>OY804554.1:12211847-12811847 GCA_963680865.1 Spergularia marina
CAGGAAAGAGGGTTGGCCCGCGAGATTTGAAAGAAGCAATGAAGGGCCTCGATAACTTGGCAACTCTTGAATCATCTATGTCAAATAGTGCTGTGCTACAAAATGAGGTTATCCCTGATGTTGGGCTTATTTCCTCACCCTTAAAACCTATATATTTATCTAATTCATCCATCGCTCAATTTCTATTTCTTTACCTGCTCAGATTACTCCATGTTCTGGAAAACCTGACAGCTATCTAGATTTGTCAATGGCTGATGCCTACCGAGGTAATGGAACATCAGAACATGACTCTCATACACGCAAGGTCTGGAAGGTTTGCCTGTAAAAAAATTTAGCCTTGTGTTTCATGAAGTTTTTTATATTACTGTCGTCCTCCTCTTTCCTTGAGTGTCAATGTTCACACTTCTTGTCTCAGAGCAATCCATCATGCGTTGTGCAAGACCAAAAACCAACGACTGCACTGGATCATATGAATTTGACCGAGTTTAGAATAATGGTGAAGTGTCATTTCTCTGAAATGGTTTTTTTTTTTGGGCAATCTTTTGTTGGTTTTGCATTTTATCTGCAACTTTATTTTTGCAACTATTTCGTCTGTGGTGCCTGCAGGTGGAGTACTGCTTATGCAAATGTGAATCCCGACGTGGCACCAAATTAAAAAACATGATTAAAGACAGCGAGGACGGAAGTACGGGTTTCCTTCTTTTGTGCACTAAATTCTTCTCAAGTTTATTATTTGTTGGCAATTTAGCATGGGGTTTGACTTTAATTTTGTCTGACATGTGGACTGCGCATTGTTGGCAATTTTGTTTTTTTTTTTTCGTTTGAGCATCTGCTGTGGTAATGGTCTCAATGTTTTGTACCCGCTTTTCACCCCCTTTGCTTACATTCAAACTCTTTTTCTTGTTATTTTTTCTGTGGCCATCTCTTGTTTGCTTTCTCTTTGCGCTTTGTTTATTATCTTGTTTTTTTCTTGTTTCCACTTTACTGGTTGTTTTCTCATTTTAAGGTACATACGACTAATCTTGGAGTCCTTTTTACAGTGATCAGTGTGGCTTTCATTTGCACCTTCTGTGGAATGCTGAAGGAGTCTCTTGGGTTAGAGGATGGCATGGAGGCTGTTCCTGAAGATATTCTGATAGCCGCTGGTGCCATTTTGAGGGAGTCAAAACGTTTGAAGGTTTCTATTGATGGTTGGTATTCCTTTCTGTTTTCATTCATTACCTGTAATAGGTGAGGTAGATCGGTTTTGTGTCATTACTATGGAATTTTTTGTCTTTGCTTTTCGATCTCTAGAAATATTAGCCTAATCATTTAATTAGTTTTTCTGTCGTGAGTACCATATTTTTAAAAATGCGGTTGCAGACTGCAGGAATGACTTTGTAGTGCTTCTAAGATGCAGTTTGAGCTGAAGTTGTCTGATCTTCGTCCCTGTGGGATCCCATATGAGTTTTGTTTATGCTTTTTTCGTCCTAGGTAACCGCATTATGCTGTCACTAACTGATAATGGATGGACATGTTCTTCAATTTTCTTGTGTGGCAGGAAAGAGGGTTGGCCCAAGAGATTTGAAAGAAGCTCTAAAGGAACTTGATAACTTGACAATTCTTGGATCATCTATGTCACACTCCGTGGAGCTTCAAAATGAGGTTATTCTTGAGTTCATCTTCCTTCATATGTTAGGATCTTCCTCTTTGGCACATTTTCTCGCGTTTCTAATCATTGTCTCTATCTATACTTCTGTCAGTTCTCTAATGCTTTTGTTACCTGCTCAGATCATGCCATTTACTGGAGAGCCTGCTAGTTCTGTGGGTTTGTCAGTAAAGGACACATGCCATGGTGAAGGAAGATCACAACACCTTGCTGACGTGAGAAAATTGGAACCACCAAGTTCACTAGATGAGAGAACATCCAAACATGTGAAACTCTTGGTTAAGTTTCGCTTTTCCGAACTCTTCTTTGATTTTAGTCAGTTCTGGGATTCTGATGGTACTACTTTGCCTTTGGCGACCTTTGTTTTATGAACATGCTTGTGCTGGGTGTGTGCAGGTCGAGTCCTTGTTTAGAGACGATTTTTTTTCGCTGGATCCTGAATTGAAGAATATGATAATCGAAAGAGATGGGGAAAGTACTTTTTTTTGTCCCTTATGATCTTCCCAATGATTGATAACTGTTCTGAGGAGCTGTGTGTTCCTTTTTTTTTGTGCATTGCATTGTATGGACTGTGACATGTGTATTTGGATTCTTTAGTGGTCAGTGTGGCGTCAATTTGCTTGTTATCGGGAGCAGTGAAAGATTGTCTGGGGTTGGAAGTGTTGGAAACTGATGATGTTCCTGATGATATCATCAAGGCTGTAGGTGATGTTTTAAGAAATTCTGATTTTCTCGAGGTTTCTATGGATGGTTAGTATCCCTTTTCCTTCCTAATCTCTGCGCAAGTGTGGAATGGTACTCAGTTCTTTTTTCTTTGTACCATTGATGTTTTTGTCTTCTCTTTGGCAGGGAAGAGGGTTGGCAAGAGATGTGAAGTTGAAAAGTTAAAGGACTTGAAAGCTCAAGTTGGTAGCAGCTCTCGTGCTTGGGACAGAGTACGGAAACTTACACGTTGGAGAAGCAAGAAGGGCGACTCTTCTATGCTTGGCAGTTCTGATTGGCCAAATGGATATGTGCCGTCGGATTTGTTGTGTGCTTGACAAACTCCACTGAATAGCAAAGAAAGGGATCTCTTTCTTCCCCTCGATTGATTCTCCCCTGATTGAGTTGGTGGGTACCGTGCCACTAAGAAAGCTGGTTTTGTTGCTTCCTCGCATTGATCCCCACCCCCTCCCCCCCCCCCCTCCCCCCCCCCCCCCTTCCTGTACTTAAGCTGGACATAACCCAATTAATGAAATATAATTGTGTTGATGAAGCAACATAGGTTGCTTTCATTCGTCTCATGTGTTGTGAAGCTCATCATGAACTGCACGATAATGCCAAGGAAAGACCTCAGGTCTCGCAAGTCGTCTTCATTTTCTTTTCGAATTTTTTATATATTCCTTCCGTTCGAGTTTAAACACCCATTTTATTTTTCAGGGTGTCCAAAGTATAAACACTTTTTTTTCGGGGTGTTCTAAGTATAAACACCCCATTACATATTTTCCAAATAGGGTAAGTTTTTCCCACTCACCAATACTACTAATAAACAAATTTTCTATTATCTCTAATAATGATAAACCAAGTACTTACTATCTCCATGAATATTAAACAAATTAACAAATATAAAGAAATCCTAGGAGACATAACAACAAAAAGCATTATAAAAGAGAATAGAGATTAGTGGGACTACGCAAAAAGGATGGATTAGGCTTAGGCTTATTAGGTGTGTTGATGGTCTAAGTGGTGATCATTTTAATGGAATTTATATATGATGAGTATTCTTCCATTTGTTGGTTTGAGTTGTAATTCGGAGAATATAAGCCATCATTGTAACGACGAGGTATAGTCACTCCATTTGAATCGGTGATCACATGTTGAAGACAAGAATGACCAAATTAAGACTAACGAAGACACCACCAAAGAAAATTTTTATCTACAAGATGATTTGAGTTGAAGATCTGATGTTTTGATGGATGAGAAACACAATGTCAACTTCTAATCGCCATAACTTTATTTCTATATGAGGTTTTGAAAAAATTCGACTTGGAGAGTAAGGTTCATATTCTGAGTTTTCCAACAATATATTATGAGCTCAATACCGACTCGCGAGGTGAGAGTTATGTACATTTAAATATCAGCCTCTAAGCAGTTTTTCGACTCGAAACAGTAACATCTCGACTCAAGGAGAATCCTTCTCGGGTCAAGACACAAATGTCAAGGAGGCTTGCAAGCGAGTAAGAATATTGACTCGAGATATATTGATTTCGAGTCGGGAGACCTCGTTTCGACTCGGGACTACTCGTCTCGAGCCGAGAAAAACCTTCTCTCGGAAGGTTTTAAGTTTTAGTAATCTCATTCTTGAGTCGAGATTATTTTTCCGGATATTTTTAGTATGTGTTTTTTTTCTTTTATCTTTATTTCTAATTCTAGTTTTGTATAAATAGAGGGACAAGAGAGAAAACACTATCTTTAAATCTTATTAGCCATCCTCCACTTCTCTTTAATTTCCTTAGTTTCCCCAAATTTTTGTTTGTGTTTGTAAATGGAGAGCTAATCTCTCCCAATCTTGATGAAGCACTAATCTTTCGGTTATTACTGAAAGTTGTCGTCTTTTTCTTTACGTCTTGATTGATTGGTTATTAACTTATTATTCCTTGCATTTATTTATAATCTTTTCTCATTTTATCTAGTTCCCCACTAGATATAGCTTGATTTGATTATTGACTTGTTTAGATAAATTGGTGGTATTCAACTTATCTAAATTTGTGAAGCAACCTTCGTTTATTAATGCACGGTCGCGGTTTTTTAGACTTAGCAAGATTAATACGATAATTGAAGGTTAGGATTGGTTTATGTGTGGTTACGGTTAATTAATTGCTTGTACGTAACACCCCCACATTTTTGGGTAATTGCTATAACGGGTTTTCTAACGTGTGCTCATAGGGCACGTGTTAAGAGTATATTTATTTCCATAATTAAGTGAGATTCTCACTTGAAAAAACAAAATATGGAATCTCATTAATATAATGTAGGAGAAAATCACTTAAATATGGAAGCAAATAGACTCTTAACATGTGCCTTTAGGAACACGTTAGAAAAACCGTTATTATGATTGGGTGTTACATTTTATAAATCATTTTGAGAAATTATAATTATTAGTATTGGGAATTAATTGGTATTAATCGGGTTTTTAGGGAAATAAGTCAGCATTTCTTAATTGGGGAAACGAAATTCCGAATTACTATTATGACCTTACTAATTTTGAAAATTGAGGGATTTTTCGGGAATTTATTCATTCAAGCCCCGTTTATATAAACCTGACTTGGGATCAAAGCCTTAGACATAATAAATAAAACCCTAACCTATTTCTCTCTCTCTCTTGCCTCTCTCCTTCGCATTCTCCACCCGCATAAGTTCTCAATACTACTGTGTCAACTTCAAACATACATAACTCTCTGATTAAGTCGTGGTTAGTGGCGTTAGAACCGTGCTTTCGATACGAATCCAACAACATGTAGAGCGTGCCAATATTATATCGGATTCGCCCTGTGAGGTGTTTTAGTGAAGTTGTGTGTATCTACCCGGGAACTTTTCTGCCGCCTCATTATTTTGATGATTCCCGACGACTCCTAAGGTATTTTAAGACGATATTTTATGGAGATGTTCATAACTATAGTTCTGAAAACATATCAAAATTGGTAAGGCATAGACTTCTGTATCAAATGACACAGCCAAATGAAATCACAAACATTGTCAAATAGATTCACACTTTAACTAGTAGAATCACTCACATTAAGACATAAAATCACAGGAAATATACAATAGAATCACACACTAAGTTATAAAATCACTCTCACCAACAATTAAATTCTCGCCCTAATAAGTAGAATCATACACACTATACAATACAATCACACACACTAGTTAAATACTAGAATCACACACAAATCAATAGAATCACAAGAAGTAACAAATAAATTATCAATATGATAGCATCGATAATCTAATGTGATTCCATAGCCCAATCCATATGATTCAATACTCAAAATACCGTGATTGCAAATTCCATTATTAAATCAAAATCAAAATCGGAAGAAGAGTTTGTGTGATTCAATAGTCAAAGTAGTGTGATTGAAAATTCCATTCTAAAACCGAAATCGAAAGAAGATTATGTGTGATTCAATAGTCAAAGTAGTGTGATTGCAAATTTCATTCTTAAATCGCAATCGAAATCGAAATCAGAGTTTGTGCGATTCAATAGTCAAAATAGTGTGATTGCAAATTCCATTCTAAAACCGAAACCGAAATCGAAATCAGAAGAAGAGTCTGTGTGATTCAATAGTCAAAGTAGTATGATTGCAAATCCATTCTAAAATCGGAATTGAAATCGGAAGAGAGAGTTTGTGCGATTCAATAGTCAAAATAATGTGATTGCAAATTCTATTCTAAAATCGAAATCGAAATCAGAAGAGAGAGTTTGGGCGATTCAATAGTCAAAACCTAATGTTGATACTCAATCAACAAAACAACCAAAAACTTGCTGCAAATTCGAAAAAATTGATCGCATGCACTACAAGATTGTTCGAAATTAATTGTTCATCGTTGTTTTGATGATCCATACCAAATCGATGTCTTCAATCCTTGCACTTGCTACGATTCGATTTTTCGCGTATAAAAGAAGCAATTTTTCTCTAGGGTTTTTATTTTTCTAAGAAGAGAGAAGCTGAGAGATTTAGAAGGGACGAAGAGAGAGAAATTATAAGAGAGAGAAAATGTGTTTTTTGGAATGAGACTTTGCGTTGAAGACCCGTTCCTCTATTTTTCTGCGCGCCTATTCAGACGAATCTGAGCCATTCATCCTTTCTATATCCTACGGTCCAGATGAGGACTCACGGACTCACCAGAGTAAGCGGACTCATCTGAACCCGCCTGTATTAATCCATAATCATATATAGTGATGAGTTTAGCAAGTTTATCTCTAAACATCCTAGGCAAATTAGACTTTATTGAATCGTAACTTACCTCGTCGTGTTCATCTTCATCTTCATGTCTTGCCATTAAGCACAAGTAAGGCACGGGATAAAACGTTTTCGCTCCATCTTCCATACTTGACGTAGTTTGACATATATATGAGACATGTGCCTCTTGCTGAAAATTGTTCCTCTTCTGAATTCAGTGTATTTCCCTTCGTCGCTTGCTTCAGACATCCCATAGACATACTCTAGGATACTAACCTTTCGAGCAAACGTGCTCCGATATCAATTGTTGGTATGAGGCGGACACTCTAGAGGGGAGGTGAATGAAGTGTTATTAGAATACTAGTTCTTTAGCCCGTGCAAAATTGCACGGGATGTTATACAAAAAATTTAAGACTATCCAATTTTAAATATTGACTAATAAATGAAGGATTTTCATATATAGGTAAGAAAATTGAATTTTCAACGATTATGACGATTATAGTTTATAAGAAGTTTAACACACTGAAGTATGTTGGGGGCGGTTTTCTAGATCAAAGGTCAATTACGGATTGGGCTTACAATTGTAATAAGGAATGAGAGGCCCAAGTCAACGGAAGAAGGTTAGGGCAAAGAAACGGGAGTTATATGGGGAGTTAATTACGTAATCAGCTAATAAAGGATTAAGGTGGGGATATCCGTTGGCAATCAAGGCGAAGATTATGGAGGCGGAAACACAGGGAGAAGATCAAGGAGGAATAATGTCGGAGCCGTTACCAAGAGGCGTGTTCCTTGGTATAAAAGGGACAGGGCTAGTAAGAAATACACACATTACTTCCTATTGAGCTAGTCATTGTACTCATACTGCAAATTACCAAATCTTATAGTGCTAATTCGAGGAGGCACACGCCTCGGTGGTTTTTCCCTAATTTATAGGGTTTTCCACCTAAAAATTCTTGGTGTTCATCTTTATTTACTTGCTCAAATTTACTTTCCGTACAAATTGATTAGTTGGCGGTAAACTCTGATTCAATAGTAAGTAAGCCCGATAAAATCTACCAAAACAAAGTATACGTGTGGTAATAAACCTCCAAACAACACATTTGGCCTGCCAATATTAGAACAACTTACCAACCATATTGGCCCGACGAAAGATACACAATTCCGACAATCAAAACTAATTATTTCTTCATATTAATTACTCCCTTCGTTCCAGTGACATGTTAGACTGTTCCATTTTGGAGTGTTTCAGTGAGACGCTGGTCTTTCCTTATATTGGGGGGGGGGGGGGAGGGGGGTTGTGATTGTGATATTGCTATATTTCCCTCATTTGTAGTCTTATACCCCACCTTTTATTGATTTTGTGGGGATTTTCTTTTTTCTCTTTTCTCTCCCCCTCCTCTACCCCACATTTTATTGGTTTTTGTGGTGGTACCAAGTCTCGAACACCCGACCTATAGTTGAAAGTAAATCAACTTTTCAACTAATAGGGCGGATGCACATTTTTATTGGTTTTTGATGCAAAAACAAAGTCCAACATCCCACTGGAACGGAGGGAGTAAACTGCTGAAAAGATAAGAAAATATATCTAATTAACAACAAGCGGAAATTGAACCTCAATTTTCCTATTATACCATTAAAACAAAGACAAAGGTCTTTTCCTACTCATACGTTCTCTTCAGTCCTCACCAATATCCCTTCTACATTCTTCTCCAAAGTTCTCCCCTTTGCAATTTCATCAGAGGGTAACGACAATTGCAGTTGCATCTCGGTAGTTCTTTACCCGTGCGAAATTGCATGACCTGTTATATAAAGTGATAAAAAAGATTTTTAACTTTTGCGTGCCAAACTAATAGATGCACATTAAAATAAAAATAAAATAAAAATAGGACCCGCAAAGTTAAATCTCACAGAAGTTGATCCCATTTGACATCGCTCGCTTTTCTTTGTCATGAACACGTTTTTTTTACTTGTGACCCGTGTTAACTTACATATTATTTAACCTCAAACTCGGTCCGACCCGTTGATCAAATTTGACCCCTAATTATCATAAACAACCCTAAAATTAATGCAAACCCTTTTGTTCGTACTTGGCATGACTCGTTTACAGGTCTAGACAACTTAGTTTTCGTATAGCATTTCAAAATCTCAGTTTTAGTATGGTAGACCTGCAATTATATATTATAAAAATAGCGATCACCTGTAATTAAGGCAACTCAATTATGTGAAACTCAAATATTAAAGTTAAAAATCTTTTTTGAGATGTTTATTTCAATTGTTAATAACTTGCATAACTTTGAAAAAAAAAACATTTCTCTAAAAAAAGAAAAACATCCTCAAGCTTGTATTTAACTTTGTTTTATTTAATTTATTTATTCTTAACACTTTTATGTTTTTGAGACAAATTTGACCCGACTGTTGACACGAATTGATCCATAATTTGGAAAACATTAAGATGAAATCAAGAAGAAAAATGCATTTGAGAAATATAAATTCACTACAAGAAATTCAAAACTAATTATAGTCTAGTAAGTTGTTAAAGATTTAAAATCTAAGAATGTGTTATGATTTATTTTAATACTACAATGTCTTGACGTAAAAAGGTGTTATGATTTATTTTTACATGTATTATGATCTTATCGGACATGATCCCATATTGACCCAATCCATTTTTACTGGCCCATATTTTTCATGTGTCGGGATGCATTTATTAGAAGAATTACTCGTTTGATAATTGAGTTATTAACCTGTTCGATAATTGATTTAGGAACCTGTTCGATAAGTGGGTTAGTGTCATGGGTTTTTTTACCTGTTCGATAATTGGGTTACTGTCACAGGTTATTAACTCGTTTGATGTCGGGTTAGAGTAAATTTTCTATGATAAATAAATTTATCTAAACAACCTTTGTTGCAATCACTCATCTAGCATTAGTAGAATACAAATAGGACAATAGTAATTCGATAAACTCGTGCTACAAAAAGTTCTAAACTTAAAGGACATTACTAGTGCTGAAAAGAAAGCTCATCTGAAAAATCCTTTCTTGATAGTCAGAAGTTAGCAGCCTACTCATGAGATTATATTTTCCGACACAAACTAATAAAAATAATTGGATACAAAAACATTAGAAGAATATGGATTTAGTGGTGGGGATAATGTGTTCATCTGCATAGAGGTGCATGAAAAGGTGTAGGATACTATGAATATGAATGTTTATTGTTGTCCTTTTATATTGGTAGGGATATGTCTAAAATTGTCACAACCCTAGGAAATAAATATATCCTTCTAAAAGAAATAAAATCTTTTCGTAAATTATTTTAAACACTTTTGTTCAATTATGGCATGATTTATAAATACATGATTTTTTAATTGATTTTTTTCCATTTTTAATAATCATCCAATTTTCCATATTTGAATTTCGGTCAAATTTGACAACTAATTTATTCCTTTACATTTTAAATAATTCAAACCATAATATATGGCATCTTTTCGATCAATATATTTATATTGGAAAATTATATATTTTTGAATTCTTTTAGGCCCTGTGCGTTTGGACTGCCTTTTTCTGATCTGATTTGATTTGATTTGATCTGAACTGAATTTATTAATAAATTAACTGCATTTAGACAAATTAATAATTAAAATTAGACTAGATTCATTGAATGTTATTTTGATAGTTCTGATCTGATTTGATTTGATTTGAATAAATCTGATCTGACTTGAAAACACTATTTAATAAGTTGATCTGATTTGCCTAAATTTGGAGTACTGATTTTACGTGGAGCTCTATTTGTTTTTAATAAGTTCAATTTCAAAAACATTTCGTGTATAATTCGGCCCTAAAGATACTTTTATTTTTTATTTTTATGATTTTCGGTTTATATTGCAGTGTTTGAGGAAAATGTGATAATTACTCAATATTTCTTGGTTTTAATTTTCGAAATTTTCATTTATACTATTAGGCAACTAATTTATAATGCATTATGCATGATTTTAGGACCGAAATCAAATTTGATTTTATTATTTTCTAAAATTTGATTAAAATACATGGCATAGTATATGGCATACTTTCGATTAATATCTTTCTATTGGAAAACTATATTTTTTATAAATTCTTTCAGAATATTCCTAGGAATTCTGATTTTATAAATTTTATTTTAAAATTTAATTAAGGAAAATGCCATTTTCGCTGTAGAGTATATTGCCTAAATTATATTTCTTGGTTGTAATTTCGAAAATTTATATTAGTATGCAACTAATTTTTAATGTATTATGCATTACTTTTGGACCGAAATTAAATTTTATTTTGATCTTTCCTAAAATTTAATTAAAATATTTGATCCCATTTTAAAAAGGCGTGTGGAGATCACATTAGTGTTTAAAATTGTGTGCGCTATTTTAGGAATTTTTCATCTGACATCAGTAATTACGTGGCATCCTGCGTAAACATGCTTAGGAGGTCTTAAATCCACCGCTATGAATAAATATATTATATTATATGATAATTATATATTTGGTAAATATATTTTTAATATGTGTACTTTAATTTGTTCCGACTGTAATTTCGTAAAATTAGGTGTACGTTCCTTGACACCCACATGCTTAGTGGTCGTTGTGAATAACACAGCAATTTCACTCCACAATCGTGTGTATTTTTGATGGATGCCAATAGGTGAATTGCTTTATGGTATCACGAGTCAAGGGGTCAGTTTATGAGCGATCTCGTCACCGACGAGGTACTATTGTCTCTCCTTTTCGAAGAGTTTCTCTCATGTGTTTTCTCTGCTGTCATTATGCCTGCTGCAACAGAGAAGTCTGTTACTTTGGACAATGTCACCCCTTATACCGTAATTACGTGGTGACAACTTGGGTGTGAAGAATTGTCCGATTGAGTTTCGGAGCTCTAATTATTAAGAGTGGGCTAGGGCTATGCGTGTGTCTTTGATTGCAAAGAACAAACTCGGATTTGTGGATGCGTCCATTCCGGAACCAGCGGCTGGCTCGAAGGATCTTCCAGTCTCCCACGATGGCGCCTGATCCATGACTTCATCGTGTCGTGGATTTTTGCGACCACTCAAGAGAAGTTGTGCGGTGCGATCACTTATCGTGAGAATGCTAAAGTTTTATGGGATGAACTCAAATGTCAATTATCCGTCGGTAGTGGTTCTCACTAGACCTGGCAAAACTGACCTAGACCCGAACATCTGACCCGAATTACTTAACCCGAACATCCGAACTTGACCCGAATTTTTAATCTAAATTCACCCCGAAACCCGAATTGACCCAACCCGAACCCGAACCCGAAAATGACCCGATTTCTGTTTGACCCGAACATGACCCGACCCGAACATGACCTGAATTGAAATGACCCAGACCCGAATAACCAGACGTTTTAATAATTTGATTGAGGAAAAATGACTTAGATTCGATATATCACATCCTTAATCACTCAAATTACCAGTAAAACTTCAAATTAAGATAATATTAGACAAAATTTTAAGAAATATGGCACTAATATGATCGGATTTGAACAATTTGAAATGACCCGATCCGAATACGACCCGACCCGAATTTGACCCGTAGTTGTCACATCCGAACTAGACCCGACCCAAACCGAACCCGACCCGATCCGAAATAGACCCGAAATATATGACCCGAAAGATGACCCGACCCAACCCGAACAGACCCGACCCAGACCCGACCCGAATCACCCGTTTGCCAGGTCTAGTTTTCACCTCTATCAAATTAAGTCCGATATTGTGTCTTAGCTTCAATCCTCTAGTGAGTTATAGAGTCTTATGGTCGTATGCCAAAGTTGTGAGATGAATTTGATTCTGTTTTTCAATACCCAGGCCAACGTGTACTTGTGGGGGTTGTACGTGTGATGTAGGCTCAAAATGAACCAAAATCAGGGAGGATGAATGCATTTTCGATTTGTTAAAGGAAGTGGATGCGGCTTATGCTCCTGTCCGATCCAACATTTTGGGATTGGAGCGCTTATCGTCGCCACGACAGCCCATCTAATTCTTGACGAGGGCGTGACTGCCACTGCTCGTACAGTAGAAGGTCCTAGGCCACGGTGGCATTTGTGGTGCAAGCTCCTTCTGACGGTGGCAGGGGAGGGGGTCACGGTGTCTCTAGTAACAGAGGCATTGGTGGTGCTGGTGATTGAAGGGGAAATATTCCTTCTATTGAGTGTTTCAGGTGTGGCCGAACCGGTCACATTGCCCGTAATTTCTTGTCTGACAAGGCACGGGGTGATAGCCCTACTAACGAGAATGGTAGTAGAGGTCGCGGGGGTGTTGGGTCTATTGTTGGTCGTGGTGGTAGCAGTGATGGCCAAGCTGGTTCGGGTAATGGTGCAACTTTTTCAGGGGCTGTTCGTGCGCCTGTTGTGTCCTCGTCAACTCCATCCTGAGGTGAACTCAGTCACCTTTGTAATAACCCAGATTTCAGAGGAAGTTCCTAAGAGATTAAGGGCTCATATGAGGTGCTTAAAAAGGATTGATAGTGCTACTCATGTGATAAGAACTCCAAAGTTAAGCGTGCTTGACTGGGAGCAATTTCAGGATGGCTGACCTCCTGTGAAGTTTCTCAGGGTGCGCACGAGTGAGGTCAAAGTGCGCCGGAAGGACACGTGTTGGTCTACGAGGTCAGCCCACAGCCTGACAAGCTGCCATAGGTGACTACTTCCGGTTTATGCGATGAGCCGAGGTGTTACAAACTTAATGACCTATGGTCTGAGCTTCTCTGTTTGTGGAACGATCGTAATAATCACACCGATCGTCTAACTGGTAATCCTCTATTTCATTCTTGGATAATTGACACAGGACTTCGCATCACATGACAAGCAATCTCGATTGCTTGAGTAATATACAAGATATTGATCCAGTTGAAATTACTTTTCCTAATGGTGACGTAGCTGTTGTGTGGAAGCGTTCTGCGCTGTGATAATTCGATGACAAAAACAACAATAAAAAACACGAGGATTTTAACGAGGTTCGCTATCAATGTGTTAGCTACGTCCTCCGGGGTCAAGAATCAATCTCACTATGATGATCAGATTGTACAGATACAAAAGATGATATGGGTTCTCAATATCTGCCCTTCTTGGGAACTCGGGTTGGCTCTCTCTAATTCTCTCCCATAAGGAATTAGGCTAGGACTTAGGAGGTTTTATATATTAACTCCTTTACAAAGACCTAATTAATTAAGGTTAACGAATTAAGGAAACCAATTAAACAAAGCATAGAAAACAACCGCCTAAAAACCCGCGTAAAAAATCACGCGCATAGCAGCCGACTAGCCACCGCGGGCCACGCCTGAATGCCGGTGCACCGCGTGAGCCACCTCCACGGGTCGCCAAAACCTCCTGCCCAGTTCCCTCAAATCACGATAGGAGTTCCGGGCTCCGCCTTTGATCAAACGTGCTCCGCGCGACACCTACCATGGTCCGCTCTCAACACCTCGGTGGATCGCCGCTGGCTTCCTGATTTGGGCGCCTTCATCTCGTCCACCCGGTGGCCTTGGTCTTCATGGTGGCTCTCCGACCACCACACGAAACACCTATATGTTCTCCTGGCTTTGCTCATCTTGATCTTGTATCTTAATCCGTTGGCGAAATCGTGACCAAGTCACATTTCCCAACAGTAGCTACGACTACTAATAAAGTATGGTTTTGGATGCTCACTTGGTGTTGCGTGGTGTCTTATACGCACCTCAATTAAATTGCAATCTTATTTGGGTTTCCAATGTGGTGGCCTATTCTACTCTTACGTTGGAGTTTACTAACAAATTGTGCATTTTTCAGGACAGTATCTCTTGGACGCGGTGATTGGTCTGGGTGAAAAGGAGAACAAGTTATACTATTTAAGAGTTACGAAACCAATTCGCGCCAATAAAGTTGAAGTGGGTGAGTCCCCTGACCTATGGCAACATCGTTTGGGTCACCCGTCTTATTGTTACGGTATTTTTAGTTACGGCATGTCCCATAACTACTGCTTTTCGTTCTCAAATATAGCTTGTCGTTGCCAAAAATATTTTTTGCAACAAAATTGCTTGTGGCTAAAAATCGATTTTCTTGTAGTGTTAGGACGCTTCCTTGTATGTGTCTCCATTACATACTCGTTCCAATTTTCCCGTTAGTAATAATAAGGCTTCGACTCCTTTTCATTTAACTTATTGTGATTTATGGGGGCCTTACTCCGTTAATACGAGTCGTGGATCACGCTTTTTCTTGACTATTGTTGACGATTTTTCTCGTAGTATGTGGGTTTTTCTATGGCGTGATAAGAGTTTGGTGTCTCTTTCTATGCGTGATTTCTTTGCTTTCGTGGAGCGACAATTCAATAAGCACATTAAACGTGTACGATAGTGATAATAGTAGTGAATTTAAGTGCTTAAAACCCTATTTTTATACTCTTCGGGTTCTTTTTGACTCTTCCATGGTTGATACACCACAACAAAATGCTAGGGTAGAACGCAAACATCGTCACATTTTAAATGTTGCTCGGGCGTTGCCTTTTCAAGCCGGCATGGCTATAGAATTTTGGGGGGAGTGCGTGTCCACTGCTGCTCATCTTATGAATCATACTCCTTGCAAGTTATTAGGTTGGAAAACTCCCTATGAGGTTTTACTTGGGTGTTGATAGCAATTTTGCTATAAACCGCAAGTGCACGGTGTATATTGTAGTAATACTTCGGCAAATACGAGTCGTATCCCACGAGTACAATGCTCCTATGATTGGAATTGCTTAAACTAGAGTAAAATATATAAGTTACTATAGAATTGGGAATTGTGATTGAATGACTAAAATCTAACTAAAACTATAATCTAAATGTTGAATGAGATTTATGAGAAAACATTCCTAGAACTAGATCAATGCAACAATAATCTAACACATAGAATAAATTTATACAACTAATTTCATGTCAAGTTTCAAGGGTGTTACGCTATATTGTACTAACTTCTCACAGTCAAGGTTTAGTACGCGTGCCTAGACTAGGAAGGCCTATCTCTCGATGGTCACTTGCACTAATCTAAACCCATTAAGAACAATGTCAAATCAACGTAATCTCCACTAAAGGACCACCCTTAGACAATTAATCTACTCTCATGATTAATCAATCTAGTGCATTCATTGTGGTTCTGCTAATTAAGATTCATTGCTACGTCCTTCTCTTAATTAACTATGATCTCACAAATATAGACGTCTCCATGCTCATGTCTCTCATCCTAGGAAGTTAAGAATCTACTCACTACACATGATGAATTCTACAATAATTCTGAAAGACATAAATGAAAGATGAGGGAAAGAAATGCTTAGTCTTAACAATGGTGTAGAATGATCAAGTATTGCAAAAGAAATCTTCAACTTGATAATAAACTTCAATCTTCAAAGTACAACGACAATATCTGCAACCTTTTGCAAATTAAAGAATTTTGGTGTTTCTAAAAATGTATTATGATAAATATAAGTTGAGGTTCTAATGAGGATTACAACGGGTGGAAGAGGAGAAAAGGACAAATGAAAAATAACTAAAAACATCATTCTCTTCGATTGTAGTAACCACATGGATGTGCAGTGGCACGGACGTGCTTCAAAATGGCACGGCCGTGCCAAATCTCAACAATGAAAATAGAAAAGTCCATGACCATTTGGCGCGGCCGTGCTAAATCTCAAAATGCTATTTTCATCTAAATTCTTTGTCGGATGGCTTTCGAACTTGGTATACGGATTCACGAGCGCTCGCACTACCTCCGAGGACTCCGGCACTTGTGTTCCAACATGTGAAATGACCAAAATGCCCCTACAATCACATAAAACAACAAAACAATACCCAAAGCATATTATCCTCAAATAGTACTAATTTACATCATAAATTATACCGAAACTAATATATATACACTACAAACTATACAAAAATACCTTGGAAGTACCTATAAAATAGGCACTTATCAGGTGTGCTCCTGATTTTGGTCGATTACGTGTTTTTGGTTGCTTGTGCTATATATGCTAAAGCCATCAACTGTCACGAGATAAGTTTGCTAGTTATGGTCGTGAGTGCGTTTTAGTCGGGTATCCTCATGTTAAAAAGGGATGGTCTTTGTATGACTTAGAGAGTGGTGGGTATTTTGCTACTCATGACGTTGTTTTCGGTGAGAATATCTTTCCTTTTCATGACAAACCATCTAGTACTTCGGCCACCAGGGACTCTGTCTTTCCCGACAACTTGGGTTGTACCTATGAGCTTGGGGGTGTCTTCTTAAGCGGTTAGTACACCCACTGGTTCTCACGATACGTATCCATTAGGAAACAAATCAGGGGGGATTCTGTGGGGAGCTCTGCTTCAGGAGATGAGTCGGCTGCTTCGGCAGAGAACTCGATTCGACGGGGGGTCGAATACGGGGGAAAACGGCTTCGATAAGAGGTTTTAATGCGCGGAGGTATCGGCTTCAGAGGATTTGGGTCCCACAGATTTTTTCGAGATCACGTGACAGCTCGGGAGAGGGCGTTGTTACTCGTTCAGATGATTTTGACGATAGGGAGAATGGTGCACCTGACGGGCAATCAACGGGTGAGGGAGTATTGCCAGGTTGTAGACATCGGGCGAAATTCGAGAATGCTCGGCTTAAGGTATTCGAAACTCTTAAATACAAGGATGCCTCGCGCTCTGCCCATTCCGTCTCCTCCTCGGCTACGCCCTATCCTATAGCACACTTTGTTACTTACAGTCGTTTTCCGGAGAACCATCGTTGTTTTCTTGTAGCTATCTCTCGTGGTAGTGAGCCTAGTAAATTCCTGTCAATTTAGCATGAGTCTATTCAGGTTCGGGTGATAATTGCGTCGGGCTAGTTCATTTCAGGTCATTACGGGTTTGGGTCAACTTCAGGTCAGTTGATTTCGAGTGAAATCCGGTTTGGGTCAGGTGTAATAGGGTCCGGTACAAATAAGGGTAACTTCACTCCTGGTGAAATTCGGGTTTCGGGTCACTTTTGCCAGCATTACCTGGTTTCCCTAATCGTTGGATAACAAAGGCGCGCGCCTAAATTTAATCCAACGAAAGTATAAATCAATTAAACGATATCAACTAAGATTATATTAACAAAATCTAGACACATGCGATTTTGATCTTCAATTAATATTTTTATTTCTCCTTAAATCTAATCACAATGATCAACACGCAATTAGACCTAGTTTCTACTAGTTGATTCAACAATTAAACAATTAATCCTTTAATTGTTAATCGAGCAATATAAATTAATCTAGGGTTATTTGGTGGCCTACTAACTAAAAAAATCAAATCAATAATAATAATAAGATCAAGAGAAATTAACGATAGTCAAACGGAATTAGGAATTAGAATCAAACTCACCATTGACGGTGAATAATAGCTTTCATTCATCGATTATCCCAGAAATAGGTCTTTACCCTTTCATAATATCCGAACAATCCAACTTCAAAGTCTGAATAATAAATCATACTAAATATCGAAAATTTAAAGTATAAACACTAAAAGATTACGAAAGGGGATTAGGAAACCAGTCTAATACGCCGACATAGCATGGAACTACTCGTCTCCCCTGAGATGAGTCGTCTGAACTCCCGACGAGTCGTCTTGGAGCACTGGTTCTAGTGTCTCAATTTGGACGACTCGTCTCAGCTTCAATCTTTTCTTCCCTCGATTTCCTGTCTTTTGATCTTCAATGCTCTCGGGATTTATCGTAGTCTGTGTCATTCCTTCCTGAGGCTTGCAAAACTCAAAAAAACTTGCATATTTCTCAAATAAGAGCTTACAAACGATAAATAGAATAATGCCACAAATGAAACAAAAATGCTTTGAAATCCGATCTAAAACACCACAAAACCCAGTCTAAAGCAAATAATTAAATTGCCGGCCAAAACAAGGCTAAAACATCAAAATTTTGTCTTCTTCTTCTTGTTTGGGTTAAGGAAGAATCACGAGTCATCAATGAAAAATTAAAGGGAAAATCGAGATAGTATTCATCACGACCTAAAACAAATCCGACACGAAAGATCATCTGACTCGGTATCACTCGACCTGATACGAACCGTCCTAACATAACCCGACTCGGGACCGACCCGACGACCCATTTGCCACCTCTATGCATGACATATGAGGGACATTATATAGATTGTCACGTAGACCATGTTTGATAGGACTTAATTGAAGAGTATTGAAGTGGCGTAAATGTGGTGTGTTAATTCGGTTGATTTAGGCGCCTTAGTTTCTATTTGGGCATGGTTTTATCGTGAGTCGTAGACCACACCACTCGGAATATTTTTGGAGATTATTCGTTGGTTTTACGAGTTTTTGGTGGCCTTAGACCCTTTTGGTGAATCTCGGACAATACTAGGGGATCAAGCTAGAAATTGGAGCAAGATTCGAGCAGAAGATAGCTTGACCACACTCCGAAATCCACACACCATCACCTCCAACTTCACTGGATCATAACTCTCAAACTAGAAAATATTTTTCAAAAATTCCAATTGGAGTGGAAAGTTCATCGTCTTAGCTTTCCAACGATATATTATGAGCTCAAAATGAAGTTCGGCTGTGAGAGTTATGCCTGTTCGAAAATTGCGTTGCGCGCAGTCCCTCGACTCGAGGACTCCTGTCCTTGACTCGAGGTTGACCTTCTCGACTCGAGACAACATTTTATCGACTCGAGGGAAGTCCTCTCTCGGTCCGAGACGACTCCTCCTCGGTCCGAGAAAGGCAATTTCCACGAAGCTTCCGGCTGGCTTTTGGCGGTTGCTTTTGTCTTGGATTCTTTTGCTTTTGTCTTGTAATATCTTTTGTACTTATCTTGAATAAAGGGGCATGAACCCCTCCATAGTTAGAATCACTTTTCATCATATTATTTTCATCTTGTTCTTCATTTTAGAGAGAGTTTAGAGAGATATTATCCAAAAAAATGGGTTTTAATCCCAAAATTATTGTAATAATTAATATGAGAGGCTAATCCCCTTCCTAGACTCTTGGTGTAATCAAATTCTTCATCCTATGTATTAGTAAGTATTTTTCTCTCTAATTTGCCTTTAATTTCATTATAATTAATTCCTTGTTCTTCAATGCATGATTTATCCTTGTTTTATCTAATTAGCTACTAGATTTGACTTGGGTATTCTATATGCTTGGTTAATAATTTATGGTATTTGATTATTAGCCTAAAAGGAAGCAACTTTCACATGATTAGTGTATGGTTATGACTAATTTGTGATTGGGGAATTAATTAGGCAACTAATAGATTAGATTTGATTAGTGTCGCGGTTGCGACTAATTAGATACTAATTTGGGTTGTTCATAATCCTTTATTAATCTTGCTCTTTATGCCTTTGATTATGATTTGTTTGATTGGACACTAGACAAATTAAGACTAAAAGGAGGGGAATTTGGTAGCGGTTGCTCAGATACCCTATAAAAGAGGATTAATTGGTTAAAACCGGGATTATTAATGAATTGGTCATATTAGAGAGAGGTAAAACTTACTATATTAGGGTGTTAGACTAGATTATCACCGAGAGTCGCTTTAATTAAATTGATATTTCGTTTATTTCACTTTTAATCCAATCTTCAACCCAAAAACCCCCATTTTCATTGCTTTATTGCTTTTATATTTCTTTTTCCGCACTTTAATTGCATGTTAGACTTTCCCTCTTCCGCGTGGTTACGATACCCACTTACCCTTGCTAGTTAGCTTGATATAGTGGTAGAATTATTAGCTGTCAAATTTGACGCCGTTGCCGGGGAAGCGGCGTTTTTATTCTTTTTGCTATTTTTTTTTTGTGGTTTTTGTACTTATTTGTTTTTGTTTTTGTAATTTTTGTATGTTTTTGTGCCGTTATAGTCTATGTTTGTATAGACCATCATCTATGGTCTAGTCCCATGTGATTTTTTTTGTTTTTGTGTTTTTGTAAATATTTTTATTTTATTTATTTTTATTTATTTATTTGTGATTTATGGATAATTACTATTTTCCTCAATTGAATGATGAACCTTTTCATATCTATCTTTCTCGACTTGAGGAACTTGATAAAACTTCTAATGTTTTCTGCGGGTTGGACTTAAAATCGGATTATTTTGAATGGTATAAATTTTGAAACCCGAGATTTGGCCGATTATATGAGTAATGGAAAACTTTATGACATGGATTCTTGTGAGATTTGGGATTTTTGGCACTTCATGGCTTATCAATGTTCACAAGTTGCAGATTTAGAAATCCGAGAGCAAGTACAAAGTTCTCTACATGATACCCAAGATTTCAATTGGTCTCAATTTAATGATGAACCCTTTCATGAGTATTTTTCGAGATTAGAAACTTTTCTTGATTATCTTGGTTGTCGTGGTCAATTTTATTTTGATTTTGAACTATGTGATATTGTCAAAAAGGGTATGAATTATGAAACTTGGAATTTGGCACTGTATATAAGTAATGAAAGACTTTCACAAATGCCAATTGATGAGTGTTTTGATTTCTATAAATTCATGTCCTTTCAATGTTCTGAGGTCGATTTGAATGCTCCACCACCCTCTTATTTGATGAGCAATTATGAGTTTAAGGAGGCGGAGGAAAATATTTTTGTCAATTTTGAGTCTAAAGGAGTTTTTGACCCGCACATTCCTTCTTTTAAGAGTGAGCATGATGCTATTCAATTGAGAGAGGAACTTGTCTTTTGTGAAGATGATGATAATTATGTGGATTGCAATGAGCAGTCTTCTTCTGCTTTGTTTGTACCGACTTTGTCCATTGATCTTGAGATTGTACCATTGGAAATTTTTGATGAACTCACATTGACTCATGATTTAAATGTTGATATATCTTTTAATAGTTCTTTGAACAACACATTAGAGGAGTCGGAGAGTCTTGTACTTTTAAAGAAGAATGGGAGTAGAGAGATAATGACCAAATCTTTATGCTTAAACCCCAAACCCCACTACGTCAAAAACAGGCTTTAAGAATGGTTCCTCTAAAGCTAAGCAGAACGGAACCGTTCTCTAGACGACGGTACCTAAAGGCTAAGAGAATGGTTGCAACCGTTCTAAAAGGCTTTAAGAACGGTTTTCGGGAAAACCGTTCTCAAAGACCTTTTAGAACGGTTGTCCAAAAAACCGTTCTGGTAAATACCATACATATGAAAACGGTTCTGTCCACAACCGTTCTAAAAGGAATGAGTAATATTAAAAAAAAAAAAATTAAATCAAAAATCTGAAATACAACCATTTCCTCATCGCGCGCCTTACCTCTCCCAGATCAAGCAACAACTTTTCAATTGGAGACACCGAATCAATTGAAATAAACAACAAAATCAAATCTGGTATAGTATATAATTCTCGATCAAAATCAAGTACTTCCAACCGTATGAAAAAAAAAAGTAATCTGAAACTATAAAAAAATCTTAGTTCTTAGTGAACCAAATTTACATGTGCAAATCGATTAAACTGGAAACTAGATCTATAACTATATAAAACCTTGGTTCATATTTCTTCTTTTGTAATTATTTTCCTCGCCGCTACAGACGTCGTCTTCGTCGTCGTCCTAGCTAGCATAGATCTGCTCCAAGTACAAAATAAAAACAATTAAAAAGGATATTAATTAGAAATTAATGGAGGGAGAATGAAATTAATTCGTTCAATTAGAAATTACAAGGAAGAGTTAAAACACAAATTCAATATATGTTGAAAACTTCAAATGAAGATCGACCCAGAAATATGGAATTATGCAAAAAAGACGAGGGGTGAAATTAACATGAAAATTAGATCTGAAATGATATAAAAAAACCCAGAAATTATCACAAAAACTAGATCTGAAATATGAAATGATATAAAACAAACAAACCCAGAAATTATCACAAGAATTATACCAATTCAAGAAGTCATCGATTGAAGAGGTAGCCAAAGGATCCAATTGAAGTCGGCGTTGGCTAGTGCGTCCCAAGGGCTTCCCGGAATGAACTCAGAAATTCTCACAACTTGTAGAAATTCGAATCATAATTAAAGTCTGATTCGATTCATCAGAAAAAACCAATTGAATGTCATTTTGTGAAATTAAATTGAGATAGGAACGAGAGAAGTTTTAGTTTTTTTTTTTTTTTTTTTTTTTTTTTTTTTTTTTTTTTTTTTGTGAAGGAAAGAAAATTATGAGAGCTAGAGAGCACAGAGTTATGAGAGAATTAAAGGGTGAGAGAATTATGAGAGTTATGAGAGAAAGTTCTGGGTGGAAACAACGAGGGTGAGGGTTTTGTTATATTTTTTATTTATTTTTGCAAGTGAGACTATTAGAACGGTTTTTAATAATAACCGTTCTCTTAGATAGACCAAAGAGGACGGTTTCTTATAGAACCGTTCTAAATGCTTTGGTTCTTTTTGAACTGAGTCTTTGAGAACGGTTATTACCGAAACCGTTCTTGTCGATATGTTTTTTTTTCTTTTCTCTGAAAATTATCTTTCAAAACTGTTTTTAACGCACCCGTTCTATAATAAGAGATCGGTTTTCCAATATTCTGTTCTCTTATGCTGGCTCTCGAAGCCCAAATTTGACGTAGTGCCCCCTTGGATTAATTACCATCATTCTTCTTTACCTCATGTTCCAAACTTGTCTAATCATAAGCCTAAAGATGTTGACTTAGCAGACAATTATGAGCATAGAGGTCCGAAAAATCCTTGTCTTCATGATTTTGCCTTTATTGTTTATGCATTGTTGTTTGCTAATGTTTTCTATTGTCACTCTTCTGAGATGTATTCCATATCATTCAACAAGCTTCTAATTGCGTTGAATTGTTCCGCTCTTAATTTTTGGTGTGGGTAATTCTAGGGTGATTCCCTAGCATGAGTCGAGCCAACGACGTTAAACAAAGGCGCTACTTGGGAGGCAACCCAAGCTTATTATTTTATTTGGTTTTCTTTGTTTTTGGTGTGTTTGTTTTCTTTATTTTCTTAGCTTGTGACACTTGCCATCCATGATGAATGCCAAGGTATGAATACTACTCTTCCTTGCTCTTTTTCCCCATCTAATTTCTAACCAAGTTGCTCCTTCACCCCGTTTTGTCCCATTTTTTATACCATCTCTCTTCATATTTTCCCACCCATTTGTTCCACATGCTTGTTTGTCCCAAACCATCTACATTTTGGCCCCAAACTCACAAATTTATTAGGCAACTAATAGATTAGATTTGATTAGTGTCGCGGTTGCGACTAATTATATACTAATTTGGGTTGTTCATAATCCTTTATTAATCCTTGCTCTTCATGCTTTTGGTTATGATTTGTTTGAGTGGTCACTAGACAAATTAAGACTAATAAAGGAGGGGAATTTGGTAGCGGTTGCTCAAATACCTCATAAAAGAGGATTAATTGGTTAAAACCGGGATTATTAATGAATTGGTCATATTAGAGAGAGGTAAAACTTACTATATTAGGGTGTTAGACTAGATTATCACCGAGAGTCGCTTTAATCAAATTGATATTTCGTTTATTTCACTTTTAATCCAATCTTCAACCCAAAAACCCCCATTTTCATTGCTTTATTGCTTTTATTTTTCTTTTTCCGCACTTTAATTGCATGTTAGACTTCCCCTCTTCCTCGTGGATACGATACCCACTTACCCTTGCTAGTTAGCTTGATATAGTGGTAATTTGACTAATAATAACGACTTATTAGCTGTCAAGTATTCATATCAGATTCGAGTCATTCAAATCAGATTCGAGTCACTCAAATCTGACCAGATCGGATTTGAATGTTTAAATAACGACAAATGAATTTGGTCCATAATTGATACTAATTCGTTGAAATTCAAATCACATTCCGATTACATTAGATCAAATTAGTTCAGAGTTATCCAAATCCAATCAAATAAGATTAGTAGCATTCTGATCAGAAAGATGCAGTCCTATCAAATGGGGCTTTAGTAATTTTAATAGTTTGAAAAGAAAGACGGTAATAACTCGTCTTGGCATTTTTGGCTCGTTTTGTAAAAAGACAAAAATCGGGTGAACTAAATCAATCAATAAATGACATTAGGATTAAAAATAATAAGCATCCACCTCATTAACATTACTTATATTGCTCAAGCAGTTGAACTACACAATCCTCACCTTGATCCCTAAAGTCTCTCATCCTAACTCTGTGATGGAATTTAGACCAATAGCTTGTTGTAATATACTTTTCAAATGTATTTCCAAGCTACTTTGCAACATGATAGGAGAAGTTCTACCTGATATAATCAGTGACAACCCAGGAGCGTTTGTGAGGGGTAGAGATATTGTGGAAAGCATCACGGTTTGCCAAGACCTGGTGAGAAGATATAACTTGAAAGCAATATCTCCTAGATGCCTACTCAAAATTGACCTGAGAAAGGCTCATGACAAAGTAGAGTGGAGTTTTGTTAAGGAAATGATGAGTGGTCTAAAATTTCCTCAACAAATTATTGATATGGTGATGGAGTGTTTGAGTACTCCTTCTTATAACATAGCCTTAAATGGAGCACAATTTGGTTTCTTCAAAGGAAAGAGGGGGTTGAGACAAGGGGATCCACTTTCACCCTTATTGTTTACAATCTGTATGGAGTACCTTACTAGAATTCTCAAGGTAGTGGGAGATCAAAAAAGAGTTTAGATTCCATCCTCAATGCAGCAAGTTGAAGCTCAACCATTTATGCTTTGCGGATGATCTACTGCTCTTTTGCAAAGGTGAGGTGAAGTGGATCATGCTGATTCTCATGGCTTTCTCTACATTTTGCAAGGCATCAGGCGTGTGCATGAACCGTGCAAAGTCAGACATATACTTTGCAGGTGTTTACAGTCAAGTTAGAAGGGAAATCCTGGAAATTTCAGGTTGTAAAGAGGCAGAACTTCCCTTTAGGTATCCGGGCATCAAAATCACATCTGGAAGGCTCTCCATTATGGACTGTAACATTTTGACTGAAAAAATAGTGAAAAGAATAAGAAATATTGGAGTAAGGAAGCTTTCATGTGCAGATAGGCTCGCTCTAGTCAAAGTTGTGTTCAGTAACCTTCACTCTTACTGGGCTAGGGTGTTTGTGTTGCCTAATATTGTGCTTAAGAAGATAGAAGCTATCTGTAGAAACTTTCTAAGGGATGGATCAGAGCAAATGCTTAAAGTCCCTTTAGTTGCTTGAGAAAGTGTTTGCAAACCCAAGGAAGAAGGTGGTCTGGGATTAATTGACATTTTTGAATGGAACAAGGCCAGCATTGGCAAATATGTTTACTGGATCTACATCAAAGCTGACTCTCTATGGATCAAGTGGATTCATAGCTCTACTTAAATGGAGTGGCTTGGGAGCATTACAATCCACCTGATGATTCTTGTTGGTACTGGGAAAGAATGTGCAAGGTAAGGAATTTGATGAAAGATTATAGGACAGATTGCAAAAATGATGAATACTCTGTGTCTAAAGGTTATAACTGGCTCATGGGTGAAGGCAACAAAGTGATATGGGACAAAGTGGTTTGGAGCAAACACTCAATCCCAAAGTCAAATTTTATCACTTGCAATCAAAGGTAAACTACAAGTGAAAGAGAAGCTGCATAAGTTAGGCATTTGTGAAGATGATATTTGTGTCCTCTGCCAAATTGGCCCTGAAACACACGAGCATCTTTTCTTCACCTGTGCTTATATAGCTTGAAGTGCTTGGATATTGTAAGAAACAGAATAGATGTTTTGATCCCTGAAGTAAACACTTTTGATTGGTGTATGAAGAAGAGATGTGGCTCGAGAATTAGAAAACAAGTGATAGGTGCGATGTTGTGCAATCTGGTCTATTACATTTGGTTTTCACGGAACAAGTGCGGCCATGAACTTTCTATTTGGCACCTGAATGCCTTGATGCAGAAAGTTTGTAATGAAATCAGGTACAAATTGAGATATGTAGTGTAAAACCTGAAAAATAAAGATCTTTGTTGGCTGGAAGATAGGAACCTAATGTAAGTTAGCATGTTTCTGATTTTAGATCCCGAGATTAGGTGAAAATATGATGCCTTTTGTTGTTTTTGTTGGGGCATCCCCTCTGATCTTGTAAACCTCTATTGATTTAGCGAATTCTTACATTTCAACAAATAAAAAAAACATTATTTATATGATTTTTGAAATTTTTAAAAATAATACAAAAAAATGATTAAGTTGAAATTGTTGAGAAATCGTGTTGAGAAATCGTTTTATTCACAAATAAACAAAAAAAAATGAGTACATAAACAGGAATAGAGAAAAATGCAAAATTGAAAATAGAAATTAATAAGTAAAAATGAAATAAAAGCGTAAGACAAAATTTGGTGTCTACAGAATCAAATGACTCCCTCCTCGAGTCTTCTTCTTCCTCTTACCAAGCGCGCACAGGTCCTCCATAATATACATGTTCCATCACTTTATACTAGTGACGCCTCGTGTCCCGGTGTCATCACCCATACGATTTGCGTCGTGGCTCTTTGTCCCACCATCATCGCCTCTATTCCCTACCATCGCCGCCCCTTTATATTGTAATTATTCAACATTTTTTCATCACCAACACCTCTTCAACTCTAGAAAAGTAGTAGATTTTGTTGCGGAATGGTCGTGTGTAAGTGATGGTAATGGTCGTCACATGAGGGCGGTGGCGTCCATAATGGTTGCAATGGGTGAGACGGTGGTTGTAACGGCGGGTAGTGGGGTGGTAGTCGACCATGGTAGTTGACTATGGGTGGCTGTCATAGTGTTTATGGTGTTGGTGGGTCCACAGGCTAAAACCTTAAAATAGGTAATATAATCACTGATTCACTCGGGGGATGAGGGAACGGGGATTGAGCAGTTTTGGATACCTTGGTTGTGGGAAAGGGAGGAAAGAGAATGACAAAAATGTGAACCAAACATCATTAAAGGGAATGAAGGTCTTTCAATCCCTTTGCCTTTCTTTATTCCACCTAATCAAACACGCCCTAAGAGTTTTGCAGCGGAATGAAAATAAATGAGTCTGTTTTTGTGGTTTTGTGTTTACGTGGAACGTAGAAAAAATAAACAAAGATATGAATAGCGCCCTAGTTACAAACTAAGAACCCAATCTACAATATGAAAGCTTTAATCCTAAGTTACCGACTTGTATGAATCTCGCCTATCAATTGATTGTCTAATCCACTAGTCATTTAGTGATAAACCCATTATTAGCATAAACCCATAACTCCCATGCATCTTGTCCCCCCCCCCCACACACATACACACGCACGCACGCAAGCACGTACACGCGTACACATAATTCTAATATTTGCCAACATCTAATCCTTTAATTTTATATCTTTTACGATCTGCTCGATCATTTATTAGATAGACACCATGGTATACTTTTATATCTGGAAAAAAATCAGTGAATCTTAATAGATTTAGATGAGATGCACATTTATTATGTAAGTACAACATGCAACCTTCTTCGTTATTCGGACCAATAAAGATCTCCTATAATTATAAATGACTTGATGCATTATATTGTATCTATCAGTGTCATTTAAAATAGAAATGAATGCTTTAGCATATAATTTTCTTGTTCTTATCACTTTGAACGTTTACATTTTTCAAGTCGTTGATGCTAAGTCATACAATGTGTCCATTGAGAATAATTTACCAGGCTTGCTTCGGTACTATTGTTTGTCGGGTAAACAAAAGTTAGGACCTCAAAATCTACCAATGAAAAGATTTGTTCAATGGCAGGTTCGTACAAAGTTTTTTCAGAAGACAACTACACTTTGTAAAGTGAGTTGGCGAAATTATCATCGAGGCTTTCTTGCATTTGAAGACAATGCAACATTTCTAAAGAACAGTTGTGGTGGACCCCGTTGTGCATGGAATGCAAGTATAGATGGATTATCTTTGTATAACATTAAATATCACAAAAGCATATTGAAATATAAATGGAGGACAAGTGGTGAAGTTTCTTGAGATGTTAATTTTGTCTTAGCTTAAATGGTATTTAATGATAATATGTGATATGAAAAGCAATTAAAACTTTGATTATAGGAATTTTCTGGCCAATACAATTTTGTCCTGATTAAGCATGACTAATATTTCATTCATAAACTATAGTATACGGCGAAAGACGTTTTTCATATCTTTTCGAATAAAGTTTCTACATGATAAGTTAATATTTGGTTTATGTTGATTGTACTAATACTTGCTCCATATTGACAAAAAGGTAATTTTTTAAGTGCAACTGCATGTCTTTATCAACATCATCATCATCAACCATCGTTCATTAAAAAATCGTCCTTCACCATCTCTGTTTTAACTAAAAGAGTATATACGAGTATGTCCTCCATAATATTGTCTCTCTTGTATTTTCTCATCATTAAAACTTCAAATAGCGTGCAAAAACATGGAAGTAGGGTTGTTCATTTTGGTTAATCGAACAAAACCAAACCGAAAATTCGGCTAGGCTAAAACTTGAACCGAAATCGAACCGAAAAAATCGTATAACCGATTGCAAATTTTATGAATGGAAAATAAGAAATTTATATTTTCTTTTACCAAGGGATTACAGCCTTATTAGTTATTAATGCTCACCAATTTCAAAAAACAAGATTGTGTTTGGAAAGAAAAACAATCTTAGAGATATCTCTATCCAAAATCCCTAAATAACATAAAATTAAAACAGCAAAATCACGTGGTTCCCCCAAACTATGTCAGAATGCGTGTGGTGCCCCTACACATAAAACTTGTACAGTCTGGTGCCCCCGAACTTTACTCCTGCCGGCACATGGTGCCCTTCTGTGAGATATCGTACCGGCCAGGGGGTGGACCGATTGAGTCTCGCTAATTTTTATTGGAGTCGCCAGGAGGATTTTAATAGGATCTTACGAACCAAGGAAAGGTCCTTTGCAAGGTACGATTTGGGAAGGTGTTAGGCACCCAAATCGCCCGTCTAAAGACGGTCTCTACTAATTGATCCAAAATAAATATAAAGTTATATTCGACGGCAGATTCATATAGCAGATAGCATGCGAGTGTTTGGTGATAATGATTATGCAAGAGTGAAATTAATTAAGCCAAGTTAGTAGTTCCCGGATCAAGCCTCCAAATTTTCCACGACCCTCAGTTCCGTCTCGCCGTGTACGTAAGTAATAGCATACTATATTTTATAGCAACAAATCACATATTATAATATCATACGTACATTTTGGCAGGAACAATAGCATGCACGCAAGTCATAGAAAAACGATGGTAATGCATTAGCAACTATACTATCATGCTAAAACAAAGAGTACGCACATATGCATCATATGGTAAAATGATTGGTAATAAAGAAAACGAAGTCCAAACCTGTAAAATGTATGTTTACGAGAATAATAACTTTGGAAATTAGTTTTAGAAAGAATGAGGCCCTCAGGTGGACTTATTATCGATGCCGCGCGGATCTCGGTTTCGCTCGCCAACGCCTTCGGCCTGATCTTGACCCTTGGATACAAACTAGCTAATGATCTAGTCTCGTATATGATAGTTTTTATATGATAGACGATCAAAGCATTGATATGTGTGGTGTATGTGGGTTGTACGTAGGTGGTGACTTAGCACTACATGGTAGGTTATGTTTTGGTAGCTAGTTATTTTTTTTTTTTGGTACAAATGATATGCCCCTTGTGCCTCTCCCCTGTCCAGCCCTTTTTTTGGAAAACTAAGAGCAATATATATAGGTTAAGGTATAAGGAGTTTGGGAGCGTATACTTACACCCGCTAACAACCTTAGCTTAAGGAAAAAGTTACATAAAAGATTGAGAATTCTTAGTCATACTCTATCCTATCCTCCACTATCACTTGTTATCCAACGCCCAAAAGAGTCCTCACTCAACTAAATCATTTAACTAATAAAGATAAGGGTCATCCTCTAATTGAATAGATGCTTTGCGGACTAAAATAGAACATTCATAAAGATGCCATATAGTTGCCATATGGGCTTAATATGGTACTCCATAGGAACTATTATCATTTACGTGCAAATATATACGCTAGGATAATTATTAGCGAATATCGGGCTCTATATAGTATTTGACCGAACACACCACTAAAAATCCAAAAAACAGAAATCGAACTAACATGGACCAAATGGGCTAAAAGGGTAATTCGGGTCAAGACCGTCATCGAATTCGCTGGCAAACAAACCTTTTCACCGTCATCCACTATCCATCTCATCATTCGGCGTTTTAAATGGGAAGCCCCCGAGTAGGGTGTCTACGCCTTCCCACTCATTTTCTTTAACGCCGTTAGCCCCTTGACCGTTAAGTGATGACGTGACAGTGATTACCAATTAATTAAGGATTAATTACTATTTAATTAAAAAATAAAATAAAAAATCTCTGAAACTCGAAATTTTCTTACAAAAATTTCAAATTTACAATATTAGTGCACAAGGTGCCCTGAACTTTACCCCTCGCTGCACTTGGTGCCCCCAAACTTTACACTCCAATGCACCTAGTGCCCCTTTGATTCTTTTTTGAAATTTACAAGAAAGTGATTTTTTTAAATAGCGGTAATTAGCCCTCTTATTTACCTGTCATTAGAATAAATAAGAGGGCTTTTTTAGGGTAAATAAGAGGGCTAAATTCCCGTTATTAGAATAAACCACTTTGTTGTATATTTAAAAAAAGAATCTAAGGGGCACCAGGTATATTGGAGGGTAAAGTTTGGGGGCACCACGTGCACTGGGGGTAAGTTCAGGGGCACTTTGTGCACTAATATTTGTAAATTTGAAATTTTTTCAGTTTATGAGATTTTTTTTTTTTAAATTTTAAAATTTCTATTGAATTTTTTTTAATTTTTTTAACTAAATAATAATTAAACCCAAATTAATTGCTAATCACCGCCACATTATCATCACTTAACGGTCAAGGGGTTAACGACGTTAAAGGAAATAAGTGGGAAGGGCACCATGTGCAGGCATAGGTATAGTTCGGGGGCACCAGACTGTACAAGTTTCAAGTATAGAGGCACCACGCGTATTATGACTTAGTTCGGGGACACCACGTGAATTTGCCAAAATTAAAATCCAATTCTCAAACTAAATCACAAAAATTTCAGAAAAGATTTCAATCACAACTCATTCAAACATTCCCGATAATGGCCTGAGGACACGGAAGGCGGAGATTGACAGTGGTCGGAGAAGGCGGAGATCGACAGTGGTCGGAAAAGGCGGAGATTGACGATTATCGGAAGATGGCGAAGATCGACGGAGGTCGGACATGGCGAAGATTGACAGAGGTCGGATATAGATCTGAACGATGCAAAATGGCGAAAAACGAGAACTCGACGAGGAACAAACGTAAAAGGGCGTAAATGGACGGAGATCTGGGATATGTCGATGAGAGAGAAGGTCTGAGGGATGAGAGAGGAGGGATGAGGCGTATGTTTGTTGAGGAGAAGGATTTCAGAGAAGTAAGAGGTTTTAGGGCAATTTATTTATTTTTTTTTTTTTATATTAAATTAAGTAATTCCGTTCGATTTGGTTAACCGATGGTCCAAAAGATCGAACCGAGATTGAATCGCTTACTCACCCAAACTTTCGGTTGGGTTAACTGAACCGAAAAATCATGCGGTTAACGGTTTTTTTGGTTCGGTTAACCACGGATCGACTTTTTCTGAACCCTTACATGGAAGGTTTACTACCTTGAACAAAGATAGTAACTGTAACAAATTACACTGCAACTCCAAGATTGTTGATTATTCTTAGTTTATGGTGCGTAATATTAGGCCAATTCAACTCCTAGTGTGTAGGGATGAAATTTTTCGGCAAAACAACGCATTGAGTGAAAAATGATGGTATTACTTTGAAACAATAATAAGTACCTATTTGGCCAAACTTCTCCAAGTGTTTCTGGGACTTAGAAACAGAAACTAGGCCAAACAGGGTTATTTAGAGGAGCTGTTTCTACTTCTTGGGGAGCTGAAATCAGCTTCTAGGACACCCAGAAACAGAAGCCCCAATTTGGAGCTTCAGCTTCTGTTTCTGTTTCTTGCCTCTTCTATTTTCTCAACTTCACTTTTCAATTCTCTCTCCTCTACTCCAATTCTTAATTTCTTCTTGAATTTTTCCTGATCATCCTCTCTTCTCTCCAAATCATTCTTTTTTATTTTGAAACATCATCTCCTAATCATTCGTCATGCTCTTTCCCCTTTTCTAGATTTCTTTTTGAAATTGTGGAGCTTCTTTCGTCTTATTCTTTCTGGCATCTTCTCATATTTCCAATGATCTTGTTTTTTTTTATTTATTTATTTATTATTATTGAACTTGTTATCTTTTTTGTACATAAATTAGTTTTTGGTACTTTTTTTCAATTGTTGAATTTATTGTTCTTTATCATCAATATTTCAACCGATTTCAATTGATAATTCTGGAGATTTTAGGATCTTGGGTGAAATTGAATTCACATTTTAATTGGATGAAATTTGGGGTTTAGGTGGAGTTTTGAATATTGCTAACAATAATTTCCATAATGCATTTGATAAAAATAAGAGAAAGTTTTATTTTTAAATTATTTTAGACAAAATAGTTTGTTTCTATATTATTAAAATAAAATAAAAAGTTAATAGGAAACCAAAGAATAATATTTCACTTGACCTTTATCGTATTATTAGGAGTACAACAAATGAACATATAAAAACCACCCAAAATTTTTAGCCAAACGGGCACAAGTAGCTTCTGTTTCTCAGAAGTGCTTCTGTATTATGTTGGCCAAACACATAGTTAATTTCTGCACAAACTGTTTCTCCAAAACTGTTTTAGGAAGCACTTTTGAAGAAGTTAGAGCTTGGCCAAACAGATCCTAAGAGAGGAGCAACATTCCATGGATAAGAGCAAACAAATTAAACAAAACTCTTCCTCTAATCAATCTAATCATCCTAACACAATTTTCCCAAAAACTGGCGCAGAAACATAATAGAAATCAATGCCCAGATGGACAAAAGTGCTGAAAGAGATGAAAATGGCGATCAAAGTGAGGAATCTCCATCTCATGTTACTTTTGTGGACTTCCCCACAGCTGCGAAATGCTAATCATCCATAAAACAAAGCTCGGTAAGCAATTCAAACCCAAATACTACTAGGCCTGATGGTGTTGATCATCCTAGAATTCATGATAGTCAAATTGTTAATGGAACCCATTCTAATGTGTGTTTCAATTCTGATAAAAACAGAAGCTCTACTATATGTGGTAATGCTGGTGTTACTACTGAATGTCTTGGCTCTATTGCTGAACCTCTGAAAACTGCCAACCCTCACTACAAAAACGACAAAATGCAACGCCCTAAAATCGTTGCTTTATGGCCTTATAACTGTTACATTAGGTCGAGGCCAACAGTTTTGTGGCGTTGCTGTTCTGGCTGTTGCGTTAGACCAAATGTAAGAGTTTTAAGGGCCTAATGCAACGGTATAGAAAAACTTATAAGACGCGTTGCATTAGATGATAAAAGTCATTGCATTCCTACAAAGTAAGCAATTGGCTAAATTATGTGCTAAGCAAGTAAATAAGAAAACTCATAGAGAAGAAGGTTGAAAAGAGAGAGCAAGTAGATCAAAAACAGAAACTTCGTGGTCTGATTTTCTTATGCAACTTGGGACAATTTTTCTCATCCTTTAATCTTGAGCTAGCTTGGTTGCTATAAGATGCAAGTTGATTTTATAAAAAGAAAACCCGGTTTTTTGATGTACTTGCTTAGCACATAATTCAACTACTTGCTTACTTTGTAGAAATCGACTAACTTAGCTTGCTCTTTTCAATGCTCTAACCCTTGCATCACTTTGGGCTCTACGCCCAACAAGAGGGTCGATAGGGGTGGTGGGTTGTTTTACAAGTTGAAAAATTCTCAGATGGCTAAACTTCTACAAAAGAATTAGTATAGAGAGGATCTCAAGCAAATGAAAAATGGAAAATGGTTAGAGCACCGAGCACAACGGAATGTAGAATCATATGAAGGTCACAATAAAGCACGATAACTTTACCATCTTTTCACGGTGATTGGTCTGGAGCTTTGTAAAGAACACGATTTTTTTTAACTAAATCTTTCTATATTACTAAAGGAGGCATTTTTAGAGGTCTCACAACGACTGGAGGTTTTTAAAGAGTTTTTGGTAATTTTATATTATTAAAAGAATTCTACATTCGTGTTTCTATATTACTAAAGGAGACATTTTTAGAGGCCTCACAACGACCGGAGGTTTTAAAGAGTTTTGGTAGTTTTATATTATTAAAAAAAAAAAATCTACGTTAAAAATGCAGCAAAATTCCTCTAAATCATCTGTTATTTGTAGATGATCTGCTTATCTTCTCAAGAGGTGACACCAATTCAATGATGGTTGTGGCTGATACACTGAATCCAATGATTACCAACATTTATCTTGGAGGAGTCAAGAAGCAGGTTGTAGATGACATTACCAAAAAGACAGGCTACTCAATGGGTTTATTCCCATTTAGATACCTGGGTGTTCCCTTACACTCAGCAAGATTGGCATCTTCAGTGTACCTGACTTTGCTGGATAAAATCAGAGCAAAACTCAAGTACTGGGCTAACTCCTTCATTTCTTATGCTGGTAAACTGCAACTTATTAACTCAGTTATTCAAGGTCTCCAGACTTTCTGGGGCTCACTTCTTCTACTGCCAAAAGTTGTTGCAAAGCAGATAAGTCGACTATGCAAAGAATTCTTCTGGGACATCAATGACAAAAAGGGAAAATTACTTTTCTGAAATAGAGTTTCTTATGCTCCCCAAAAAAGGAAGGTGGATTGGGTATCAAGGAGGTTCTAAGCTGGAATAAGACATTATATGCTAAATGGATGGTTAAAATTCTGCATCAGGAAGATAACATTTTGACAAAGTGGATTCCAGCTTATTACTTGAAGGGTAAATCTATTTGAAGGTCCAAAAATCCGGTCCGGACCTAATTATGAACAACCCTGAACACTCCAAATCAAATCTTTCTTTTTACCATCGTTTTCGGCCATTTCTACTATTCCTGAAAATCAAATCAGGACATATTCGGGTCGGTCAGGTTTTGGACCGGAATTTGCGGTCTGGTACGGTGCGGTCCATGTCTGATATGGTCCGGTCTCCGGCTTCCAATTCTGATCACTTTCGGTCTTCTGTCCTAACTGGTCCAGTCCGGTTCGGGCCGGTTCTGGACCGGTGAATACTACCCCTAGGTGCATGTAGATTGCTCAGCTGCCTTGAGGAATATACTACATATAAGGGACAACATTTTAGCTGCCTATACTGATGAGGAAGATGCAACCAAGCAGATAAGGAAATGGCACATTGAGAAGGGTAGTAAATCAGCTTATGATTTATTCAGAAAGCCGAGAAACAGAGTTACTTCGGCGAAAACAGTCCGGGATTCCTGCATTCTGCGAAAGAGTGCATTTATTGCTACTCTACTTGCTATTCAAAATGGCCTCCCCACAATTGATAAGCTACAGAATAGAGGACTGTCAATGCCAAATTGGTGCTGTCTGTGTAGAAAAGCTGAGGAAAATGCTAGTCATTTATTCTTCAGTTGCGAAGTTTCAAGAGAAATTCGGGAAAACACCCTCAGATGGCTGGGCTACAAGAGACGTGCTTTGTGCCTTGCTAGAGAAATACTATGGTTCAAGAGGAAGGTAAAGGGAAAGGAGGGAAAACACCATATGATTAGGTGTGCGTTCACTTGCACCATTTATGAAATATGGCGGGAAAGGAATTATCGAATCTTTTGTGAAAATAGTAGAAATTGTATCAAATTGCAACCCATGTCAAATATCTATTATGTGTTTGAATTATTGATAGGTTTAAGAATTGTATCCTGAGTTGCTAATAAGGTAGCTTAGTGGCTTGATTCTAAAGGGTGGTACTCTACTACTCCTTTGGTAAGGTTTGTATTTGTTCTTCATTTTCCCTATATGGAGAATAAAAAGCTAATCTTTTCCAAAAAAAAAAAAAAAAAGAATTCTACGTTCGTATAAACACGTTATCTGATATGATTGGAGTATTAATCTAGGACACAATAGGACTCTTAGTTGTAGTAGTATGTATACACACTAACTCATGCATGATGCATATAAAACAATCATCAATATAAAAGATGACATACTTATTGCATCTATCTAGGACAAATTAGAATGGATCGAGGGAAAAAACCCTAAAAGAAGAAGGGCCCGAACAGGGAGACGCAAAAGGCGACTTAGGACCAACAGACGGCATCTTCGAACCAAATCGAGCCTCAAGATCTTTGCAAATGACTGATTCAAGCCAATTTTTCTCTCATTTCCGTCCTTCTCCCTTCACTTTGATGATAAGAAAACATCTCCCCCCATCCAGTCATGTTCATCTACCGATGGTAAGTACTCAGGTATGTTTCCTACTCCTTTCTTTCTTACTTTTCGTGCGACTTCTATTTCAAGTTTTTGCTTGTCAAGACTCCAACTTTGGATATTTACAATTTTACTTGAAGTTGATTATTATGCTTTTCTCACTTATGTGAGTTTTGAGCATAAAATAGCGAGCCCCTATCTTGCCCTGGGCATTAAGGCCATGTATGCTTACAGTGAATATGTATTTTTTGGTGGTCTCGACTGTTCCCTTTTGCTCTCGTTTGGCCTTTGTGGCTGCTGGTTGATGACACTCATGACAGGTTGTGTGGCTGAGCGACAATGTCATATCCATGGCACTACGACTCTTATGTGGACAAATTCAAGCTCCGGTTCAAAAATGCCTAGCGGGGTTTCATTGTTGTTGTTTTACAGTGACTGGTTTCGGTGGTACTTCCTTTTAGCCTTTTATGGGGGAAATTGCACCTATTTGGACACCTATATGTATGAAACTTGTGGCATCGGCTGTACTTTTTCCACTGCTGTACCTATTCGTCCTTATGTAATATTTTCCCATTTCTGTGACCATAGATGGTCTTACTTGCTGACTATTGAAGCTTGGTTCCTAGTTGCGCCTGCTCACTGCGTGCCTAAGTATGTTGTTGCATGTTCTCTTCCTTGGTGTTTTGTTGGGCAGTGGTGTTTTATTGTCTCCCTTTTTCATGTTCCCTCCCCCCTGGTCTTTTACTCTGATTTTATCTTTCCCTCTTGTGATTTCTTGGTAGTGGTGGTTCATAGATGTGACCCTTTAATATTCTTTCTGCCTATTCTTACTGCAATTTTTGGATAGCGAGCCCCTATCCATTGTTGGGTATTAAGATTCCTAGGCTATGGCTAGTAAGCTTATGGTTTATTCATAATGTATTAGTGTTTATTATGCAATCTTCCAAACTATTGGTTCATGTTATTGGCACACATTGTTCCGTCAATGGATCATTGTGTGGCGTCTTTTTAGACTCCTCAGGCTAGAAACCGCCTCACCTTTTCTGGGTAGTAAGACCTTTGTTTGGTGGTTGAACACCGTTTTGTCCAACTATGGTATGAAAGAAGGCTGCATTAGTCTACTTGTATTGGTTAGAGGCTTTCTCGCTTATAGATTTTTTCGCCATGGTGTTTTTTTATGTATTGGTTCTCCTTACAGGTTTTGTCCTTGCCCTTGATGGACTGTGTTAGTCGTAGGGATGATGTTAGAAATGTTTTTTGCATAAGGTTGTTTTCTTTATTCCATTTCCCTTATATATGTGAATTATCTCATGCAAAACATATTTGATCCGGATATGCTCTTTGTCTTGGAAACGATGACATCGGCTCATAATAGTTCTCAACTAAGTCGGAAACTCGGCTTCGATGGGCTTGAGATCTCAAACCCTGTTGGTAGATCCGGAGGTATGTGGTTTTGCTGGTCTAATAGAAATATACGTGATGTGTTAGGTTTTGTATGTCATTTTAACGCAATTTCCGTTAATTTTACTTTGGTTTTGGCCTAACAAAGTCGGGAATTTGCCTATAATCATTTTATTGTAAGAGTTGCTAGAAGTGTGCGTGAACAACGAATTGGATCAAGTTTCAAGTGCTGCGGAAGAAGGATTGGAGTTCACCGCGATCGCGGGAAGTGAATCGCGATCGCGAAGGAGAACAAAACTGAATGTCGCGATCCCGGGTGTCAGAGACGTGATCACGGGAGACGCTGGACGATTTTCCATTTTGTTTCTTTCCGTATTTTAAATCCCAATTTGTATAAATAGCAAACTCGAACCCTTGTTTTAATTTATTCATTCAATCTTTCAGTATTCTTTGTAACCGTCGGTACATCGTATGGAGAACTAATTCCTCCATTCTTGGTTGGGTAATTCAAAGCTAGCATTCGATCCAATCGTAAGTTCTAATTCTCTTCTTTATTTAACTCTTAATTATTGTTATTCTTCCGTTTTAATTGTTTATGATTTGCTTATTCCACTACAAGAAAACAGGAAAAATGCGACGGCCAAAATCGGTCGCAAACTATAGAAAATCGGTCGCATTTTGACCTTTGCGACCGATTTACGACAGATATGGGTGGTCGCAAAAACCTTGGTGGTTGACTGGTGGTGGTCTAAGCGAACATGGGAGAGCGAAAACAGTGCTTGCATGATTGATTGTGATCGGGTGAATGGATGATGATAGAAATGGGGCTATTGGCGAGAAATTACAGCAGAATGATACCTTCTGTTTTTTTTTTTTTTTATCCGAGTGAAGTGAGTAATAGACTCAAGAAGTCAATTAGGTTTAAGGTATTATTATTAATTTTATTATTTAATTATTGAGTGAAATGAGAAATAGAATTAATTAAATCTGATATTTTTATTGCTACATTTTGTGACCGATAATCAGTCGCTATTCAATATTATATCGGCCGCATTATTTGTGACCAATTTGCAACTGATTTAGAGTTGGTTCTAAACGTTGCGACCACCTTTTGGTCGTAACATCGGTCGCAAAAATTATTTTTGCGACCGAAATTGACGGTCGCAAAAATTGGTTGTAAATATGCGACTGATTTGCGACTAATTTAGAGTCGGCTGCAAACAATGTGACCACCTCATTTTTGGTCGTAAAATCGGTCGCAAAACTTATTTTTGCGACCGAAATTTAGACGGTCACAAAAATCGGTCGCATTTTGCCTGTTTTCTTGTAGTGTTCTAGATTGATCACCTAGGGTTTGCATAATGGATCCTTAGCCTTATTCATTATCGCTCGTTTAATTAATCTGGTAAAGTAAAGAACTTTGGTCTAGTATTAGGTGCTCATCGGTATTAGATTGAAGGGAAGAATAACATAATTGGCATAGTATATTACTACTCAGTGTATGCGCCCAATTCTCTATTGATATTGTTCTAAGTCTTATTGCTGTTATTGAATCGAGTTTAATCGCTTGTTTTAGAACGTTTAATAATTAGGGTTGTTAGAGTCGTGCTCACGCCTAATAACTAATCACTAAGAAACAATAGGAATTTAATTCCACAATAGAGTAATTAAGAGGAGGATAATTGAATTGGAACTAGGACCGATTGTTAGAATTGCTAGCGGCGATAACCCCGACCAAGACCTCGTTAATCTTGATAAATCAATCATTTAATTCATTGTTTTACTTATTAGTTTAATCAATAACTCAATCAATCAAAACCCCCAATTGTTACTTGTTACTTAATTGCACACTTAGACTAAGAATAACCTAATAATTCCCCGTGGATTCGAACCTTACTTCCCTACTACATTAGCTATAGGTTAGTATTGTAATTGAATTTGGAGAGTGATAAGACTTAGCTTCACCAATACGTCTAATTGCGGTTGTTAAAAATGCACAAATGATAGTAGCTGAGATTGAGGATCTTCAAGATGGGTAAGTCTCCTTGGTTTGTGGAGTTTACTGCTCAGCTCAAGAGCATGACAAATGTAGTTTTTGGCGTGATCTAACGAATGAATTTGCACAGAAAACGCTTCCTTGAGTGATATTTCGTAAATGACTATGAAGATGTGGAATCGACATAAAATTTTCCATATATATATATATGTTATTGTACTTAATTATTATAGATGTGATTCCAAATAACTGTAATTATGTCTAAGATAATAATGGGAATATATCTCTAATAGGTTGAATACTTTTAGGTATAAAGTAATTGTGTCTAATTATAGTGTACAACTACAACTTTAAGGAATGTGACTGTAAATAAGGGAAGAAATACTATCAAAATAGACTCTTATATATCTTCAAGGCAAAAATGTTTATTTTTCATAGCTGTATAATCTTTATTTTAATTCCTTGATGATTGTGTTTACACCTTATCAATGTTACAGTGATTCTGATGTCCTTCAATTTGTTGTTTGTAAGCTGCGAAATATAGTTATTTGTATGGATTTTTGATCCTTTTATATTATGCCAATACTGGATTATAGGGTATCGCTAACGAATTATTAAATTGCCTTGTATAAATTGCGAAATATTTATAATAAGCAAAATGATACAACAAATATATGTATTTATATTTTATCCGAGCTATCCTTTATTACCCATGATCTTTTCCATAATTAATAATATTTAGGGATAGTATATTTTTTGCAATATATGATATCAAGTGAGGATCTGCACCGAGGCATGTGGTAGGCAGACTTTTACGTTTTGCTATTAGTGGTATTTAGGGAAGTATTCGTTTGACATCATTGCTGACATGTCATCCTACATGGACATCCTCAAAAGGCCTTAAATCCACCGCTATTAATAAACATATTACTATTTTTTTGACCCGTGCAAATGCACGGGTTGTTTAAGTTGACAGTTATAAATTTAGATTAAAGGAAATCGTTTAAATCAAATGTATATTGTGTTGACGAAGTTTTTATTTTGCAGTTCGTTTATGTTTGATAATGATAATTTAGTATGTAGTATATTTCTTTACAAAAAGAACTATGTTTGATAATGATAATTTAGTATGTAGTATATTTCTTTACAAAAAGAATTATGTGATAATGATAATTTAGTATGTAGTATATTTCTTTACAAAAAGAATTTTGTAGCTAATAGGAAGATGAAAAATCGTTCTTAAAATTGATTCCGACAATTTAGGTGTCCTCTTAAAAAACAAAAAATAAAAAAATAAAAAATTCAAGTATTAACACACACTAAAAGAAAAAAAAACAATAAAAAAATATTACTAGTTCTTTGACTCGTGCAAATGCACGGGAATTCTTAATGTTTATTTAAAAATGTTACTATGTCATGTTACTTTTAACACACTTAAAAATTTGACCTTTGTAAATTTAAACCTAATTATTTACAAATATAAATTTAAAATTCACTGAGATAATAATAACACCGATAAGAATCCAAAATAACACCAAATATAATACACCCTCTGACTTTCTTTAAACACCTCATACTCAAAATACCCCTATGTTAAGGAGGGAGTACACAATAATCAATTAATCAATGTTTAACAATAATTACACAGCGAGTTAGATAAGAATCTTAGAAAAATTTCCATGCAATTTTTTTGGAACTTAGATTAACCGATTAGTGTGTACACCCTCCTCAATTAAGTTTTGTATTGCATATGGGGTGTTTAAAGAAAGATGGAGAGAGTATTGGGTTTGTGTAATTTTTGTAGACCCGCCAACACCTATTCCGGCTCGTTTTTTTTTTTATTTTTTATTTTTTTGTTAAGAACCATTTTTTCTGACTCGAATCCGTTTGTTACTCGTATTTGTTGATCAAACCCGAATCAACTCGTTGACTCGTATTTTAAACAAAATTAGGACAACTTTTAGTCTTATGGTTGATACTAAAAGTCTAACCGCAACCCGAACTTGTATTTGATACGACCTATAGCGAACTGGCCAATCACATTTAACCTGATCCGACCCGTTTAATAGGTTTACTTGTGTGTGATCTTTTTTATATTTTTAAAAGTAAGTAGAATCTAAAATCTAGAAGGTCTAATTCACCTCCCTAACCTCTTACCAACTTATTTGATCTCCTACTCTACCCCTTGACCACCCGTTGACTATTGTACTCGACAACCCTTTTGATGTTGTTAGTTAACTCCCTCCCCGATCAATTTTCTTAGGCATTTCCACACTCTGTTGTTAGCTCGTATACACAGACCTCAACGTAACAACTCTCACCCGTGTTACCAACTTTCCTAATTAACAGCTTCAATTCACCTACTTCTTTAGCTAAGCCCCTATGACTCGACAACATACATTTTATTCGACACCCATTTGTCCCCAATCAAATGTTTTAGCCAACTCTTAGTTTTCGCAAACTTCTTACCTGACTTCCTTAATCTGCACTTCAACACCCGTCACATTTTCTAAATGGTATTCAAATTGGGTTCAATTTTGTTTGATCAACTTTAAGTTTAAAAGAAAAATTACTTAATTATAATGAAACATAAACCGTATAACTGATTAAGAAAAAGGCCTATTGATTTATATCTCTGATGTAACGAATTCTTGATACATTTTTCAAGTAAGAAAAAAGGGTATTGAGAAAGTGGGTTGACTGTATTATGACAATTTTAAAAGGCAATTTAATGTGCGCAAGATCACACCCTCTGTCAACAGAAGAAAGAAAAGATATCATATACTCCCTTCATAAAAGAATATTAGTTGTTCTCTTTGTTCGAGAAATTGGTTTGGCTGCCTTATATTTTTAAATATATACGGTGAAATTATAAAAACATATTCATGTGATAGGATTTTGAAAATTATTTAGGCTCTAATTAGACTCCTCTAATTAGTACTTAATTACTCCTAATTAAGTTTAGCTAAGAATCTTTAGTTGCATGTAAAACTAAAGCATAAATAAGGTAATAAAACATGTTTTTATACCTTAATCAAGAGGAATTTTGACCTTCCTTCAAATGAAGGATCTTGAGCAGAAAATTAATGGGGATCCTCCTCCTTAATCTTGAGTTTCTAAGTTAGGAAACCTCCTTCCTTGATCCACCAAAGAAGCTCTCCAAAAATCTTTCAAAATGGTCTAGTTTTATGAGAGTTTTAATCCTAAAACCTTATATATAATTAGCCAAAAAATTAGCTAATGATATACTAGGCTCAGATAAGTGTTTTGATCAAGTTTTCATTGACATGCAATGAAGAAAACTTGATCTTAATGGAAGTGGAAGTAGACTGATTTTTTAGAGAAATTTGAGGGTTTTCTCTTAATTCTCTCTCTAAAACATATAATGTGTTTGTAAAAATGATGTATATAATGTGTTTGATCATAAAACACATTATATATAGTGGTGGTGGCAAAAAAGACTATTTTGCCCTTACTAATTATACCCCTAATCATCTTATGTTACAATTTGGTATAATTTGTACACTTATTTCTTTACGTGTTAATTAATTATTATATCACTATATAATAATTACTAATTACATCATTTTAGCTAAAATTACAACTCTTTGTAATTTAAATAGCTAATTGTCAATTTTTTGACAATTTACACAATAACCATAATTTATTCGACCTGAGTGTCGAACTCATAAAACACTATCCGATATAATCAGTTGACTCTTTAGCTGAAACCTTAAGCATTACATTATATTGTATTAAATACAAATATAATATCTTTTGGAGAAACTATCTTTATCGGTGTGACCGAGAGGGATCAGTTGATTACCGCCGTCAAACGACAATAACGTCAAAGTCTAGCCAGCCAACCGTTATTGATATACGTTAATCAACTGACTTAGTATATTTAATACATCCAAGGTTTATTCCTAATTAGATTTAATTAGTCAACGCATTATTGTCGGAGGACACCTACTCCAACAATCTCTCACTTGTCCGAGACAAGTCATGCGTTACCGATTCTCTTGTCCGTTATATCTCCCACTTAATGCGAAGTATCTTTCAGGTCGAACTTGCATTGGATCTTTATCAAAAGTGGTTTTCTCGATCTGGATTATGACTGTCTGATCGGAATATCTACCATAGATCTATTCCGAGTGTGGCCACGCATTTCCAGTCATAATTCCTCGAGTGGCCCAAAGATATTATACCCTGATGTGGGTGGACAATCCCTTCTTGACTTATTTTCTTTGTTTTATACAGTCGGTAATGACCCAATAGATGCTCTTTTAGCCTCCTTTTACGGCACGACTTAGGACATAAATCAAAGTCACCGTCTGCTGTATAACCTCAGACAAACAATCTCAGGTCGAAAGAATCGACTAATAGGAATAATATAGATTACCTTGTCACGACCAGGCACAAAGGTTCTATGATTGGTCAAATGTCTGACAGAGTGTCATCTACAGTCTGTCTATGTAATCGGTTATTCATCTCTATGAATCCATGACCATTAAACTAGTCATCAACCAACTTACAATCTAGTCAATTGAGACGTCACCTCATTTTATGACTAGAGACAAAACACACTGTTAATCATGTTCACTTAATAGGGTTCAAATCGTCTTCACGACCTATTAGGAATCAACAGAGCATATATATAATTCAGCATTTTATTAAAATTGAATTAATAAAAGAGTTTAATAAAACTTAAAACGATGAATTTAGTTATCATATATGTAAAAGGTAATACACTTATTAACTATTAAATTATATAATCTAACACATGTCAGGCATACGCCTCAAACCCATCGAGGCAATATGACCATTGTGTTTAGCCTGTGATAATGGCTTGGTTAAAGGATCAGCGATATTATCGTCTGTCCTAACCTTACTAATCGATATTTCTTCTCGTTCCACAAAGTCTCTAATTACATGGAACTTCCTGAGTACATGTCTAGATTTGTCACTAGACTTAGGCTCTTTAGCCTGAACTATTGCTCCACTATTGTCGCAATAGACTACAATAGGATTCGCTGCTGTAGGGATTACATTTAATCCTTCCAGGAACTGCCGGATCCAAACTGTCTCTTTTGTAGCTTCTGATGCTGCAAGATACTCAGCCTCCGGTTTAGAATTCGCAGTCACCGATTGCTTGGTGCTATTCCAGCATATGGCTCCTCCATTCAGTATGAAAACATATCCTGATTGAGATTTTGAATCATCTTGATCTGTTTGGGAACTAGCATCCGCATAACCCTTTACACGAAGCTCAGTCCTTAGTCCTTCTTAAGTATTTAAGGACGTTCTTAACGGCTATCCAATGGCTCTCGCCTGGATTGCCTTGGTAACGACTTGTCATACTCAAGGCATATGACACGTCTGGATGCGTACACATCATAGCGTACATGATCGAACCGATTGCGGAAGCGTAAGGTATCGATGTCATCCGTTCAATATCCTTAGGATCAGTCGGACACTGAGCTTTACTCAAAGTTATCCCACTTCCCATAGGTAAAAAGCCTCTTTTAGAGTCTTTCATATTGAACCTGTCAAGAATTTTATCAATATAAGTTTCTTGACTTAACGCTAGTATTTTTTTTGGTCTATCTTTATAGATCTGAATACCTAGGATGCGTTACGCTTCTCCTAAATCCTTCATTTAGAAATGTTAAGCATGGGGATATCATTCCAAATGAGTAATATGTCATCTACATACAGGATTAGGAGAGTTACTTTACTCCCACTAAATTTCATGTATAAACAAGGTTTCTCGACACTTCGGGTGAAACCTGTAACACCCCGTATTTTTTGGGTAATTATTTAATAAGGGTGTTACTTTTTACATCGATTATTGGAAGATAAAATGAGTTCCTATAATTGAGTTTGGGTCGGGTTTATGGATCACTCATCTCACCCAAAAAATAAAGCCCAAACCCGAGTCTACCCTCATACCTATATATACATATAATAAAGAAAACCCTTGCTTTATTTCATAACCATTCGGCCTCCTTCTCTCCCTCTCTCTTCTTTTCGTAGCCTCCACCCGCATAAGATCTCAGCACAACTGTGTCAACTCCAAACACACATAACTTTCTCATACGACCTTTTCTTAAGTCGTGGTTGGTGGCGTTAGAACCGTTCTTTAGATACAAATCTAAAAACATGTAGATCATGCCAAGATTCCATGGAATGCTCACTGTAGAGGTGTTTTAGTAGAGCTGTATCTATCTACCCGGAAACTGTGTCGCCGCCTCGGTATTCTGATGATTCCCGTCGACTCAGAAGATACTTTAAGACGATATTTTGTGGGGATGTTCCTAACTATATCTTTGAAAACATATCCAAAATTGGTAAGGCCTAGACTTCTGTATCAAAAGTTACATTGGTTTTCGTGAGTAAACCCTAATTGTTATTCGTGGTTCATTGTGAAGTTGATTCCCGTTGATCCGCTTGGAGTTTGTGGACGAAAGTTTGAGGAGAGGTTTCTGACATACCCTTATACAACATATTAAAATTTGGTGGTCATCCAATATCGGAGGTAGACGTTATTCGTGTTTCTTTACCACTGTCCCTTTGTGGATCCGTTTCATATTAGTGATAGTTGTGAGTTGTAAGACTTATGGTTACATCTTTTTGATTAGGGAATTGTGGATTGAATTTATAATTGGATGATTGAGGATTAGCGTTGTAAGGTAAGAACGTTGGTCAAGCTTTTGAGCCTCGCAAATATCATGTTCTATTTCAATGATTGGATTCCTAACCTTAAATATCTCTGTCTTGTATTCATTGCTCACTTGTTTCTGTCAATTGGAATCATTTCACATGTCGTATCTAATCCGTCTTATGCGCCCATCAATGCCCTTCGACTTCCTTTATAACCGGCCTCTCGGCCCCGGTCTCATTTGGCCTCTCGGCCACTTGGCTTCTCGGCCGAGTGGTCTATCATTGTCGTTGTTGACTTCGCTTGTGTTCTTGTTGATGAGAATTGAATCCGGCTACGGCCGTTTATAAATTGTATTATCGAATAACGTACCATCAAATAATGAATATAAAACGGATGAAAGAAAAGAACGATATGATTACCACCCAGAGTGAATGTGATGCGGCACGGACCGATCACTGTTTATACCTCTGATCAAGGTACTGTTTCGGTCGGAGTAGCTACCGACTGCCTATTAGGCTTTCCTCCTAGAGGTACGCATCCTACTGGATCTCTAGCGAGGGGTGTGCACATTTTAAGTCTTTAGGAATCGTTTATATGTACTCTAGCTCGCGCCGGAACGAGACTGTGGTGGCTGCGGGGTAGGAGCCCAGCCGTGTATGATAGACAAGACCGTTTGTCTCGTCAGAGATACGTGACTATCGCACTGCCGTGTTCCGATGGTACTCTGTATTCATTATTATATTCACAGCTTATTATTTGTTAGCTACGTGCCTCAAGGCGCGTATCTTTGTTTCTCTGCTTTATGTTTCTTACTCAGCCTGTGCTAACGTTCTGTTTTCTGGTTTGTTCCCTACCGTATTCTGGGGCCTATGTCATTCTTCGATGGCATAGTTGACAGGTCTTGATGATGTGGATGCTTGCTAGAGGAATCCATTTGCATCCCGGGAGTTTTTCATAAACATTAATTAGACATGGATTATATTTGGTTTTGTAATTTAATTTCAGTTTTGAGAACTGTAGTTCGATATTCTAAGTCTTCCGCTGTCGTCTTTTCGTTTGTTCGAATTTATTAAGTTCTAATTGAATTTCAAGCCTAGCAGTTGACTCGATAGTCAACTGCGGCGTAACAATTCTATAATATTTCCTTATTTATTATTGCCAAAATTTAGGGTTGTTACAAAACCATTTTGTTTAATCACATGGTTGAACCGATGGTTCCAACTCCGAGATGCTTGCTTAAGACCATAAATGGATCTCTTAAGGTTGCAAACTTTCTTAGGATTGTTTGGATCAATAAAACCCTCAGGTTGTGTCATATACACTTCCTCTTCCAGAAACCCATTTAGGAAGGCGGTTTTAACATCCATCTGTCATATCTCATAATCATGAAAAGCAGCAATCGCTAAGATTATCCGAATAGATCTGAGCATTGCAAGTTTGCAACTGGCGCAAAGGTCTCGTCATAGTTTAAACCATGAACTTGCGTGAAACCTTTAGCTACCAATCTAGCTTTGAAAATATCTTGATTTCCATCCATGCCGGTCTTGATCTTAAAGATCCATTTGCACTGAAGAACCTTGGTTCCTTCAGGCAAGTTAACCAAGTCCCATACTTGATTCTCGTACATGGAATCTATCTCGGATTTCATTGCCTCTAGCCATTTAGCAGAATTCGGTCCAGTCATGGCTGCTCTGTAAGTTGCAGGTTCATTACTTTCTAGAAGCAAAAAGTGATCACCACCATCCTCGATCACACCTAGGTATCGATCTGGTGGGTGGCTTGATCTGCCTGACCTTCTGGGAGTGGAGAATGGAACCACAGAGTTAGATGATTCAAGAATATCTTCTGGCAAAACATCATGAGCCTCATTTTGCATTTGTGGCTTCTGAACTTCGCAAAGTTCAAATTTTCTCCCACTCTGTCTCTTAGAAATAAATTCCTTTTCGAAAAAGACAGCATCCCGAGACACAAAAACTTTGTTCTCTAGACGATTGTAGAAGTAATATCCTCGAGTCTGTACAGGATAACCTACAAAGAGACATTTATCAGATCTTTGTGCAAGCTTATTGTCAGTCTTGTTTTTGACATATGCTTCACAACCCCAGATCTTGATAAATGAGAGGTTAGGAACTTTTCCTCTCCATAACTCATATGGAGTTTTCGGAGCTGATTTAATCGGGCGTCTATTGAGTGTGAAAATGGCAGTTTGGAGAGAAAAACCCTAGAATGAATCAAGAAACTCGGTCTGACTCATCATTGATCTTACCATATCCAGCAGGGTACGGTTTCTTCTTTCGGCTACACCATTTAATTGTGGTGTACCAGGAGGTGTAAGCTGTGATATGATTCCATAGTCTTTCAAATGAATATCAAAGTCATTACTGAGATATTCACCTCCCCGATCTGATCGTAAGGCCTTGATCTTCTTTCCTAATTGGTTTTCTACTTCCTTTTGAAATTCTATAAATTTCTCAAGTACCTCACTTTTATACTTGATTAGGTAGATGTAGCCATATCTACTAAAATCATCTGTAAAGTGACAAAGTAAGCATAACCACCTCTGGCAGTGATTGTCATTGGACCGCAAACATCTGTATGAATCAGGGCCAATAAATCAATAGCTCGTACTCCTTTTCCTGAAAAAGGTGCACGAGTCATCTTGCCTAAAAGACAAGACTTGCATGTGCCATAAGATCCGAAATCAAATGGTTTGAGAACTCCATTGGCTACGAGTCTCTCAATGCGTTTTTCGTTTATATGCCCTAAACGACAGTGCCAAAGGTAAGATTGATCGGGATCTCCTATTTTGAGCTTTTTGTTTGCTACATGATAGACCTTGTTTGTCAAATCTAAAACGTAAATACTGTTTATAGATTTGGTTGTTCCGTACACCATATCATTTAACGAGAAGGTACAACTGTTGTTTCGTATTGAAAATTCAAAACCTTCAGCGTCTAAAACAGAAAGCGGAATAATATTCTTACTTAGAGTTGGTACAAAATAGCAGTTATTTAGATACAACTCTACCCCTGAGGCAAGTGACAGAATATATGTTCCTACTGATACGGCGGCTACTTTAGCTTCATTCCCGACACGGAGGTCAACTTCACCTTTTGCCAGCCGACGTGCTTTCGTCAGCCCCTGCAAGTGATTACAAAGGTGAGATCCACATCCAGTATCTAATACCCAGGATGTGGTACTTGCATAATTAATGTCTATCATATATATACCTGGTTTCGACTTCTTCCCCTCCAGGTACTTTGGGCAATTTCGCTTCCAATTGCCGAAATTTCCACAATGGAAGCATTTTTGTTCAGGAGTTGTGCCTCTCTTAGCAATAGAATTGTTGCCCGAAGCAACTTTTCCTTTTCCTTTGCCACGCGCGTGTTTCTTACCCTTTCCTGCACCCGTTTGGAACTTCCCCTTTTGTTTTACCGCTATGGATAAAACATCTCTATTCGCGCTCCCACTTGACACCAAATCCCTCTCATGTTGTATAAGCATGGCATGCAATTCATGAAGATTTTTCTTTAAATCATTCATGTTGTAATTCGTCCTAAAAGGATCGAATGTTGCAGGCAAAGAATTAAGCAGACGGTATACTGCAAAATCTTCAGAAATTGGGCAACCTAACTTCTCAAGAGTTTCAACATTCTCGATAAATTTGAGAACATGAGGACCAACTGGTTGGCCCTTTGAGAGCTTAGTCTCAAAGAAACTCGAAGCTGCTTCGTATTGAAGTATTCACAGCTTTTGCGAGACACTAGTCGTTAGCAGAGCGAATATTTGATACGCACTGAAATCAATCATGCGTTTCTGTAAACGTGGGTGCATAACAAAAATCAATACATTCTTAATTTGGTCAGATTCATGCTCATATTCTTGATACATTTGCATTATTCCAGGGGTGGCGTTGGGACCTAGAGCGCGAATCGGGGGTTCGTATAGAAAACGTTGTTTTCTATCAGATTTAAGGGCTAATCACAGGTTTAACTCCTAATCAGTAAAATTGCTTCCATCCTCCTTTAGTTCATTCTTTTCCATAAAATTACGAAATCAGGAGTCTTTGGACATTACTGAATTGGACGTTTGAGCCATTTTCGAATTTTAAACTTCAACGTGGGAAAAACAATCGATTAAATTCATCGTCAAATTCACATTAAATCAATTAATTTGTGAATTTAGGCATTCATATAATGATCTCTCTAAATTATATAAATGATTCCGAGATCCAATCTTATATAAATTTAGGCACGCGGAGGGAGATACGTCCTAAATTTATGTAATTTCGGTGAACCAACTCTTGACTGATTCTACACTTAGAACTTTCGGTTGATCGATTTCAACTAAATCAATCCTTTAGTCCCGGATTGCAAGACTTGTATTGCAAGTCACGTCAAGATTAAACCAAAATTCACTCATAATAACTATTTATTAACCTAACCCCCCCAAGGTAAAAAGGAAACACCCCGCTAGGGCGAGCGTGTCGCGTCCCTAATGAACAAGGGTTGCATAGGCGTGAATTGTGGAAGGACTAAATCTCGATTTTACTTTTAGTGAGATCTTGTCATATTTTATCTATCGCTTTTCAGTGAACTAATTCTAGCGAGTCGCGGATAATGGATATGACAATGTGGGATTGCTTTTGGTTATAATTGAGCAAAAATTAAACTAAGCATGCATCAAATAAATCCAAGTCCTAGTATGGCCATAAGACTAGAACTTAGTGAAAACACTAAAACGTAAACTAGGCTTCAAATGCTTCAAATGCTCCGTCTTCATTTCGGTCTCGATCCGCCAACCATTGGCTCCGTGAAAACGCCGATCTTCAATATCAACAAATATACATATGGACTATCCTACTATACATTTTTGAAAAAAAAAATTTGAAAGAATTAAAGTATTACAAACCGGCGATACGAGATCGCAATTATTACAAACCAATCGGATACCGTCCATACATTTCGATACAGTACCGATACTATAGTACTCTATGGCCATACTATACTTATAATCATGTAAATAAAACCGAAAATCAGATTTTTCAACTTTACAGTACAAGCAACCCGGTAAATTTAGGAATTTCTGATTCTAACTTATTAGAATCAATAATCAATACTTAAAACACCTTTTAAGTTTAAACTAACCACCAAATAATTAGTTTTTCAATATTTAGTCTCCACTAAAATTGAATTTATTAGTTTAATTTGATTATATTTGCTAATTACTTGTCCAAAAATCACATAATAAACCTGAAAATATCTAAATAAATCATAACTAATTATGAAAAAATTTAAAAATTATTTTATTATGTGATTTAAGCTCACAACCAGTAGCTAATTAAGGAAAAAAAATTTGCAAAATTAATTTGGTCATTTTCTCTTAAGAAATCAATTTTCCACCATTTATATTATTACTAACTAATAAACAATGGCCAATAAAATTATGATTTAATTTCTGGAAATTATACTCATTATAATTATGGAAAAATTATAAATTTCTTAAATTAATAAAATCAACATGCATGTCAATCTAATTACCAATTAATTAGAAAATAGCATAAATCTTGTAAAAACAACCAAAAATAAGCAAAATTAGCAAATAAATTCCCAAAATTTCATAATTTCGGATGGAGCATCCACATGCCCAAAAAATCACATGCAACTTTAGTTTGTATGATAAAACCAATTTTTATCATTAAAAATTAATTAAGTTACTAATTAACCTAATTAAAGCTTAAAATTAACATGCAACTTCAACAGATGCTCTGATACTACATGAAAGTTATTTAACCTCTAATTAGACTCCTCTAATTAGTACTTAATTACTCCTAATTAAGTTTAGCCAAGAATCCTTAGTTGCATGTAAAATTAAAGCATAAATAAGGTAATAAAACATGTTTTTATACCTTAATCAAGAGGAATTTTGACCTTCCTTCAAATGAAGGATCTTGAGCTGAAAATTAATGGGGATCCTCCTCCTTAATCTTGAGTTTCCAAGTTAGGAAACCTCCTCCCTTCATCCACCAAAGAAGCTCTCCAAAAATCTCACAAAATGGTCTAGTTTTATGAGAGTTTTAATCCTAAAACCTTATATATAATTAGCCAACAAATTAGCTAATGATATACTAGGCTTAGATAAGTGTTTTGATCAAGTTTTCATTGACATGCAATGAAGAAAACATGATCTTAATGGAAGTGGAAGTAGGCTGATTTTTTAGAGAAATTTGAGGGTTTTCTCTCAATTCACTCTCTAAAACATATAATGTGTTTGTAAAAATGATGTATAATTTGGTATAATTTGTACACTTATTTCTTTAAGTGTTAATTAATTATTAGATCACTATATAATAATTACTAATTACATCATCTTAGCTAAAATTACAACTCTTTGTAATTTAAATAGCTAATTGTCAATTTTTTGACAATTTACACAATAACCATAATTTATTCGACCTGAGTTTCGAACTCATAAGACACTATCTGATATAATCCGTTAACGCTTTAACTGAAACCTTAAGAATTACATTATATTGTATTAAATACAAAAATAATATCCTTTGGAGAAACTATCTTTATCGGTGTAACCGAGAGGGATCAGTTGATTGCCGTCGTCAAACGACAATAACGTCAAACTCTAGCCAGCCAACCGTTATTGATATACGTTAATCAACTGACTTAGTATATTTAATACATCCAAGGTTTATTCCTAATTAGATTTAATTAGTCAACGCATTATTGTCGGAGGACACCTACTCCAACAGATTTTTCGCTACAATCTAACAAAATAAGTTTCATAATTTTTTACCAAATACTTTGTTTCTTTAAATTAATGGTCAAATCGTCGTCCCGAAATGTGATAACGACTTATATATACTTTTATGCAAGGAGTTAGATCCTGTTTGATATGACTTAAAAGTAGTATTTAGATCAGCTCAAAATCTCATATCAGTATTGTTAAATATCGTTCAATGAATTTGGTCCATAACTCGTATTTTATTTTTTTTAAAATTAAATTCACACCCACATATATTATATGTTTATATTCATATATGGAATATGGAAGGTCCAATAAATTGGAATATAGTGTATAATGTCATTAATGTCATATTTGCTTCCATAATTCGTCAAAACGTTCAGAAATAAAAGATTTGGTCATCGACATTTGGTTCTTTCATTTTTATAAAATGAGTTCTAAAAATATGCATGAAGTAATGGCAAACGGGTCATTCGAGTCGGGTCATGGTCGGGTCTATTCGGGTCGGGTCATCTTTCGGGTCATGTATTTCGGGTCTATTTCGGATCGGGTCGGGTTCGGTTTGGGTCGGGTCTAGTTCGGGTTTGACAATTACGGGTCAAATCCGGGTCAGGTCAGATCGCGTTTCAAATTGTTCAAATCCGTTCATATTAATGTCATATTTCTTAAAATTTTGTCTAATACTATCTTAATTTGAAGTTTTACTGGTAATTTGAGTGATTAAGGATGTGATATATCGAATTTAAATCATTTTTTTCCTCAACTGGATCATGAGAACGTCTGGTTATTCGGGTCTGGGTCATTTCAATTCGGATCATGTTCGGATCGGGTCAATATCGGGTCAAACAGAATTCGGGTCACTTCGGGTTCGGGTCAGGTCAATTCGGGTTTTGGGTTGAATTCAGATTAGAAATTCGGGTCAAGTTCGGATGTTCGGGTCAAGTAATTCGGGTCGGATGTTCAGGTCTGGGTAAGTTTTGCCAGGTCTAGAGGTCAATGGTTCAAATCCTAGCTCACACATTTTTTGTTGATTTACCAATGAGCATTGTGACGTGTTGCACGCTTTTATTAAAAGTAATAGAATTGGATTTCCTAGAGTTGAAAATAAACTCTACCATGTAGAGTTTACTTAATAAGGTAAGAATTAATTGTTTAAATTTTTTTTGTGCATTCCAAGATTCTCTTCCTTTTATCTTATTACTAATTTTAGCAAACTCTACCAACTCTAACAAAAAATAACTTTAGGGGATCCTCACCCAAAAGTAATAGATAGATAGATAGATTTCAAGATAATAAAACTACCCGATTGCTTTTTGTCGCCCGTATTTCCACTTTTCCGCTTGTGCCCTCACTAATTAACTTCACTAATGACTTCCCCGTATTTGACCCTCCTCATTACTACTCTTCTCTCTTCTCCTCTCTGTTCCCCATTTCTCCCTCATTACTACTCTTCTCTCCTTCTACACTCTCCTTCTCCATATCTTTGAACCTCATTTCTCCATTTTTCTTTTTCTATATCTATCTCCTTCGTATATTGTTCGTCTCATATTTTCCCCAAAAATCCCCAAATTTTGCTAACGGAATACAATCTCGTTTTCCTTTTCCTGATTTAATTGATTAAATATCATCAATTTACTCAGTAAATCCTAACTCATATGAGCTCATAACTTTTATTTCGAGAATTTGAGCTAATCAATCCCAGAAATCGAAATCCAGATCTGTGGAGCTTATCCAGAAAAGGTATGTTTTTATGTTCCAATTTAAACTCATAATATGGCAAGGTTTTCAATTATTAGTTTGAAAAGCATTGATAATTGAATTGAGTGGAGAAATTGTGCCCAAAATCGTGAATTGGTGAATTGTGTGTTTTGATTAGGAATATCGTAAATTGGAGAAATTTAGATGTTATTGAATTCATGGGTGTTGTAGGAAAAGCCTAATAATTGTGCCCAAAATCGCGAATGTGTGTTTTGATTAGGAAATTCGGAAATTGGTAATTTGTGTAGTGAAGAATTTGAATTGTTGCAGATGGCATTGGTAGATGTAGTTATTTAGGATTAGGAAACTGGAAATTGGTGTTTTGTTTAGTGAATTTGTTTGAATTGCTGTAGATGGTAGGCGATGTTTATATTTGTGTTGGTGGGGGAGCTGGTGGTCGTGTTGGTGGACGTGGTGGTGGTCGAGTAAATGGTCGAGGAAATGGTGGAGGTAATGGTCGCGGAAATGGGCGTGGTCATGGATTGACCAAGGATTTAGGTGGTCATAAGTTTAGTAGGCGTGTAGCTGAGGAGGAAGATGATACGTCATCGGAGGAATTTAGTCAGTCAAGTGAGGGTGAGGATGAGTTTGATAATGACAAAATTAGTAGTACAGTTGGTGAAGGAGGTTCTTCGACTGCATCTTCTCGTGTTTACCTTGCACGAGGAGCTGGTGGTCGTTTTAGTAGAGGTGAAGAATCATCAGACTCTTTAGCATTACCTAAGAAGAGAAAAAGGAAGGATAGAGATATGTCATGGGTCCTAAGTGAAAGTGCTGCGGGAAGTCCAATGCAAGTGAATGTGATCCCTAGCTTCGGGGGTCATGTTGCTCATCATATTTGGAATGAGACTTGCAAAGACCACGGTGTTATTCATTGCTACACCCGTGAGAGACATCTAGAGATGCTTCGTCAATATGAGTTTTTCCATAAGGTTGCAAAGGAGAAGGTGTCTGCTTGTGGTTTGTCTCACTTGCAAAGTTGCATGATACGGCATTTGGACATTCCTTTGATATCAGCTTTTGTTGAGCGATGGCAGCATGACACGAACACCTTCCACATGCCTTTTGGAGAGATGAGCATACTCTTGCACGATGTTTACTATATCCTTCGCATTCCTGTTGAGGGTGATGTACTTAGGGGTAGTGCATCGTCAAATCAATACAAGGCTGACATGTGTGACCTTCTTGGTAGGATGCCTGATGAGTTGAAAGAGCCGGTTGATCGAGATAGCGGGAGGAAGGCTCCTTGGTACAAGTCTGGGGGTGTTCTCGTGAAGTATATGATGGGTATGTTGAGGAAGGGTCGTGATCTCGAGGTTGAGGTGCAGGGTTACTTGCTTTATTTGCTCGGTTCAACATTGTTTGTTGATAAAAGCGGAGACCGTGTGCGGGCTGCCGTGAACTTTTTTTTGAAGGATTATGAACAAGTTAAGAAATATGCTTGAGGTGCTGGGACGCTTGCATATTTGTACAGGCAACTTGGTATAGCATCACGAGCTAATGCGAAGGGCATATCAGGTTGTCTTACACTACTGCAAGCGTGGGTTTACTAGTACTTCCCTACTTTACGACCCACTAGATGCGAGGGTCGGTCAGTCGGGGACGATGAGCCACGCTCACTCCTGTGGGACACTCGGGGTGTACCTGCCCTTCAAAGTGGTAAACGCCTAAGGCGCTACAGGTTTGTCTTGGATAATTTGAAACCCACTGAGGTTATGTGGCTTCCATACGGTAAGGGGCCTGGCAAAAGGGTGTCACGTTCCTTATTCAGTGGGATTATTCGGTTTGGGGATGTTGGTGAGTCTTATGACCCAACTCGAAGCCTTAGACAATTTGGGTATGTACAGGTTATACCCAAACCCCCCACACCCTCTAGTAGTGCGTACCGGGGTAGGCTAGAGTGTCATATGATGTCCTTAGATGCTATTTCAAAGGCGGCAGAGCCTATGCATTCCGTGGAAGACGGCTACGTTCGTTGGTACCTTAATGTCTCTCACCCGATTATTGTGAACCCGGTGGCAACATCCTCATTGTTGATGCCTAAAGGGAAAGAGAAATATGTTGACTCTAACTCGGTAAGCTACTAATCAATTTCAAACTTTTATAGTAGCCCATTGTATTCGATTATAGTTTATTTTTGAATTGTAGCTTATTAGTTTCAGTAATTTAACTTGTAGCAAGCGAAGGAGATTATTCGAAGACTGAGTCCATTACTTGAGGCATCGCCTTCTGAAAGATCAGCCAATATTGATGAGTATATGAGGATAATTGATGAAGATGTCCGGCCGTTGTACGTTGCGTACAAGCGAGATGGGCCAAACAGAGTCGCCCCGAAGTGATGTAATCGAGCAGGCTTTGTTCTTTCTAATCATTGAATTGAGTATATTCTGTTTCAGGCCCAATGCAGTTTGGCGGCCCAATTGGAAGATTGCTTATGTCGGCCCAAATGAAAATATTGAGAAGAGATGTGTTTGTTTGTTTGTTTATAGTTTTATTTCGAAACACTCAAATTTTCATTGAGATGGTGATGTATATATTTAGGCGTAGTTTTATAATTTTCATTTAGATAATACATTTAGTTTAGACTTGAGAATATCATTCAGATGGTTGTTTTTATTGAGTACACAGCACATTAGTGGTATACAAAGACGATATTTTTCGCAATATAATGTTCGCAATCTGAATGAATAATTTCAAAGGTAAATCAAAACCACGACATCCATGTTTGACGAAATGAGGACATCGATAAAATTGCTTAAAAAGTTGTACCTCTTTTCTTGGTGTGATGTGCGGAGTTGCTATTTAAGGTGTGAAGTTGTTTGTTTGTGTTTAAGAAGACTTTGTTTTTAAGAAAACTGATTGACATTGCAACAATAAGATTTTCGGATTTTTTATTGACTTACACATTTTGACATGTCGGCTTTCGGATTTTGATTCACTTGCACAATTTGTCAATTCGGATTTCGGATTTTTGATTCACTTGCATTATTTCACATACAAGGGTTGTTGAGATAAATCTCAATTTCAATGTAAACTCAATACAATCCATTCTGAATGAATATTTGTAAAAATAGATCCTTAAGTGTTAGTAAATAAATTCCACTGTAGATCAACATTTGTAATTCTAGATCATAAGATTGTTAACACTCAAAACTGTGGATGTGGTAATGGAATCAAAAAATGCAAAAAGGTAGGCATACTTAGTCCATTTTTTATACTAATTCGTTGAAATTCAATCAATTTTTCAACTCAAATCAGTTAAGAGTCATTCAAATCAGATCAGGAGCAATCCAATTCAGATTAGATCAGATCAGAAAGATGTAGTCCTATAAAACATAGTCTTAGTGACCAATATAAATTCCCGATAAACTATATCTCGACATATTTTGTTGATGGTAAATTGGTATTCTTGTTCAATCATATTAAGTCTTTCCATTTGATCATATAGGTTTTACTTTAACTATCATTGTTGTTATGTAGATTGATTTGTGTAAATCACAACTTTATTATTGTCTCCATATTTCCGCTCGTGTTCACATATAATATGATTCATCAACTCTTTTTACATATCTAATCTAATACTATATAGCAAAACATGAAACCAAGCCTTTCCCATTAGCACAGTTGTCACTTATTAATTGGATAACAATTGGAAATTATATAATATGGTAATGATTAGCTAATTTATGGAAAATAATATAATTTATGGTCGTAAGTTAGCTAATTATGGTGATTTATGTTCGTACAATATGGTGGTAAGGTAATTATGGTAAATTTTATATATAAAAGTACATTAATTTCTTTGTTAAAGTACACAATAGGTATAAGTTGAAAGGAGATAATACGGTAACGGATAGAAATAGATAACATAATAATATTATAAGAAAGATAAGCCGACATTCTTATATAACGAGTATAACAATGTAAACACGCAGACAACTAGTAGGCTATGTTCGGCAATCCTTTAAGAAATACAATGTACTATTAGTTATTATCATCATTTTCGGTATGTAGCATTAGTAAAAGTATGTCAATTTGTATGTTAAAAGTACACAACCTGAGAAACAAGAGTACACACTTATAAAGGAAGATTGTTCATTTGGAGCAATTTACCACATAGAAGAAGCTCATAAAATAGCTATATCAAAATAAGAAATAAATTAGACCAGAATAAAGTTATATAATAAATAAAAATAAAGTTATGAATTACAATATTCAAAATAAAGAATATTATTTTCGTCAACTAATATGATATGAATGATATTCACTAACCAATTACCCCACCTATGCTGACCTGATTGTAACTAATTGTATTCAAATATTATACTGTACCCGCCAACACCCGATCTCGTTAAAAACCGGACTCGTATATGTAATGTTTTATGACACCTAATCCTGACCCGACGCGACGTTGCCCGAGTTCCGATAATAGTCTTAACCCAGCATGAACCAACCCAACCCAACCCAACCCGAATCAACCTGAATGGATTATAACCCAAACCCTAAGCTATCCAATCCGAACCCGACTCGACCCACCCCATTGCCGCCTCCACGAGTACAAATCTATAATAATACAAAGGTCACAAAAATCACCCATATTCATTCAATTAATATTACATTATCATTCCACATAGTCTATATTGATTTAGATGTCAATTTACAAGTGTTTCATCTGTATGTTTATAAATTCATTTAGAACACCATTTATTGATTGATTCCAATTTCGATGTCTCTCTTTTGACGGTTACGTGTTTTGAAATTTGGTGGGAAATGTTCAAATATTAACACATTATGCCTCCTCTACACTCTACCTTTACTGTAACGTCCCATCCAGTCCCCTACCCTAACTCCATGTCGCAAACATGGAGATCACTTCCACAACCATAATCCCCTCGATTGACGAAATTATTAACTCTCTCTCACTCTCTCTCTCTCTCCGTCTCTCTTTATTTTCTTTCTCTCCATAATTAACTCCATATCCCTTTCTCTCCAAAACTTCCCACTCTCATACGTCTCTCAATTATTTTCTTTCAAATCTTTAAGCACTTCCCGGAATCTCGCCGTTCGACAGCACAAGCCGGCGGTTAATCGGATCGAAGGTCGTTATCTCCTCGAAGGTTTACTTCTTTCATCCAAAAGGTGAGTTTAAATCAACCCGATTGTCTTTATTTGTAGTCATTCCAAACAAGTAGGTGTGAATATTGTTCATGTAAATAGATCGAGGGTTTTATTTCATGTTTTAGCTCAAACATAGTTGATTTGAATGTGAATGATTAATGAAAGAGTGATGAAGTTTGAAAAAAATTTACCTTGATTTATTTTGTAGAAAAAAGCATAGATTTCGTATTGCACGTGTGATCAAGAAAGGAAAAAAACCAGAGTTTTAGATTAGCTTGATATATTTTGTAGTAAAAAAACATAGATTTCGTATTGCATGTGTGATCAAGAAAAAAAAAACAGAGTTATAGATTAGCTTGATTTATTTTGTACATTTATTATTTTGTTGTGGGAATTAGTCAGTGAAATTGAGGCATACCCGCATAAAGTTAGTAAACCTATACGTTTATTAGATTGATTGATGATCTCAGGGGCGGAGGGAGGAGGGGTTCAAGAGGTTCAAATGAACCCCCTCATCTTCAGAAAAATAAACAATTTTCAGAAGTTAAATTACAGGTAATTTGAGTTAGTGTAGTGGTTAGTGTATCATAAAATTATCTTGCAGGTCACGAGTTCGAATCCCTTCTATGAAATTTTAGTTTTTTCTTTTGTTAGTTCACTAAATTAGCAAAAAATCATTTATACCAAGATTTGAACCTTGGTCCGGGCTACATTTCGAATCATTCCTTTCCTGTTACCACTAAGACAACGCCACAATTATGTATAAATTTGAGAAATCTATTATTTATAATCTGCTAGTGTTTTTTTAGACTTGATAATTATTATTATTTTTTTTTAAGGATGTGAGACGTAAATTCTAAATAACTTCAACTATACTAGAATTAAATTGACCTAAAAAATACTCTTGTAGTATTAATAAATTGCCAACATAGTTAGGCAAGAAGTAGTGTACTAGTATACTATAAATTTGTTGAAAAAATCTTTACGACATACATTAGTTAAAAAAAAAAAAAAAATTCCGAACCCCCTATCGTGAAACCCTTGCTCCGCCCCTGGATGATCTTGCGTTTGGTTGACATTAATTCAGCTAGTAACACAAGTTATTCTTTTTGGTCACAATATATTGTTTACAATGTTAAGAAATCGTACTCAATATGAGTTTGTGTGAAAGCGGATGAGTATTTGTATTCGTGATACAAGCTTCAAATTTCCCAATAGATGAGTTCATATGGTGTATTGCATTTTCGAGACCATTTGGTAATTTTATTAAATCCGTGAAATTGTTAATTCGTGAATCAATAGTGCACATGTTAATGAAAAACTTTGTCCTAAGACTTTTTCTGATTTCAAACAATGTGGTGTTGGTGATTTTGAATTTATGACTTCATATAGTTTATGGCGTGTCCGAGACCGTTTCTGATTAACAATGAATATACGATTAATCTGATTTCATTATCGCAGAAAAGCCATAATGCCGGTTAAGTCTGTTGCAAAAAAAGATACGTATTGTTCATGAACAACCATGTGTAGAGATTCCTGAATCGGAAGAAGACGGTGAAGAATCAGAATCTGGTGAGGAAGAAGATGAAGATATCCCTTCTGATGATAAAAACTTGGTTAACACAAGGCTTACGATGTTGTACAAGATGCTCGTACTTCTTCCACCACAACGTCATGCCCTTATCAGGGACATGGGACTTGGGGTCTTCTTGGACTTGAGTGTGTTAGGGACTTTGGACCGCCGCTTCTGCATGTGGTTGTACAAGAAGTGGGATCCGAGTCAAAACTCGTTGGTGTTTGATGACGGGACAGAGTTGCGGGTTCTTCCAAACCACGTTAGTACAATCCTTGGATTGCCAAGGTATGGTCGTGTTGTGACAACGAGTGTTGATCAACTGCTTTCCGAGGATCAGCATAAAATGTATGATAGGTTCAACATCAAGTACAAGTTCAACTATGGTATTTTGCCGGCTGTTCTGATAGAGGCCATGGTGAAAGGCAATATGAGTGACGATGAATTTCGTCTCGTATTTCTACACTATGTGCTAGGGACTGTGTTATGCCCTACGCAAGCACAGAAAAAATCTGGTTTGCTACTCTGTGCCTCTATAGGCACCTTTAGAAACTTCAAAGACTTTGCGTGGTCGCAGTTTGTGTATGATTGGTTGGTTGAAGCCGGTCGTCGTTTCCATGACCAGAAAACGAAGATCAGACGGGGTACGAACAAGGTTGGTGTTGTTAACGGTGCCGGCGGATGTTCACTTGTATTGATGGTAAGTGATGTTTTCAATAAGTGTTAAATTATGTTTTGAATAACTTGTTTGTTTGTTCATTAGTTTTCATGTTTCACGGATTTATAACCTAAAGCTAAAATTCAAATTTTGTGCAGATACTATACCTTGACAACAAGCCTTTGCCAAACAGAGTGGACTGGTATCGCTCTCCTAGAATCCTAGCTTGGAACGAAGCGTCTCTGACCACTAGCATTGCGCGAGATTACAAAGGAGGGGGGTCGTACGGAGTGATGAATGTAAGTTGGATTCTAGTTATTCATTTTTCAACCAAATAATCTGCTAACTTATATTGTTAACTGATTGTATGCTTGGCTTATGTGACAGTTTGTTGACAACGTCCCTTATGGAAGTGGTCACCCGTCCGAGCAGCTGCACATGCCTTACGGTGATAATCGTATGAGAGTCTTGCTCTCACGTACTAGTGCAAGGGACGCCACCATCAGCGACATTCCAAGTGGTAGGCTGCCTCGTAAGTGAAGAAAGGGCGCTGTTGAGATTGGACGCAATGCGCCAAAACCACTCACTCAACCGCCTACATCTTCGAGGCCTTCAGTGTTGAAGAGAAAGGAAACCGACGGAAGACCCGTTGTCATTGGCATCACGGCATTAGAACTTCATAAGCGGTCATCTAAAAGAATGCACGTTGGTGAGAGTTCCAACACAAACAACTTCGGAGAAGGATGTACAACGGGTGATATTTCGGACAAAAACAGTGAGGCAGAGGAGATTCTGATTGTTGGTGACGGTTGCAGTGACAATGACAATGACCTCAGTGGTCGATATGAGTATAATCTGCAAATGCAAAGGTTGTTAATGAGAGGAGCTGAAAGGAATGCTCAAAGCAGGGCTGCTAATAAGAGGGCCCGTTACAAACAGACTAACAGTGAGGAGGTGATAACGAGTATCAGTGGTCCACCCAAGGGTTCCATTATAGTTGAGGAACACCTCAGTCGAAAGGCAGCTGAGATTGTGGCCGAGAGACGCGCTCAGGTTCTGGCCAGGTTTGCAGCCGAGAAGGAGGCAGGCGAGAAAGAAAAGGCTGAGAAGGAAGCAGCCGAGAAGGAAAAGGCTGAGAAGGCCGAGAAGGAAAAGGCTGAGAAGGAAAAGGCCGAAAATGATAAGGCAGCACCCATCATGTCTGCTAAGAGAGATGTTGAGCTTGGAAAGAAGAGGGCTGTCGAGCTTGGAAAGAAGAGGGCTGCTCAGATGCTGGCCTTAGAGCAAGAGGCGGAGAGATTGGCTGACGAGATGGAGAGGGCCCAGACAGAAGGCAAAAGCACGGAGAGCTCACCAGTTCATGAGGAGATACAGTCCCCGGAAAGGTCAGAGAATGACATTGGAAGGGCTGAGGAGACCATGGGGAACTTCGACGACCTGCTGGGGTGGGATGACCTGGCCGACATTACCAAGTTGTCTGCCAGAATAATGACGGATGTAGGTCAGCCTCCATACAGACCTCCAAACACAACAACAAGCACACCTGTTGAGAAGATGGTGAATGACACGTTGCAACGTATCGCTGCCTACTTTATGGGAAACAGAATTATTTCACAATGTGTTGTAGTTCTTGCCATTTACCCATGGGACAGAGGAGTGCCAAGTACTGCCGAGGTACAATACTCTTACATGTTCTCTCCTTACACTCGAAAGTGCAGTGAAACACAAGTAATTGTCGAGATGTGTTCTAATCACCACTAATCCAATATGTGCAGGTTTCATGTTACTTTAAATCATGTCGGCCAGTGTTCATGGCACTGCTATGTCGTGACGAGTACAATGAGGCAGCGGTCACACTCATGGAGCTGGCTAGTACTAAGGCAATGGAGAAGAAGAACAGCAAAAGAGGACATGCGTCAACTTCTGTTGGATGAAATTATCTGATCTATTTCTGTTGGATGACTGTAACAAACTACACTACATTATATTTTGGTTGTGTGGGCATGAACTTCCTGATCACGCTTTGTAAATTAAGATCAGGTTGACGTGTGATCGCAACTACCGCTACGACGCTGAACACCTTAATAGTGTCAATGGCAGTTAATTGTAAAAGACAATGGTAGCAAGCACCAAGGCATTTGCACTGCCTTAGCCTTAGGCTTAGGCGTGTATGTAAGTAGTAGTAGTACTCACAACATTACCGGAACTCATGTACTATTTTCATCTTTTTTCCAATACATGTTTTCCGGTTTATTTGCTCACCATATCGACAGAGCATAAACATGTGTGGAATGAATTGCAAATAAATCATTTACCGCAAATGTCAACTACTAATCTGAGGAGTCACTCAACTCACTCAAATGATCCGAGGAGTCACTCAAAATGCAAGAAGTCACTGGAATGGACAACTATAATACACCAAAAAGGACCTTTCATATAATTCACCAAAATCAACCCCTATTACATGGAGTTTTATCACATAACTAAGAACAACTAATGATCGACTCCCACAAGGCGTGATGTGCTCCATATAGGTTTGCCCATTGCGAGATAAGTTCACAGTCACACAAATAGGACCACTGAGGTTCAACACGGGGCATTGGGAATGTTTCTTTAAGAAACAAGCGAATCCAATGGCCACCCGTGTTCAACAAAACTAATACTCCGGCAGGTTCGGATGTGCCAATAGGAGTACGCATCGGTAAAATGGTGTAGCCCGATTGCTCTACCAACTCGTCCCCTTGGTAACGACAATAATACACCACAACTGTCCAGTTGTGCATCGCAGAGAAACCGTATCCATCATTTGGGCAGTGCATCCAGTTTGGCCTCCCGCACGGTCCATTGTTTTCCTACCGAATGCGCATCGTTGCAACACCTCTTCTTTCTGCTCCACCGTAAATCTCATTATAAATAGGTTTCCCAATTTCGGCCATGAGGGCTACACGCATCTGTACAAAATGATCATCCTCTCCACGAAGGGCGTGAGATATACACCGGAAACCGCAATGCCCATCTCCTCTAGGATCGAACCACCCGATGGGGTAATCAAATATTCCGGGTGGGAGTTGACGCTTGTATGGGATGGCATCGACGTCAGTGCAATAATTTCTCATCAAGGGTGCTCCGGGAACAACGGGAACTACATACACATACGACAATACAATTAATTTAGCAATTTACGATAATTAATTATCAAATTATTTTTTACAAGTTCTATGTGTATCGAAATTCATTTACCTAAATTCATTTATAAAACTCAAGAAAAACAATTTACCTAAATTCATTTACCTAAATTCATTTATAAAAATCAATAAAAACAATTTCGATAAATTCATTTATAAAACTCAACAAAAACAATTTAAATAAATTCATTTACAAAACTCAACAAAAACAATTTAAATAATTTCATTTATAAAACTCAATAAAAACAATTTCGATAAATTCATTTATAAAAGTCAACAAAAACAATTTAAATAAATTCATTTACAAAATTCAACAAAAAAATTTTAAATAATTTCATTTATAAAACTCAAGAAAATCAATTTAAATAAATTCATTTACAAAACTCAACAAAAACAATATAATTAAATATCCCAAAAATCAAAGCACACATTTTTTGACCTGTATTGCTTGGCCTCGGTTGAGACTGCGTACGAGTGCTCCGACTTTTGCTTCGCTTAGAACCAGAATTGCGGTCGGGCATACGAGCAACATGTTCAAACCAAGACGGGTCTGCCCTCGTGCTCTTTTTACGAGGCCTACCCCTTGGATTCTCTTTCCTTTGCGGCTCCTTCATACCTTCCTCCTCGGGATGGAGTACACTATTAATTCTAATGTTTAGAGCTCGTACCGTGGCAGGTTGTGTGTTGCGGCCCTGGTTGACCAACATCTCAAACTCATCTAGCTCTGCTGTTCGGGCGTCACGAGGATGATCGTTTATCGAACCTTCCTGATAGATAAGCCTTGACCAAAATTAAGCTACATGGTACGGGTAGAACTCATACCCCTCCTCGATTGCATTGTTAATCATACAAGCACACGGAAGGCTGTGAGTCCGAGACAATACACAATCGCAGTTTTCCACAATAGTCGACCCGAGGCACTCGTACCGCTTCTTCTCCTCTTCCAACAAACTAATGGAATATAGAGATATATGAAACACAATAACCTAAAAGGACGACCAAGCCCGGTTGAGCGAACCTTGTTACGAGAATCTTCAAGCAACCTCTTAATCTGTCCAATTTGGGCACAATGGTGACTGTGGATTTTCCGAAACACAGAATCGACAGACCCCGTACATGTCGATAACCATATCTTCAAAGCCGCATGAGCACTTTCCACACGGCTCGTACAAACGTTCCCGTAATGGCGTACGTCGTTCGTGTGTGCAAACGCAAACTTCTCGATATGTGGAAGCCACTCCTGATTGATATAATCCCGAAACTCACCAGTCCTACCCCATGTTGAGATTAGGTTCTGTATTGCTGATTGCAGACTATCCACTGTCGTAGCCTCCACAACCTTCTTCCAGGAGCCGTTCACAATTGCGTTCGCTAATGCCTCGGTGCCAAATATCAACTTCACCTTTGCCCTAACATTGTTATCGACATGCCACCTACACAACAAATGTCTCGATTGAGGAAATATAGTCGTTATAGGCTTAATGAGTGACGCTTCCTTGTCGGTGCAGATACATGTTGGCACCCTTGATTCAAACAACAAAGTCTTCAACTGATCTAACACCCACGAGTATGATTCAGATGTTTCTCGAGCATCATACAATACTCTATCGTGAAATTCGAGTTCACGGGGGTTAAACCAACAATCTCAACCAGAGGAAATTTGTACTTGTTGGTGTTATACGTAGCATCAATTAAAATGACTTCATAGTACACTTGCAACATTAGAACATGCGGGGGATGTGCCATGAAGCAATGCGTCATCTCGCCGGTTTCGACATAGCTCTTAGAAAAGGTAATGTAGTTGTGTTTTTGGGCAAGATGAATAGATATTGGATGACATCCATATCTCCCATAGCTTCACGTCTAATCTTCTGCTTCTCATTGTGAAACTGTTTCGAGTTGTGGCAACCATGCTCTTTGGAGTCATTGATTATCTGTTTCATATGCATTACCCGAACGTTTGCGGCGTCCAATTTCCGAATTGTTGCTCTATCATCATCGTTGAACGCAACTCTCTGCCTATGACCCTCCGGGTACGACTCCAAACCATGGTTATGACAACCCCTTTTGTCGCCCATAAGACATAATCCTCCATCTCTACAACTTTGAGCGCAAAAGTACAACCTAACTTATGAGTACTAGTCTTTCTCGGATTATCAACCGATACCTTACTACTCCGTTTTCTAGGGCCATTCTCGCAATGTAGGTACTGCCTCCATAATCCATCAGTGTATTTGTTCCTTTTATACGAAGATTTTACCAAGAAAAAACCCTTGCTCTTTGCTATTTCATTCGTCCAAACGAAGGCTTCGTCGAAAGACGGGAATTCTTGATCCGTCACAAACAAATGATTATAATTGACTTTGTCTCCACCGTAATCTCGTGTATTCACCTACATTACATATACATAAATCAATATATTGTAAATCTAATTTAAATTCAACAATTAAATCAACTAAATTATAAGATATTACGAAACTAACGATTTACGCATAGTCCATATGATATTGATTCAAAAGTTCAATTATTCATTAACAGTGTCAATGTCGAGGTCAATAGAAAACAAGGACTGAAATTACATATTTTGCTTTATATGATCATTGAATAATAAAATCATTGATTCAGATTCTCAATTTCACCCAATCATTAAATTATTCATTCTAAAAGCCTATTTATTGATTCAAAATCAAGATGATTCATCCACATGATGTATTAGATAACGAATATTACTGCCAACTTTTGGACACGATACTCAATGTTTACTTAAGTAAATGTGGGCCACTACCATGCACGGTCGTGTGAAAAAGACGGCCTCACCATGGTCGAGCCGCGTAGAAAAGACGGCTCGACCATGGTCGGGCCGTGTAAAAAACACGGCTCCACCATGGTCGGGCCGTGTTTTTTACACGGCTCAACCATGGTCGAGCCGTCTTTTCTACACGGCCACGGGGTTTTCTGGGCTCAATCATGGCTTAAGTGATCGAAATTTACTGTAAATAATACAATGAATTGTGAAATTTTCTGGAAATAATACAATGAATTACAAGATTTCCAACATAACTTACATTCTCATTTGAACTCATTTTTGCATTCTTCAAATCTTCTCCAACACGTCACTTCATAGCTCGGGATGATGGAGTTATTGAAGTTCGGAAATTTGCAGAGCTCGGGAATTTCCTCACACAAGTACCATTTCTTTGCAATCGGATTGTATAATTCAGAAACTAAATTTAGTTATGGAGGGAAATGAGGGGGGTGATAGTTATGGAGGGGAAAAAAGATTAGCAAAATTAAGTTAAGATTAGTCAAGGGCATAATTGTGAATACAAGGAAATAATACGAAATGCGGGCAACTAATAGCATTTTTTAGGACGACAAATAGCAACACCCTAAAACTTAGGGGTGAGCAAGAGCGGGTACCCGCTTCAAAAGACCAAACCCGGAACCGAACCCGTTACAAACGGGTCCTAGAAATGAAGAACCGGAACCGTACCCGTTAGGAAAGGGTCCTAGAAATTAGGAACCGGAAGCGGACCCGTCGGTTCCTATAACGGGTCCGGGTACCCGCTTCAATTGACCAACTAGGAAAAAGAGTTGGACTGTCCAGGGCTAAAGTTGTATAAGCCAATGGGCTATACGCCTAACATATTCACAGGCCCAAGATGATCCTCCATCTAGCCATAACCTTGAGCTTTTATAACAATATCTCCCCTCCATCTTTATTATTGTAACCGATGTGGGACAAAATTGTACCCATTAGGCAAATAACTTAAGTGACCATCAAAGTTGACCACCATTTTCGACAGCTACAAGCGAAAACTATGAAAAATCTTAGAAATAACTCTTTGTAGATTTCAATTCTAGCTTTCCATAGATGCATGTTTCGACCCGTTTGGACGTTGTATGTCAAATTTATGATCTTAATATGAATGGGACTTTATAAGGTAAATGACTCAAAGTTGAATGTCATGTACATAAACACACTACTTATTTAATTAAGTGAAGTTCTTTCCACAAGAACTCATGACAATATGAACAATAATCCCCTTAATACATCAAATGTTAACATTTTTTTCCCGACACAAACTCTAGTTCAACATATTGCGTGTCGAAAAGAAATTATCGTTCGAGTAGATCCAACTCATTTAATATTAGCACATGTGAACATCTCGTATAATCACATTGTCAAATTCGTGAAAGGGGGTTATGGGTTGTTATCAAGTTATTACTATGATATAACTATGGGTAATACTCATGATATAAGCTTAAGAATCACAGTATTAATCTATATTCATAACTTCGAAATTGAATTGGCTTTGAACAAAAAAGAATGCATAATTAAGTACTTAATTAAGCTTGAGACGGTAACTTTGTCTTGAATAGATCAAACCTTGACTCATGTAAAGCTCGACTCGGCTAGAGATCTTAGTGAGTCGGGTTGAGAATCTTATGTTCATTACTCGCCTTGTTTATTTTTCCTTAAGTTTTTATATATGATATAACGTTAACTCGTTAAGGGATAAAAACTTCGATGACCTCATTTTCATAAGAAACATTGATTCCTATTTGCATTTTTTTTTTTTGTCATTTTAGGAGAATTACATGTTTACTTGTTATTTGCTAAGCAATGTTTAATACTCTAGGTCTTTAGTGATGTTTCGTTGTTAAGAGCTACGCACAACTACTTTTTAATCATCATTACCCTTTAAAAAGATTGAAGATAGAGTGATCAATCAAAGAGAGATTGGAATAGTTAAAGAAAAAATTCAACTATACATTGATTTAAAAAAAAAAAAATTTGAACTAACATACTTGTCCCACATCGACCATGTTGGAAGATGTGGGCAAGTTCTCAAGCTATAAATTCATAGAGAAGGGAAAGGAGTTTTGGGCTGTGAATCTTGACATGGTGCATACTTATGTTTGGACTTAATGTCCCAACTTCTAAGTCATGTGGCCCATGCTCATAGTTGGGCTAGTTAAAAGATTTAATAATTACAAGTGTAGCTAAAATGAGAGGGGTTTTCTCTTTTTTTTTTTTTACTAACCTTTGTTTAACGGGTACCCGGCGGGTTTCGGATCCAAAATTTTTGGACCCGGACACGAACCCGTTGACGACGGTTCCTTTATTCTAGGACCCGGACCCGGACCCGTTCACAACGGTTCCGGTTCCGGACCCGCCAGGTCCAATGCGGTTCCGGGTCTGGGTCCGGATACCCGTTTTTTTTGCTCACCCCTACTAAAACTATCCATCTCTTTCAAAAAAAAAACAAGCGGACGCTTTTCTTTTCGAGCATGTTTGGTATCATTTTTTGTTTTCATTTTTCTGTTTTTTTGAAAACCAAAGTCCCGTTTTTGAAAACCAGAAAAAGTGGTTTTCAGTTTTTAGTTGTCAGTTTTCATTTTTCATATGACTATTATAGTACCAAACAATTTAAAGTTAATTTTGTAACTTATTTAACTAAACTTTTTACGCAAAAAAACCAAAAACTGAAAACGGCAGTGATACCGAACGGGCCCTTCATTATTTACTTTGTTTTTGGTTCACGAAGATTTGACAGCGGTCAAAATCAAAATCACAACACTCAACTCAAACATCCTACTCCGTACCATTGATAAATACAGATACCATAAAAAAGAACATAAAATCACTATTCTTTTCAAGAAATGTTCTACGGCTACTTCTAATTTCAAAGGTACATCAAACCCTAAATCCCTTTATCTTGCCTCAAATCTTCTCTGTTTCTCTCTCATTCAAATTTTTTCAAATTTTTTTAAAGGAGTATTAACAGAAGAATTGGCGAAATGTTGCCTCTCAAGGTGCAACTGAAACCCTAATTTCTGTAATTTCTCAATTGTTTTTTTTTTATTTTCTGAACATTCATTTCAATATCTTAGCTTCGAATTTGTTCTTACTTTTTAGGGGAAATCCATTGCTGGGCCTACTAAGAGCGGTACATATTCATTCGCCTAAGTTTCAATTTCAACTTCGCAATTTTATATTCCGAAATTCATTAGAGTTGATTTTTTTTTTTTTTTTTAAATCTGGGTTCTTGTTTCTTTGCTTTGGACAGTTACCATGAGTAAATTCAAGGTTTATTCGGAGAAGTCTAATGTTTATGGTCGTGATCGTGATAATGTCGATACTAGTTCTTCGTAAGTCTCGTTGCTATTGTCGTTTCTTTTGTACTTTAGTTTGAAATTTATACACATGTAATGTCGTAGATTAGAACTCTTTGAAAATCGCAATTTGGTGCTTATTTATGCGAATTTCGTCCAAGGGATTTTTATTTATTTCAGCGTATCATAATTAATTAGTGGAATTTAGTGATACTAAGTACATCTATTTGTCAAAGACGGTTGGAAAGTAATGAAAATCTTGGTAAGATAGTCATCTGAAACGAAGGAGGAACGCAATGGTCTGTGTCCTTTGTGGCTAACTATCTCTCTCTGAGTCAAGTCCTTGCATTTGGGGAGCTTGAACGAAATAGTTGGGGTATGAATCTTGCAAAGATCTTCAAGAAATTAGTGTAATCGTTTTCTCAGGTGTATTGTCATCTTAGGCATTGCTTGTGTATGATTACTCTTTTCGGTAGTTTAAAGAATTGAAGTTTCTTCTTTTCTGATACTCTCAGAAAGAGTGAGCATTGAACAACTTGAATGTGTTTGCCTTCGTCGGATCTTTGAATTACTGTCCCTTATAATCAAAATGGTGTTTGAAAATTTCAATAGAGTTTCAGGCTCCCTTTCATTTCCATAATGCATTAAACATTCGTTCTTGTAGGAGGAAATCCACTCAGTCAATGAAAGGTAGCTTGTTGTCAAACAGTGCCATTTTGAAGGTAAATATTGTGGCCACTGAAATGTTAAGCTTATGTATTTGCGAACCTTTTTAACTTAAGGTGCTCATCCCGTCGGTGCTTTTTCTTTAAGGGGAAGGATCTTGTCATTGGTGCTCAGGAGACCAAGGTCAGCCGTGGCCTGCTTGGTATGATTTGATTCTATGTATGGTGTCTTAAGTTTTGTTTGGGAACTCTTTGCAATTCTTCATTTTTTTTTCTTTTTTTCAGGCAAGACAAAATTAGCAAGAAAAGCTTTAGCAGATGTTAGTAATATCCGAGTGAATTCATCGCGAGGTGAGAGGCCTGGTGTTTCAAGGTGAGTGTAGCCCACTGTCAAGCCTTCTTATCACTCTCTGTGGACACTATAAAAAATATTTCGAGCTGTTAGGATTAGCAAATACAGAAGCTGTCGAGTCAAGTAGGGTGATGCTTATCTCTACTTGTTAGGGTCTCGTGCTGACCTGTAGTCGACATCTAACAAGTCAATTTCGAGGCTGCCAGTTTGCTTTTCAATGAAGCAAAGGGTGGAATTTATGTAAACAATTGGTGTTTTATCATCGGCATGATCAGTAAACTTGATATTTAACTCTTTTCTAGCTTAAAGAAATCTTGTTTTTTCGCTTATTCTTACAGTAAGCAAATAAACAAACCAGAACGTACATAGTTTTCTCTGCTGTTGCTCTTTTTTTTTTTAGTTTTTGAAATTTTATATTCTTTTCTGCTTCTCTAGTCTTGAAATCAAGTGATGAAAATTATTTAACATAAGCATATGGACATTCTGGGACTCAATTTCTCCAGTCAGTAAGTTTTTGTTGTCATTGTTGTTTCAGAAAATCAATGAGTTGTGCCACAGTTACCTCTACTTCTTCATCTGTCCGTCCTCCAGTGGTAAGCTAATTGTTCCACCTGCAGCTTGTGTTGTTTTTCCTGCTTCAAAGTTATCTTGTTCACTGTTTAGAGCGTGGTTATTATTGTTTACTGTCTAATTATATTTGATCAGTGAATGAGAAATGTCATAGGCTCATAGGGATATAGCTACCAAACACTGATAATTCATCCTGATGACCTGAATTCTTTATATGAGGGATATCCTGGAACAGAAAGCTACTCAAGTATTATCAGGGCATAGCATAAGTTGAATTTTTTGTATTCTTAGAGTAGATAATTTACACACAAATACTGTTAATTCATTCTCCATTCCTGCTGACCTAAATTCTTTATATATGAGATATCCTGGAACGGAAAGCTACTCGAAAATTATTAGGCCATAGCATAAGTTGAATTCTTTGTTTTAGAGTAGATATCTTACACGCTGTCAAAATGCTATGTATTTTAGTTTTAGTGTACGATGTACAATGATTACAATTTGTGTCTCATGGAATGTCAATGCTAGTAGAGGTTAGGATAATAACAATCTTAATCCTTGGCTCCTTGCTCTAGGACATTATATAATTTGTTTATGGGATATGTAAGCTATTAGCGTTAAGGATGGTACAACATGCTATTACCTTCTATTCATACGCATCCTTGTATTTTAGAATTACAAAGATAAATACAAGTTCAAGTCCAGCTTTTTGTTGTCAATTATCTTTTCCCTAGGGATCCCATGGGTAAAATCTTCATGATTCCTCGTTTCAATCCGCCCAATCTTTTGATGAAGTTTAATTGACATCTTTACAAGGGAGCTTATGCTCGTCCAGTCACTTCCCTGATTCAGTACTGAGTCTCTGGTTTCAGTGTCATTTTTTTTTTTTTTTGCCTGAGTTTTGGTCAAATACTTACTAGCACCCTCTATCTTGGATCAGGATAAAGTGAAGGCCTCGAAAATTGGTGTTGCTACAGTTGTTCACCCCTCTCTAAAAGGTAATGATTATTTTTCTGTTCTACATGGCAGAAATCAACCTAGTGTCGGTAAATAAGTTTCTATGTTCTGTATTTCTTTTCTTTGCTGCAGGAACCAACAAAAGCATGAGGACCTTTTCAAATTTCCGGAGGGCTGAAGCTAATGAGACTGTGCAAAACATGACCAGGTTTGGTTCTCTTGTGTAGGAAATTTTTGTTGTGCCCTATTCTATTATCTGGAATATAACAGTATTATTTTTCCTTCCACGACTAATTACACACATACGATGTAAGCTCAAGCTTTATATGACGGTCTCGTTGCCTGAACATTGTATTCTACGAGGCTGCTATGCATTTTTTTCTCAATTGTCTGATTTGTTTGTGTTGTGGTTGTGTGTTCGCAGGAATTCCTTTCCTGCAGTGAAGAAACCGAAGCAGTTGGGTTCCAGTCGCTTGCAGTCACAGGTGGCTCAAATTGCATAACTACATGTCAATTTGTTTCTGAAACGAACTAGGGTTCATTGTCATTTGTTTTTTCTTACTATTTCTGAGAGAAATTCCTGTTTTTGTGAAGTTATTTATATTGATGTTAGTGTACTGGGTTCTTTTGTTCTCAGGACGACAATAGAAGTGCAGAAAAGTCAAAGTCTGCAAGGAAAGCTGGTTTTCCTGGTGAGTTCGGTACATTTTAGGTTTTCAGTTGTAAGTAAGTAAATAAATGGACACGTTCTATTAAAATAGGCTATGCTTTTCCTTTTCTGCAGTGAAAACAAGGATAGGCGGTTTGAGCCACCTTAAAACCAAAGTTACAAAGGACAGAGCAAGTGATGGCTTCACGCGAGTGTGAGTGGTTTTGTGCTGCTTAATTGGATATCTTTCTCTTTTTTTCCATTTTCTATAGTTGTTAGTGATTGGTCATCTCTCATATATTGTTTAGCATTTGTCATTTATCATGTTGCAGATCTCAGAGGAACCAGACTAGCAGGGATGCTCTTCCGGGGTTAAGGAAATCAGTTAAGGTATGCCATAAACTCCCTCCATTTCATTCAATTGTTTACGTTGGGCTTGGGTTCCCCTCACAAAACTCGGTCCAACGTAAACAATTGAATGAAATGGAGGGAGTAACTATTAGTTTATGTGCTTGCATTGGGTATCGCTTATCCGTAGCATACATGAAAATTTGACATCCATCATTTTTTGTCAAGCTAAAACAGGACTGGTTTGCTTGTTGCACGATTTCTTTCACATTGTCAATTGTCATGATTATATGGTCTGGTGTTTAAGTCGAGGCTTATAGTTTTTAAAGATTTGACTCTATGATTTGGAATGTTTTCAAATTCTTGTCCAGTATCTTAAATATAAATCTTGAGCTCAAGGCCTATAACATGGTCTTGCACAAAGCATAGCTTTTTTTAGTCATCTCATGTTTTTAAACGATCTTGATAACTTTTGAGATCAGTAAGTACGGTCTCACTTTATATCCCTTATTTATTGATTTTTATTGATGGAAAGAAAAAGCTTATGGAGAAATCAGTTGAAAAACATGTTTCCTGCTGTGTCATGTGAACCAGTGGAAGTAATGGATTCTTGTTTCACACTGCATTTCCGTCAAGCAAACTCAAGAGGAACCCTTTACCTCTAGTGTTTCTTCTATATCTTTCCGACTTCTATAAAAGATAAATTGAAATATAAGAGAAGAGGATCTGAGGAAACGATTATTTTCAATGCATGTTAATCTTTTCTAGAATTGTGTTTTTTTTTTCTTGGAAAATGAGGAAGATGAAATTTTGGATTTCTGAAGTGTGGAAGATGGTGCACGTGGGGGCTTCATGCTGTATTAGGGATGAAAGGAACCTTATGATTTTTCAGGGGAAGTAATAAATTCTTGTTTCACACTGCACTTCCATCAAACTAACTCGTTACACACCCTTTACCTCTAGTGTTTCTTCAATATCTTTTGAACTTCGATAAAAGATAACTTGAAAGATAAGAGAAGATGATCTGATGAAAAGATCCTTTTCAGTTCATGTTGATATTTTTTAGAATTGTGCTTTTTTCTTGGAAAATGAGGAAAATGAAATCTTGTATTTCTGAAGTGTGGAAGATGATGCACGTGGCTGCTTCATGCTGTAATAGGAATGAATGGAACCGTATGTTTTTTCAGGGAACATAGGATTGTTGATGGAAAGCCTTCCTTCTAATGTTGGAGATTTCTGTACTTGGTGTCAAGTTTTTTCAACTTATAGTGGCCCTTGCCATTTTCTAATCATATAGATAAACCGTGTCATTTGAGCAAGCATGCCATCTTCTTCATCACTCCTCCTGTGAACAGCTGAAAACTTTTTGTCCTGGAAAGAAAATGCCTTCCTATTGTCAGAATCAATATATATTAAACCTGCAAAACAATTGGATACTCAGTGGAAGAACATTAAAGCAACAATTGTCTAGTGGCTGAAGGCACACCTTATGAAGTGTCTCAATGTCTATATAATTTTTCTATGGTTGCAATTAATGGACAAGGGGATGACTCTCATGTACTAAAAAGACACCAAGAAGGTGACAGAGAAAGAAAAAAAGTCAAGTGCCGCTGTAAGTGGAGCACATGTGTTCATCTCATGCCTCGAAGGTCAGAGGTTCGTTGGGCTACCTAGTAGTTGAAAATTACCCCTTGTTGGTAACCGATATGTGATTTCAACTGTAAACCCTCTAAGAAGTCTGTGATATGCTTGGGCCTGGGTTTGGGTTAGGCTTAACCCTTTAACAATGTTTTGTAGGACCAAAGATAAACATAAAGTCGTGATTCCGACTATACTACTTGAGAGAGCAAAATTATAAAACTATGATGATTTCTTTCAATCCAAGTAAGCGGCACCATAAGGCCGAAGGAGCCATTTTCTTCCTTCTCTAAGTTTAAAGAACATCTTCAGCCTTACGTATGGTTTTAAGTGATATGTGGACAAGTATTTGTATTAATTGCTGAAGCTGAAAATTATGACGTGCAATTGTATTTTTATTTCTCTTTGTCATGTCGATTGGCTTTGTTTCTAGTGTCAGAATATCCTGGCATTCTTCCCAACTAGGCAGATGCTGCAGACGGTGTGCTTAAGTCTATTTGTCTGTTGTCATTATATTATTTTGTCTGGTTCGTTATATATTTTTTCGAGCACACAGGTGCTGCCTCTCTGTACTCGGAAACAGTGTTATTTTCTCTCTACTTATGCTGTAATCGACGAGGCATCCTGTCACATTGTGATATCGCAAAGCCGCACAGATTATAACCTCAATTGTTTTTGTATCTACTTTTGAGAGTGGAGTATATGTTCGCTGTCAATCCATTTAACTAAATAGTTGCTATTATATTTTAGGCAATTTCAAGAACCACTTTGCGAACTTCCTATGGTCCAATGAACTCTAAATCCAAAAGCATCTTGAGTTTGGACAAACCTCTTGGCACAAGGTTGAAGGTGACCAGATCCTCTGCTCCTGAAACATTCAAGCCCATTGTCGCTCAGGAAGAAGTTATCAAAGGAGTAAATTCAAGCAAAGGCAGTGACAGCATGAAATCACAGATGTTGTCCATGCCCAGTAAAAAATCTGCTCGCAGGAAATCATATACATCTGCGCTGATTTCTAGATCAACAGTAAAATTATCTCTCATTCTCTTTTTCCTTGTATTTTCTTTATTCTCTAATAGTAATAAGAACTAGGAAGCATAAACAATTATTGGTGCAGTACATCGAAGCTGAGAAAGAGGACAAGTTGCCAAATATTGATGACCAGGGTAATCCCCTTGAAGTTGCAGAATATGTTGATGACATATATCGGTATTATTGGATAGTAGAGGTGAGTATATAGCATAGTCTACTGCATTTATTGTTTCCCATTCTCCTTCGCCTGACTTTTTATATTTCTTAAATCAGTGTCATCTTATTAATTAGACCATGATATGTTCAAGTTTTGACACTGCTCAGCAACTCAAGTTTAATGCTTGGTATTTGCAGTTTATAAAATGTACTATGACATGTTCAGAGCAAAACACTAAAATAAGTAAGCTTCTGAAGTGAGCTTTAGTGTTGCACTGGTTTTGACACTTTTTGAGTTTTTGAGATTGATTAGTCGTTGCCAATCTGATTCTGCCTTACTTCAGAGTAATTTTGACCCTCAATGAGTCGCTGTTTCTGTTTGTGACAAAAACTGTCATATAACTTCTTGTTCGATAAGCTTAAGAAGTAGATTGATGCAACTCAGGCTTCAATTTTTTTATTCATGTTATTAGAATTGTTCATAAAATGCATGACTGCACGAGCACTAGTTTCAAACTAAACAGACCAAACGTTGAATCTTTATGACAAATTGGAAACACCCTCTGTTATGACAGCAGTAAGACAGCATACACCCCCCTCACCCTGCTTAGACAGGAGCTTTTATAGTCATTAAGGTAATGTTGAGGTTGACATGATGCTAAAGGATTTCGCTCTAGGATATCAAGGTGTCACATGTACTATAGCTAATCTTTACCATACCATTTTTGTCAAATATATTTTAATTCCAATAACGCTGCAGGCACAGTGCGCGTCCCTTGAAAATTACATGACGATACAAACAGACATTACGCCTCAGATGCGCAGCATATTGATTAATTGGCTTATAGAGGTACTTGTCCTAACTCATAAAGAAAATTTTGTGTTCCTTGCCTCTTTATGTCAGTAATTCTGACTGAATTGAACTCCTTGATGCTAATCTTTTGACAGGTACACTTCAAATTCGATCTGATGCCAGAAACACTTTACCTTGCAGTAGCTTTGCTGGATAGATATCTCTCACTAGTTCCGATTGCAAAAAGACAACTGCAGTTGGTTGGTCTTACTTCTCTTTTACTTGCATCGAAGTACGAGGACTTTTGGCACCCAAGGGTAAATATCTCAGTTATTCTTGTCATCGTATGTACTACATATGGACGTAGTCATGTAGACCTGTCATCTTATGCTAGCCATTTTGATGTAGGTCAAAGATTTGATCAGTATCTCAGCAGAGTCGTACACGAGAAAGGAAATTCTGGAAATGGTATGCTACTCATTATCATTGGTAACTATGCAGCTATGCTAGTATCTTGCCAAGTGACTCACGAAGCTGTATGAAATGTCACATGATCGGCAAGTGTGACCTATATTGCTGACAATAATTATGATTAAAATTTGATGTCCTCTGTAAACATTTGAAGCAGTACTTTGTGAGATTCTACTTTATAAAATGTTGAGTGTTCCCAATCTGAAACTTTATTAAGTTATTTGTTCACTGCACGAGAAGGAAAATTCTGATGATTATGATTAAAATTTGATGTCCTCTGTAAACATTTGAAGCAGTACTTTGTGAGATTCTACTTTATAAAATGTTGAGTGTTCCCAATCTGAAACTTTATTAAGTTATTTGTTCACTGCACGAGAAGGAAAATTCTGATGATGGGGAATTGCAGGAAAAGGATATCCTAAAGAAGCTAAAATTTCGGCTGAATTTACCGACAGCTTATGTGTTCATGCTGAGATTCCTCAAGGCTTCTCAGTCAGAAAAGAAGGTTTGTTTAGTTGCAGATTTATTCTTGTGTGAATTTTTCTTATTCCGAGTGCAGTCTCTAAAATTTCAACATGTTGACTTTGCATTCAGCTTGAGCATCTGGCTTTCTACCTTATCGAGTTGTGCTTGATTGACTATGAAGCTCTGAAGTTCAGACCCTCACTTTTATGTGCTTCGGCTGTCTATGTTGCGCGTTGTACCCTAAACAAGTCTCCAGCATGGACCCTCTTGCTCGAGAAACATGCTCACCACAACGAGCTACAAATCAGGCATGTCCAGTTTCATACCAATATGTTGGAGAACTATTTAAACAATTGTGGCTTATATTAATCTTCTTTCTGTTGTCAGGGAATGTGCGGAGAAAATCCTTACTATTCACAAAGCTGCTAGTTCAAGTCTCTTGGAGGTCACTCACAACAAGTATAAGCGACCAGAACTTGGCGGGGTTACAGCTTTTAAACCAGTAGCCTGTCTCCCTTGATGCGATTTCTCCACAGCTCTTGTAGATTTTTAGAGGCGTAAGTGTGCACTTCCTTGTATATATGGTCTCCTGTTACAACTTTAGAATTGTGTGTAACATGTCAAGTGCGTCTTCACATGTGGCCGGGAATGTATTATTAACCATTAGCCGGCATCTTGTATCTGCTCATGTAGTTCTCAACTCTGCTGAAATGTAATCACGAGAATGCATAACTCTCGCAGTCTCATATTAACTGTGTTTACAGATGTATCTCACGTCTATGTAAACTCTTTACCCATTGGGCATGTGAACCCATATTGCCCCGATTGACGTGTTTTATTAGTCACATCGATTAATGTAGTAATTTGATTTTGTGAGCTTTGTAGCGCTTGTATGAATTCCGGTCTGATGTCCCTTTCATTCACGCGAAAACCGAGCAGCCAAGGTCCATTTTGTTGTGCTCCTCAAGTCAGGGTTCCTTCAAATTTTGACGTACGACGGTAGGTCAAAGGCAAGCTGTTGCGTGATTTGCGTCTACTGATTTAGTAGGCCAGATTGGAAGGCACCCTACTCAGTACTCCGCATGTACTTGTTACGCCTTGTGTTCGTGTGCTATAGGTTTCGGGTGTAGTGTAGTAATAGAAGTTTTTTGAATGAAGTATTAGTAAACCAAGGCAAAAACTTGGGATAGTTTGCACCTCTCATGTAGGTACGTGGCCGTGAGGCAGTCTTACATTGTTGGCTTTCGGGATAGTTATGTGCTTATTATAATTTTCCTTTGTTCAAATGGAATGAATTTTTTTTTTTTTTTGAAATACATACTAGTATAGAATTACCTCCCAAAAAAAAAAAAAAAAAAAAAAAAAAAAAAAAATCATCACAAAGATACATATAGAATTTATTATACATGTATTTTAACCCTAAAATTTAGGTCTCAACAAAATGACTGCTTCAGTCTTTGTGTAGCTAATACCCTGCCTAACTATACAGAATGCATACAAGACCAACCTGTAGGATGTCTATCATATATACTGTGTATGTATATCTAGTTTTACCTCTTAGCCGGAGGCTCTTTGTTGTACTAACAAGTAACTAAGCCATCTTGTGCAACAGAAGTCTCTTCATGATCCAATGTGTGTCTCACTGCGCGATAGAATTCCACCCACGAAGATGAGTATATATCTGCTGAACCCCACAAGAAAGAAAGGTTTGGACTGGCAGGGCAGGCAGAGGCAGTGACCAAATCCAAGACTGATGCTGCTGGTTTAAGTTGCTGAGGGAAGTTGAAAGCTAAGTTATCGACTTTGTGTTCGTAAATTTTCCCTTTTCTGTCCAATTTATACCGGGATGTACCTTGAAACTCCCCATTTGCTTCCCATGGTACTCTTGGGGTACCCCTCAAGTTCCACCTGATTAATATCATGTTCTCAGATGGTTGCCAAATCCTAAGAACCTGAAGATCGATATCTTTGAATAAAATTCGGCCATGGAATCGTAGAGCCCAGAAAATCAACTTGTACTTCTCTAAGCCGGCAAAGGTATTCAATGGGTCAATAAAGGTCACATCATTTCTGCCAAAATAAAAAAGAAAAGAAAACCACACCATTAAACTCCTACAATTTCTCAAGAGATATAGAGAAAATAACAGTGTAACAACAGTTAACAGGTAGACTAGCCAGCAGATTAAACTTGTGAAACCTTGTTTCAGTTTTCACAGAATTCTTTATACTCCGAGACTCAGAGTAATCTAAAATTTCATCGTTTTAATCTCTGTATGAGGTACCTTGGTAGGGGATCAAGTGATCAAGTACGGAGTATATTACAAGAAAGGTTCTTAAGCTTAGGCGGGAAATGTCCACAATCCCCTTGACAGATGAGACCATAAAGGCAACACTCTCCCAAGACTTAAACTTGAGACCTTTGGTTAAGTGAGTTCTATGACAGCTTGTGCAAGTGGTCATGCAGTCCAGGGATATGTTTTGTAACCAGACAGCTGATCTACTGTAATCATATAATCTATCTGAATTACATATCTGGTCTGACCATTGTTTGGTCAAATGTAAGCATCTGCACAGTGTACAAGTGAATATAGAAAGTTACTTCAGGAAAGGCTATTTTTACCAAAAAGGTTGAACTTGTGTAAAGATGTATACTGTCACCATAACAACAGCGAAAAAAAAAAAAAAGGAAAAACAATTGTACAAACCAACCAATTAAACATGATCTGACATTTACAAACAACATATCTCTTACAGAGAAGTTAGCCAACTTGGGTTCCTACATCCTACGTGTACTACATTGTACTTGATGTCAGACACCTCCACAAGGTTAAATCTGAAGCTTTTAGATCATAGAAACAATTCAAAGTTGCACTGTTAAATTTAAACCATTAGGAGTAATCTTGGTCTAGTAAACATCAGCTAACCCTAGATTCTAATAAACTTTGACACTTTGGAACAATGGGGAGCAGGTGGTCAAATTCAGAAATTTTATAAAGCTTGGAGATCACAATTCGTAAACATGTCCATATCAAAGACTAATAGGACATCCAAGATTATAAGGATATACAGCTCTGAGTAAGCTCATACCCACAAACTCTCCCAGGGACGAAAGCTTCCAACTGGTTGATTCCTAAAGCAACAAAAAACAAAGGAAATACTCTCTTTGCAATTTCCTTCAAGCCCTTTCAGTTCCCTTTTAATGTAATCCGTTTACGGAAGACGAAACACTCAAACTGTAGGTAAATTGTAAGACCTTTTTAAGTTATAAAAGTTTCATCTGCTGCTACACCAATCAGACTTGAATGTCAGTAAAATAAAATAAAATAAGTGCCATTCATTTTCAACATACATTGCCTTTCTAATCCTCAACAACAACAACAACAACAACAACAACCACCACCACAACCAAGCCTTAATCCCACAATGATTTGGGGTCGTTTAAGTATCAAGAAGTACGTACTTAGTTCATGCGACTAATAAACTTCCCTGTTTATATCTCTCACTGAACCTGCCAAGTGATTGACGGTTCTCAGCTTGGAGTTGCATGAGTTCTCAGCCAAATTACTCTATAATCTGTATAGCATATAGGTGGGTGGATTCATAGCCTTGTATTTGTTTCTGATGATTTATCTGATACTAATAAATAACCCAAAGTCATTCGATAGACAAATACAGCTTCTTCCTTTCGCGATGCCTCAATATCACATACACCACACTTGAGAGCAGGAACACCCACTGTATGTGGCATACATACACATCCATAGGTGATTGGCAAAAGTTTTGTCCCCAATGCATCAATTGGAACAATCACAATCAGGTTCACAGAATTATAGTAAAATCTACTGAAAACGTCAAACAATGGTACCCAACTACGTCAAAGTTTGGCAATAAGTACCCAACAACAACAACATCACCTATGGCAATGTCACAAGGGTCCAATGCACGCAGCCTTACCCCTATGTTTAAAACGAAGAGAGCGTCTCTAAATTACCCGAAATGAAAATTGGGCCGAAAATTAAATCAACAGACTACGACACCCTCCGTCCCCCATTAAACAACCCATTACACAGCCCACTCTAAATAGGTTAGGTTTTTTAACACTCTCATTTAACACCCAGGCCACTATCTCCAAAAACAATCCGTAAACAATAAACCCGTGTGCAAAAGTGAATAGGGTGTTTAAAGTGGGACGAATGGAGTATATGTTCTACAAAATAATTAAGAAACGCAAATGCAAACGAATATCAAGCCATTGGCACCACTGGAAATGCAAACGAAGTTGAAAACATGGGCACACCAGTTAAAAATCAAAAAATTACGAGAGTAAATGATAGCATAATTAAGTGAATTACCTGTAAATGTCATAATTAAGGTCTTTGGTAAAAACTTGAGGAAGGTCATCTCTAAGAGAGCGAACAGCCTGACCTAAGTTGACATAAAAGTCATCCTTTTGACAATCCTGCGCACTAGGAGGTTCCTTAACCTGCGCACCCCGAATAACAGGAGGTTCCAACAAAGGAGGAGGAGGAGGAGGAGAGAGAGGGGACAACTTTAGCAGATGGGGTGAATATTGTGATGATGAAGGGATTAAATGAAGTGGGTTTTCTTTGGTCGATGATTTGGATGATTGAAGAAGAAGACAAGGAGAGAGATTTGGGAGAAGAAACGCCATTTTTCTTGTTGAATTTCGATATCGAGCAGAGAAAAGAGGAAGAGAAAGAGCGTGGTGGAGTCAGATGGAGGGAGATTGTGTGGCGTTGGCAAATTGTCAGCTTTTAAAATTTCTTGTGGCTTGGGATTTGGGGAATGTACTCTGGATCGGTTTCCAGAGGATGCTCCATCGACTTGGAAAAATAAAGGTTAACCGAATTGAGTAATTTAAGGTTCTTTACCAGTAACACAAAGTATTCTAATAGCATTTGTCTCAAGTCTCAACCGTAACATAACGTTGGAAATCAATCCACAGTTGATTACTTGATTACCAAAGGAAAAGAATTAGACGTACAAATAATACTAAACGGCGAGTATGAGATTACACGTCACTTAGGTGTGCAAGCTTTTCTTTTCTTTTATTTATTTACTAGTTTTAAGCTCGTGCGTTCCACGGTACACATATTATATCGTGTTTAATGATTTTTATACAAAAAGTTCCACGTTGAACATGTTTCTTAGTTAGCCAGATGTATTGCTTATATTTTGTTTGTTGAGTTTAGTTTAGGAATAGACACAATATCATTTTTGCAATTCTCACTCGATGACTGCTGATTAATGCATTTCTATCAAACATATATATAAATTAAACTCATTTTATATTAAATTTCAAAATAGGTTTAGTGAGTTACATGTATTAATTTTCTGATATACAAAATGAAAGTTATGACTAATTATGTCGTGTCACATCTAAATAACTTTCAAATTACAATTTTATGAAAGTATGGACTCTGGCTAATAGATGTTGCGAGAAATTTCCATTCTTTGGACTCTCTCACCATTTCTCTTATTTTGGACTCTCCCTAAACTTTTTAAGCAAAAAAAACAAATCTCTACTAAATGTACACGGAGTAACTGAATTGTTTCATATCGGAATAATGTGTAAATGGATCTCAAATTGAGATACATTTCGAAACAAATCTAATGATATATGTTTTTAAACATTCTGATACACGTAACCAATGTTATAAGTGATTATGTCGCAAATCTATTACACACATTTATGAAAGAGCCTCACGAAAATAAGGATTTTATATGTGAATTATTAATTATTGTCCGTGTGAGTTGTTAATAATAAAATGTGGCATGGGTATTTCTCATTTTTTAAACTCTCTCAATATTTCCCTTTTGTTGGACTCTCTCTATGCTCTTCAAAAATCTCTCTTTTATATATATAGTATATATTAGATTTGCTAGTTTAAAACGCGTGTGTTACACGATTATATTAAGAATATTATATTATATTATATACGCACTATTCAGTACCAGAATCATTATGGTATAGCTAAATAAAGTCTAATTTAAGGGCATGACTATATAGTAAATTTTATATTCTCATTTTCAATATGATGGCTATAATTGTATCCATCTCATCTGTTAATAGATATACTATATTTTTATACTTTGAAGATTATACTCCCTCCGATTGAAAGAGATTTTCTTGTTTCCTTCTTCAGTGTTGAGTTGGCATGTGAGGGAAGAGTTGAGAACAAAGTGGCGAACGGGTGCGTAACGCGTAGGAATCTGCACAAGAGGTGCTTATTGATGGTGGTGGCAACTGGGTTACTGTTTGTCTTACTTCAACCACCAATTTCATTATCATGGACTTATCACTCTGACCTCATCAGAGTTGCTCATCAGACTGGACATGATATCTCCATTTATGGCCTCTATACCAAATGAAACTCTCGTTTGCTTTAAAATCAAGTAGACTTGGTAAATTGCAATGCAAAATAAAATATTTACTACTTTTTGCACCAAGGGAACGATTCATTTGGGATGGTCTAAAAATAGCTCCCAACATGGCACCTCAAAACTACAAAAAAAAAAAAAAAAAAAAAAAAAAAAAAAAAATCTCTTTGAATTGAAGGAAGTATATTTTAGGACTATGCATAAACTTTTTCAAAACTCTAGGAGAATTTCATTTGCGTGTGGAATTTTTCTCCATTTTCAGACGCATTCAATACAAAAAAAAAAAAAAAATAGTTACAATTTCTAAAATGATTACATTTTCAGACGCATTCAATACAAAAAAATAGTCACAATTTCTAAATAGTTTTAGTGAAAAGACGTCTACTCATTTAGATTAATTTCTTCCGTTAAGGCATAACTCACCTAATTTAATTCAGTTATTTTCTTATTAAATTAGATCATTAGAAATCTGATATGAGCAAAGCAGGTCAAATAATTTCTTATTTAATCAAATATCTTCATCAGATCATGCAGAACGTAAATAACCAAGACATAATCAATTTTCATGCAAGTAACCTCAAGCTAAGGTGGATTGATGTTATCTTGATTTTACCATTTTTACAACAAAATATTTTAGCTGTAGTATATCAAGATGCATTAATGTAAAATTCAAATGATGACAATTATAGAAAATTTTCAAAAATAATAATGTGCAAAAAAATATATAAATTTCATATAAATAAGGTACATATTTTTGTGAAATTTTCTTAATTATGTGTTCAAATGGCAAAAATAAGGTACATATGTTTGTGAAATTTTCTTAATTAATCATAGCGGATCCCTAAATTTATTTACACACAAATATAAATTTCATATAAATAAGCCACGTAACATGCCCTCGGGTCACTCTATAAAAATATTATAGTAATTATTTGATAATTGACACTAAATTAAACGGGGGGGAATGCAGTTTTACTTAGGGTGAATTACATTCCTTTCGGGAGAAATTGGCAAAGGCAGTTGCCTATATATACCATACCTTTATCATTCAGTCTTCGATGCAGGATTTTGTCTAAGTTTTATTCAAAACTGAAGTGTTTCAGACCATAAGCACATCACAACTAAAGTGAGTTATGAGTGTTCTAAGGTTTCGTAAACATATCCTACGAAATAAGTAACCGTTTCAAGCTTGAGAAGTAGTCTTTTAGTAGCAAGGTTCTATTGAAAGGTCTATCAACACTTAAAATCGACTACGGTATATTACTCAAATTATTCTAAACTAATTTATATAGTTAATGACATTAACGACCGTACGCGTTCTATAACTTATAATTAATTAATCTTGTGGCGAATAGTTATTACGGTACAAGTAACTCGGCGGATATGCCCCAGTTTGTGAACGTCACCGTTCATAAGAAATAACCCAAGAATGAATGTTAATTATGTTAGTGGTAAATAGTAACTTCATGATTAAAAGTAACCCGGCGGATTTACTCCAATGGTGAAATAATCTTAGAGCAAATAATTTCCGCTAAAGGACGATCATTTAATGAATTAATAATTTGACTATATAGTTACCATTTCGGACGTCGTTGGAAACTTGGACAATTATTTATCAAATAATCGACACTATAATTACATTACCAAAATCATCTTAAATAAATAACTTACGCGACTTTATTTACTTAGAACGAGAAAACGCACGGAGTAATATCGCGGTTATTTGGAATTCAAGTAAGGGACTCTTTCTGATTTGGCTTATTGTATTATTTTTTCATAATTTATAAATGCTTATTTTTGAAAGAGGATCAAGTACATCAAACTCTTATTATTTTTTGAACTATTTTGATTTTGTGGGTTAGTTATGTATTTTGGCTAACTTTTAAACGAGGATATCCGTCTGGCCCTACCAAGGGAATAAATTGGCACTGACTGAGAACTTCTGAACTAACCAGAACTATACTACCCACTACTGGAAATTATTATGCTTATACGAATTATTATCGCTTTACTATTTTAGCAACTGTTTGATTCGGTTAAGTTGGAAACTGTCTTTTACTGGGCTGTTGAGCTCTTCATTTCAATAATAAGTTCTTTTCAGGTAATCAGTACTTGCTGGAGGTGGGAATTAGAGTGAGCTATCCAAGTCAACTTGTAATATAAATAAATGGCCTTAGTGATTGTTTGTACAATAGTATTCATATGTTTATTATTGTGTAGTATATGTTTTGTACTTTTGACTCTTGAGGAACAAGAATGGCTTAGTCTAATTTTCGTAACTAGGTTGCCGTCTGTCATGTTCCAATAATAGTTTTGGGGCGTGACAGAGGTTAAGTAATACTCCATACTCCATCTTCTAGGCTATGCTTTTGAAGTAAAGTATAATTGTAGTGACATTAAAAGGGGTCTGATTTGAGAGTATACAACAACATTCAAGTCTTATTCCCAAAATGATTTGGAGTCGGCTAACATGAATCGTCGTCTAGTAACCGTCTTATGCGCGCCATAAAATTTCAAAAACATTGTGAACCATTTAGAAATGTTGAAACACTTTCAACAAGAGTTTTAGAAAGTACTCAAAATAAATAAACAGTTTGAAAATTAGTGAAAAACATATGAACTTTGAACACCAAGTAAGGAAAAGTTTTGGAACAAGTTAGGAAACAAAACAAACTAACTAAAAATGAGTCAACTTAAATCCTTCGCATGGATAGCGTATCTCCACACCGTCCTATCCAACACCATACTCTCTTCAATCCCTATAAAGCTCATATCACTTCTAATCACCCTCATCCAAGTCATCATAGGTCTTCTCTGACACCTACTAATATTATCACTTCCCCACCTTTCTACTTTTCTAACCGGCGCGTCACTAGGCCTCCTCCTCACATGGCCATACCACCTTAGTCGGTTCTCCATCATCTTGTCCGCGATGGCCGTAACCCCTACTTTCTCCCTAATAACTTCATTTCTCAACCGATCATGTCTTGTATGTCGACACATCCACCGTAGCATGCGCATCTTCGTCACACTCATCTTATGAACGTGACATTGTTTCACGACCCAACATTCTGTGCCATATAACAGTGCCGGCCTGATTGTTGTACGATAAAAGTTACCTTTCAAATTATTGGGCATTCCTCGATCACACAGGAGCCCTGTGGGATTCGTTCACTTCACCCAACCTGATTTGATCTTATGAGCCACATCTCCATCTAATTCTTCATCCTTTTGAAGGATTGATCCCAAATATCGAAAGAAATCTAATCCCTAAACAATCTTTCCATCCAACCTGATCGTCCATGTCTCCGTCTGCCTACTGCCGCTGAACTTACACTCCAAATACTCGGTCTTGTTTCGGCTCAATCGAAACCCTCTAGACTCCAAGGTGTGTCTCCATAGTTCCAACCTCCTCTCCAATTTTCTTTTGTCTCTGAAATCAACACTATATCATCCGCAAACATCATACACTATGGTATATCATCCTGGATTAACCTCGTCAATTCGTCCATGAGTATAGCAAAGAGAAACGGACTAAGTGCGGACCCTTGGTGCACTCCAATTGTAACAGGGAACTCTTCTGATCACTACACTAGTCCGTACACTCGAGCTAGCTCCCTCATACATGTTCTTAATGATGTTAATATATTTTTGCGGAACTCCTTTCTTAGTTAGAGTCCACCAGATTAAAGCACTTCCCTTGGTACCTTATCATAGGTGATGGTATCAGGCGGACACTCTAGGGGGGGGGGGTGAATAGAGTGTTTGAGGGAATTCGAGTAAATGATCCGAATTCTACAACTTTTTCGCACTTAATGGACGATAAGGATGGGTGAGAACAGTGTATGTGGGACTGTTCTCTACACAATGAAACGTGAGAGGAATGCTACACGGAACAGTGTATGTGGAACTGTTCCCTGTAATATGGAAATAATGCAGTACACAGATAACACAGAGATTTACCGTGGTTCGACCTTACCTCAAGGTCTACGTCCACCCTAACCTAATCTTCAATAATCCACTATTATCAAAAGAGTAATACAAGCACTAATTCACGTTCTTACCACAAGAACTAATTGACGTTCTTACCACAAGAACCTCTACCCAAATATCTACCACAGATATTGAGACTCTACCCGCAACACTCTTAAGAAAATTAAGATTACAAAAGAATAGTTATCTTGATAAGCTTCTCGAAAGTCAGGAGAGATACTATAAGGCCTAAATCAAGATGACGCATTAGGAACTTTGTTTACCTTGATGAAATTCTATTTAAGCTCAAAACGTTTTAATCTCAAGGTGCCTTTATAAAACAACGTGATTTGTGTTCTACTTATAACAGTGATTAGGTCTCAAAACTGATTAGGAAAGGATATTCCAAAAAATAGAGTTTCCAACTTAAATAAAGTATTTTGGAAAAATATCTTGTAAAACAATATGAAAATCTCTTTGAAAGATAATACCCGAAAATAGGATAAATATGAGATAATCATTTTTACTAAAATCATTTTGAGACAAAATCATAATCTTTATAAAAGATTGTTTCTTGCAAAATCACGTACGAATAAAGATTTGTAAAACTTGAAATGCATTGGAACAGTGTATGGAACAGAGACTATGCGCTAGTCTGTGACTCTGTTCCATGCTCTGTTCCCACCTTTGTTTTCTTAAGGCAAAGTTAGTTCTGTGCATCAACCAAGATTAATACAAGAGATCTATACTCGACAACTAGATAATCTTGACGTCTCTTGTAGTTGCACCATGCTTGTAGTTGTTCCATTGAAACTCAACTCACCATCGTTGGTGAAACCTGTTCTTATAACGAACCAAACAACTAGACAAGTATTAGATCATAAGGTTAGTTCAATAAGCACATCAATCAAACTACTGACCTTAATCGTGCAACAATATTTGTTATCATCAAAACCGGAAACCCAACCATAGGCTTTCTCCAAATCAATGAACACCATATGTAGGTCATTTTTTCCTATCCCGATACATCTCCATAGTCAGTCTTATGAGATGAATTGCCTCCATATATAGTTTACCTCCCCGACATGAATCCAAATTGGTTTTCCGAAATCTTCACACTTCTTCTTAATCTATGCTCAATCACTTGTTCCCAAAGTTTCATTGTATGACTCATCAACTTGATCTCGCGATAGTTGGCACACTCCTGAACATCCCCTTTGTTCTTATACAAAGGGACCAAAGTGCTCTTTCTCCACTCCACCAGCATCTTATTACCACTCCAAATCATGTTGAAAAGCGTCGTCAACTATTCCACACCTTTATCTCCTAGACACCTCCAAACCTCAATAGGTATGTCGTCTGGCCCCACTGCTTTCGTCCGTCCCATCTTCTTCAAAGTCATCCTCACTTCTCCCTTATTAATTCTCCGCATGAACTCCCGGTTAATAATACCTGGATGAATGTTCACATTTTCAATATCATTCACTTGATCACCATTGAATAAGGTATCAAAGTACGATCTCCATCTCTCCGTAATCTCTTTATCATCAACAAGGACTCTTTGATCGACATCTTTGATGCATTTCACCCTACCAATGTCCCGAGTCCTCCTTTCCCTGATACGTGCAATTTTGTAGATATCCTTCTCTCCTGCTTTGGTATCCAATCTTGTATAGAGGTCTTGGTTGACCTTGCCTCTTGCGTCTCTTACAGCTTTCTTTGCTGCTCTTTTTGCCTCCTTATACTTCTCGTAGTTCTCCTCACTTCTATCTTTCTCCAAACTCTTATAACATTTCCGCTTGTTCCTTATCGCTTGTTGCACCTCCTCATTCCACCAAGATGTATCCTTACTCGGTAAAGTTTTCCCCTTAGATTCATCGAAAACCTTTTTTGCCGCCTCTTTTACCTTATGCGACATAGTAACCCATACCGAGTCTACATCTCTTTCCACACTAGTTGACCACACTTCCGTCCCATCCATCTTCTCCAATAAAGCTTCCTTGTGCTCTCCTTCAAGTTTCCACCATTTGATCCTTGGCTCTACCTGCGGCCGCCTCTTCCCAAATCATCCCTTAGCTCTGAAATCCAATACCACCAATCTATGTTGCGTAGCCGCACTCTCCCCAGGTATCACCTTGCAATCCGTAAAACTCTTGCGCCAAGCATTCCTTACCAAAAACAATTAATCTGAATCACATTACTTCCGCTCCCGTACGTCACCAAGTGAGACTCTCTCTTCTCAAACCACTTGTTCATTATACCCAAGTCATACGCCACCGCAAAATCCAAAATGGCCGTTCCTCCTTCATTTTTCGACCCATAGCCAAAACCTCCATGCACGCTTTCAAAATAGTGTCGCGCTGATCCCACATGCCCATTAAGGTCCCCACTAATAATCAACTTCTCCCCATTAGGAACCCCTTGCACCACCTCTTCTAGCTCCTCCCAAAATTCATGACGAATAAATGCATCCAATCCAATTTGTGGTGCATAAGCACTTACAATGGTCATATTCTCACTCCCAATCACCAACCTCACTATCATAATGCGATCGCTTTTCCTCGAAACCTCCACCACATCATCTATGTACTCCTTATCAATAATGATACCAACGCCATTCCTACTCTTATCCTTTCCATAGTACCAAAGCTTATAACCCCATGGTGTGATCTCCTTAGCTTTCGCTCCAACCCATTTCGTCTCTTGTAAACACATAATGTGAATCCTTATCCTCCTCATAACCTCCACAACCTCCGAAGATCTCCCTGTCAAAAAGCCGATGTTCCACGTTCCAAACCTAAGCCTACTACCCTTACCGTTATAAATAAGCTTTCTACTTCGCTCCCGTCCATGATTTGAGAACCTTTGCACATTTGACACCACCCGTGGGAGCCGGAGTGGAGCGTCACTTCAGGGTGACGACCTAGCAGCTCTTGCATATTTTTCACTATACCCAGGTTTAGGAAGTGTAGCGCGACCTTACATATTTGACACCACCCCTGGGCGTCGGAGTGGCGAGTCGCTTTGGGGCGACGACCTAGAGACCCTTGCATACTTATCACCACAGCCGGGTCCAGGAAGTGTAGCGCGCGCGTCGCTATGAAGGGGACGCTCCCACGGTTATTAAATTTTGATTCATGTCCATAAGATGTGGCTTGTTTTACGCTGGCCGCCACAAATTTACCGCAACTCTCCTCCTTTATCCGGGCTTGATACCGGCAGTGAATGCCAAAAAACACTCACAGGCGGAGTTTCTCATTTGAGAGTATATGTTTTCAAATTTGGAAAATGGCGTTCATATAATAAAAATAATTGTCTAAAGTAATAGTTTCTATATAAGCAGCCTTTGTAAGAGGAAGAAGTCCCTTTGACAACACCATGGTATCACAAGCATTAGTGAAAGGCGGCTATGGGCAAACAAATGTCTCTCCGAGGTGCTTGATCAAGGTGGACATAAAAAAAGCCTTCGACTCAGTGAGTTGGGAATTCATTGCGTATATGCTCAAAGACTTAAACTTCCTATAAAAGTTTAAAAATTGAATTTTGAGATGTGTCACCTCCAATTGGTTCTCAATCAAAATTAATGGCAATACTGAAGGGGTTTTTGAGGGGAAGTGTGGTTTGAGGCAAGGAGACCCTCTATCCCTGTATATTTTGGTGCTAATATGGAGATTTTATCTAGGTCTCTCGAAGAAATGGCAGGGAAAAACATTTTCAGCTGTCATCCAAAATGCTCGAGAATTAGATTGACCCACCTGATTTTTGCCAATGATTTGATGATTTTTACGAGAGGGGATGTTGCTTTTGTTGATGCTGCTATAAAATATTTGCAAGACTTTTCCAAGCATTCAAGATTATATGCAAATGTAACAAAGACTGATGTGTATTTCTGGGTTCTCTGAGCGTTCCTTCCCATTTAGGTACCTAGGCTGATGCAAGTGCAATATCGCCCATTCCGATTTGGATACCTATATTTGAGGACAAATCTAATTGAAGACATTCTGAAAAATCAGGTTTGATGAAATTTAGGTTTGCGCACTTAAATTCGAGAGCCTCCTTGAAGCCTCAAATGAAGTTAGGTATATTTGTGCCATACCATTTTGGAAACCTAAGAGATCAGATTAATTTATGGTTTTAAAATCAACAGTAAAATACTTGTCAATCGATTGCAATTTATTTTTGAACCTGGACTAACTGCAGGGGTTTATCAGAAAGCCCAGATTACAGGTTTGAAATTTGAAGGCTTGTATCTCCTTCTACAGGTCATCAAATAGGGTGAAATTTGTGACTGAATTGATGTTCAAGAAGCACTCTTTCCAATGACACCTTTTATAGCTTCATCTAATAAGTTATGATATATATTCCAGTCATTTCCGCAATGTGTAGCAATATCTGTTTCAGTTTATTAGGAAGTATGTTCTTTGGGGAAGAAAGATAGCTCGAATTATTCTTAAACTATGATGATCAAAGTAATAGGCCCTCAAAGGAAGGATAGATTGATTTTGGAGCCAGAATACTCTTGTTAATTCAAGCAAGCAACTGAAAATGGAAGGGATTCAGAAAACCCATCAAAGAGGGTCTGCTTTGAATAGAATTTACTACAGCAACTATCTTTGACTTATCAATACTTAGCATCAAAGCAAAGGAAGCATTTTTCCTTATTTCAGAATAGGGGCGAACAAGATAGAAGGAATTCTACAAAGGCAATGAATCTATGGTACACCGCGGGTACCATCCTTTTCGTACCTCCGGCTTAAATAGATGTGGGTTGAATTAAATGAAACACAGATGGGACAAAAAACAAAAAAAACAATTATACTCCATAGGTTTGTTTTTAAAGCCCAACACTCCCTTCCCAAATCCGTCAGTCAGGCCCAAAACCAACTCCCTAACAATTAAATAAAAACACTAACATACTAATAAGGCCCAACACCAACATACTAACAATTAAATAAAAACAAACCAAAATAAAAAAAAGTCTCATTCTCTCCTCTCTCCCTAAATCCGACCACCACACTAACCGCCCCAGCCACCACCATCTCCGACACCAATCACCACCTCTGAAACCCCCGACAACCCATAATCACCTCCGTCATTATGCGATTTTATGCCTCCACCCCCGCGACTTCCTTTATCCCTCTTCCTCCTCCATTTTTCTCATCTCCCTCCATTCTCTCTCCTCAAATTTGCTCACTTTCCGCCAACATCGGCGATGGCCATGGTTGGCCATGGTTGTAGGGATGGCCGGCGGTGGTGGAGGAGTACTCGCGACGGAGGAGGGAGGAGGGAGAAATAGGTTATGGGATTTTTTTTTTTTTCATGTCCTAAGTTATAACTAACCATCCTAGGACAAAAAACAATCATCTCAGAACAAAAACTAATCATCCTAAGACAAAATCAAACCAATTCAGAACAAAAACTAACCATCCTAGGACAAAAACCAACCATTCCTAGACAAAATTCATCCATTCCAGAACAAAAACTAACCATTACGGAACAAAAGCTAACCATTCCAAAACAAAAGGCAACCATTCCAGAACAAAAACAAATCATCCTAAGACAAAAACCAACCATTCCTAGACAACATCAATCCATTCCAGAACAAAAACTAACCATTCCGGAAAAAAAAGCTAACCATTCCAGAACAAAAGGCAACCATTCCAGAACAAAAACTAACCATTCCAGAACAAGAAGCTAAGTAATCATCCTAGGATGGTTATTTTTTGTTTTGAGATGGTTTGTTTTTGTCCTAGAATGGTTGGTTTTGATCTGGAATGAACGACTTTTATTTTGGGATGGTTAGTTTTTGTTCTATAATGGTTGCTTTTGTTCTGGAATGATTGGTTTTTGTTCTGTAATGGTTAGTTTTTGTTCTGTAATGATTGGTTTTTGTTCTGTAATGGTTAGTTTTTGTTCAGGAATGAATGGTTTTTGTCCTAGGATGATTGGTTTTTGTTCTGGAATAATTAGTTTTTGTTCCGCAGTGAATGGTTTTTGTTTTGGAATGAATGTTTTTTGTCCTGAAATGAATGTTTTTGTTTTGGGATGAATGGTTTTTGTCCTGAAATGAATGGTTATTGTTCTGAAATGAATGGTTACTGTTATGGAATGAATGATTTTTGTCTTGAAATGACTGGTTTTGTTCTAGAATGAATGATTTTGTTTTTGTTTTAAAATGACCTATTTATGTCTTGAAATGAACTACTTTTGTTCTATAATGATCCGACTTTGTAAATAATGATGATTAGTCATGTCTTAATAATGACCAATATTTAAAAAAAAATGCTGACTAATCTTATGGTTATAATGATTACTCATGTTTATATAATGATCCATTTAGCACTAGTAATGATTGATTTCGTGTTTAAAATGACCAATGTTCTAATAATTAACAATTATTGAATTGAACTATGAACTAGTAAAATGAAGGGAAATAGAAACAAACAAACTCATTTTCTCTCTCCTTCCCTTCATGGTGGTGCGTGGTGGTGATGGGGGCTGCCGTAGGTGGTGGTGTGTGGTGTTGATGGGGGCTGTCGGGAGAGGAGAGAGAAAATGAAGGGGGAATGAGAGAGGAGGAACGAGAGAGAATGGGGTTGGGTTTTAGTGAAAGTGAAGTATTGGGCCAAGTTTGACATTAGCTCACTTGGAATTGTAAACTTAACCAAAACAAATAAAAACCCAGTAAGAAAAAGGCTCAGGGGATACCATTCTATCCGTACCTCCGTACCCCTGGGGTACAATAGTATTTGCGCTACAAAGGGAGGAGCAATTCAAACGTTTGATAAAGCAGCCATAAGTAATTAGTTTATTGTTTTTCTAGCTAGATATTTTCTACTAGTTTTTCTTAATAAGCTCTTCAGCAAAGTGTAGCATGTCTTTTGTATATAATTCTGGGATCAGTTTACTCCAGCACTATAAATAGAACCTCCTTAGCATTGTAATATTCCGATTATATGAAATGAAAAAGAAAACCTTTCGGATGTGAATTCTGATCTTGTTTAAATTCTTGGAGTGAGTTCATCTCTTAGAAAGTAAGCATAACTTTGGCTAAGTGTTCTTAGGGGTGATTAAACTAAGCATTCTAAGCCTAGTTCTTAGGGAGGAGTTGAGAGAATCAACAATACTTCAAGTTCATATCCTTTACTTTCGGTCCAAAAATCAGAAAATCAGTCATTAAACTCAGCAAGACTAAACTTTGACCTGGTAGCCAACTCCCACAGAAGATAAAAAATGCAATCAGTCATTGGACAGGCCAATTACTATCCTATGCTGGTAAAATTCAGTTGCTAAACTCAGTAATTTTCGGCCTAGACAACTTTTGGTGTACAAGCATTCTGTTCCCAAAGAATTTACTTAGAGAGTGTTTGGGAACAAGGATTTGATTCTCAAATCCAAATTTGACACAAATCACATGTTTGGGAACTCAAGAATTTGAGAATTTGGATTTGTGTCAAATCCTTTGGAATTTGTATCAAATCCAATTAGGCCAAAAACAAATGACACCTCAAAAGGTGTCATTTTGAAATCTCACACTCCCCAAACATTGAATTTATATTTGAATTCTACATTTTCAAATGATGAATTTGAAATGATTACAAATTTTCAAATTCATGTTTCCAAACGCTACCTTAAACAAATCAATAAATTCTGCAACGATTTCTTGTGGAACATTGAATATGGGGAGAGGAAAATGACTTTCTTTAGCTGGAATAGAGTCTGCTCGCCAAGGGAGTAAGGGGGTATGAATGTAAAAGAGGCTTTTTTTTGGAATAAAACTCTGCTACTTAGATGGCTGTGGAAGCTGGAAAATGACAACAGTGGTATTTGGATAAAATGGATCAAAGCGTATAAGACTCACAAGGATTCTCACTTGACTGTGAAGTGTAAACCATCAGATCCCGAGAGTTGGAGAAATGTAATTAGAGTCAGAGAGGAGCTGGTAGAGAAAATGGGTAATGCTGACAATGCAAAACAAATGCTTCAAAAGTGCTGCAAATTTTTAGAAATGTGAAAGCAAGAGTAAAATGGACAGGCATAGTGTGGGATACCATAAGCATGCCGAAACACAATTTCATTACCACCCTGGCTATGCAAGGGAAGTTTTCGACAGTGGATAACCAAAATATTCAATGAATGACGATGGTGAATAGATGTTGCCTTTGCAAAAATGATCTAGAAACCCACTCCCATTTATTCTTCAAATGTAGTACTTTCTCAGATAAGGTATGGGGGGAAATCAGAAAGTGGATTGACAGACTGACAGTCATTATAGAGAGAACTCTCTGAGAAATATAACTGGGATTTATGGGAGGAACAGAAAGATGCTGGAGCTGGAAATCAAAGTGGATGAAATGCAGCATCATAGCCATACTATATCTGGTATGGAAGCAATGCACGGCTATTTGGAGATGTTGAACACAATAGTGAATGGCTCATTGCTAGGATAAAGTATATTGTAAGTGTAAGGTTGTACGCCTGGCTCGGAAATAGTATTTCCGAGGACATTGTTGAGAGACTCATTAGATAGAGAATTTTGAGTGTTTTTTAGTGGTGATATTTTGTAAGTTTTTTCCTGTTTTTACCCCGTTTGTGGATGAATAAGAAGGAAGCCCAAAATCTTGCAAAAAAAAAAAAAAAAAAAAAAAATCTATATAGATATTTACCAGTTCAACGTTATCATTAGAATTTGATAGTCATTAAGTGACCAGTGGAACGCACGGACTTACATCTAGTTAAACTATATAGACTGTTGGCGAGGTTCCATCATAAAACCAATTGGCAATAGAAGGAGTAAGCCTCTTGTTTATATGGCTAGCAACATCTCACTTATTTTTAAACGTGGGACAACCTCACACATGTTCCAACAATCTCCCGCTCATGTGTGAGCCGATCAAATTCTCTCACCCTCGAACCAAATTGGGTCAGACCACCACCAAATTGCAGCGTCCAATCTGATAAGGACCTACCAGAATTGTCTGTAGCACCCAATCTGATAAGGGCCCACCAGACGGTGTGGTATCCGCACCCAGGCCCAAGCCGAACCTTGGGCTCTGATACCACTTGTTGGAGGAAGAGAGACCAAACGTGGGAGTCAAACCCTAGCCTATACGCCAAAGCGATGTTCTATCCTAAAACCAATTGGCAATAGGAGGAGTAACCCTCTTGTTTATATGGCTAGTAACATCTCACTTATTTTTCAATGTGGGACAAGCTCACACATGTTCCAACATAGACAAATTAAGTTATGGTCATTGAAATAATTTGATTAATTAGTTCTTGGGTAATCAAGCCTGAATATGTCCAGTTATCTCCATGTTGTTCACTTGTTCGCCTAATCTTATGTATGAGCTAAGAAAAATGTAGTCAATCAAGTGAATCAATATAATTTTTTTCCCTGAAGCATTAAAAATTGAGGTTTTGATCTTGGCCTGAATTTGTATTAAAAATTGAGGTTATGATCTTGGCCTCAATTTGTACAAACGGAAACCAAAAAAAAAAAAAAAAAATGTTTGAAAGAATCGAAACCGAATCAAGTTAAATAAATCATTAATTCGACGGGCCAAACTCAACCCAACCATCATCAATTATGCTTGAGTCTTGACCTACCCCGTTTCGACCCGCTTCAGAGTTCAGAGTGACCCTGACCAGCCGATCCACCCGACTTTGTACTTGGACAGGTCTACTCTCGAGCCCAACGTGCAAATTTAAATTAAGTCATTGGACTGATTACGTAAAGCAAGTCAAACAAGTTGAGTGAAACCTTCCCCTAAAATAGTGACACAGTTTGTTATTAGCAATTACGTGTACAAACACCCAAATTAACAATTTAAAGGAGTAATACAAAGTCTTCCAAATTATAATGTCGACACTTTGAGGATATTCTGCCACCAAAATCAATATTTTTTCAACAAAAATATTTTCAGTTTCTCTTCTCCCTCCCTTTACCTGCCTTCTTATGAGCCATCCAATGTTGCCATATGAATGTCATTCCTTCTTCCCTACCCTCTTATATAAACCTCCTCTAATTCCTCACTCTTTTTTGTTAATTTCCTACCCTTTTATCATTTCTTCTTTAATTTCTCTTCTCCAATTATTAATTTCTTCACGAAAACAATGGCAAGATCATTGTATTCTCATACCCTGTTTCCTCTGCTCGTTATTGCTTATATGGCGGCCGCGGTGGCGGCCGAGTGCACTTGCGATTCCGATGGATTAACCCCGGACAAAAAATCTGTTACCGTCAAATATAGACTAGGCGCCTTAGGCGCAATCCTAGGGGCCGGCGCCGTTGGTGTCGCATTGCCCCTGTTAGGGAAGCGGGTGTCCGTGTTACGCCCCGAGAACGATATTTTCTTTATGATCAAGGCGTTTGCGGCCGGGGTGATCCTCGCGACGGGGTTTATCCACATACTACCGGACGCTTTCGAGAGCCTGTCGTCGCCCTGTCTCCCAGAATCGCCGTGGCAGCACTTCCCTTTTGCGGGGCTGGTCGCCATGGCGGCTTCTATCGGAAGCCTCATGGTGGATTCGTTGGCCACGGGGCATTATAAGAAGGTCCACTTTGGTGATGGTGATGGCAAAGAAGGGTCTTTATCAAGTAAGGTTGTTGATGAAGAGAAGGATGGCGCACATGCTGGTCACGTGCATGTTCATACTCATGCTACTCATGGTCATGCTCATGGTGGACACGGCGGTGGTGAAGGTGGAAGTGAGGCTAATAAAGAGAGTATTCTCGAACTGATTAGACATCGTGTTACTGCTCAGGTAATATAATCTTTACTTTTTACTTTGCCAAATTTTGATCGATATTTGTCCTTTTATCAATACTCCGTACTTTATTTTCGATAAATTGTTGCGTCTTTTATACACACGTTTTGGGTGTAATCAGAGGTCATTAATTAGGCATTAATTGGCCAATTAAAATTGGCTTTTTTCGGGTATATTTGACGTGAGAGCAGTGCCTTTATAATTGTTTCACAAGAAAAATTCAATCCAATTGGGGTAGTTAGTTACAACAATTTTCATTTCAAAATTGTATAAAAGCACGAGAAAAGAACTAGCGTAATCACATGAGAAGATGCTGTTCGACCTGATATTTAATGGCACCAGACTGAGCCTGAGTTTGTTCTGGTGCGTGACTTATCTGCCATTAACTGTTTCAAGAAGCAATGTGGTCAATTAATTCAACACTGACTTGGATTTCAGCACTTCAACACAAACAAGTGGCAACTACATTTCTTTTTTTTTTTTTTTTTTTGAGAAATAAACTTTGCAACTCGCACCTGGCCTTCGTCATGCAAAGTTGCAAACTCCGAATAATGTCATAAAATAAGCTGCTTCTATTTTTTAATCACTATCACAAGTTTTGAAATTACTTCAATTCTTTTCGTTTTAATATGATTAGCTGGTAAGTGGTGATGTAGATACGAGATACTTATTAAGTACGTGACGGAATAAAGTTCGTCTTCTATTCACATCTACTTTAAAGACATGACGTAATCAAGTTAGTCCACATCTAAAATGATGCCTTAGTCAAGTAAAAGATAACAATTTGGTACATCCAAAGTCGATTTAGAGTCTCACATCAAACTATAAAAAGGTCTAAAGGTGCATCATGACATGTTCTCCAACTTATCCTTTTGAGTTCTATCTTCCACGTACTACTAAGCAAAGTTCGGAATTTGTCATTTTCATAGGACAAAATCTTCCTGTGTTCTTTCTACTGTATGTTTGGGATGATGATTATGTCACTCAAGTATACTTAATACGTATGCCGAATTACTAAGTCTTAACAACGTTACTATCTGCCTATCGATCGATAAGTTAAAATAAAAATATATACGGAGTATATTTTCTTACATAGGCGATCTAATGCTCATCTAATCCCTGTGATGGTGTTTTTATTCAGGTTTTGGAGTTGGGAATTGTAGTGCATTCAGTAATTATAGGAATATCACTAGGCACGTCTCAAAGACTTGATACAATTAAACCTCTGATGGTTGCATTATGCTTCCACCAATTCTTTGAAGGCATGGGCTTAGGTGGATGCATATCTCAGGCCGAGTTCAAGTCGCGCGCCATGGCAACAATGGCGCTATTCTTCTCGCTCACTACCCCGGCAGGGATTGCAATTGGAATCGCCATTTCGGGCGCATACAACGAGAATAGCCCTAACGCTCTAATCACCCAGGGAATATTTGAAGCAGCCGCAGCCGGAATACTTATTTACATGGCCTTGGTTGATCTACTAGCAGCTGATTTCATGCACCCAAGGATGCAGAACAATACAAGAATTCAGCTAGGATCTCATATTTCATTACTACTTGGGGCTGGATGTATGTCTGTTTTGGCCAAATGGGCCTGACCTTAACCATTTTGCTCATTTAATTTTCAATGTTTTCTGATTTAGTTTTTATCATAACTGGTAGGGATTAGGAATGTTATTAGTTTGTCGCATTCATTCAGTTGATAAGAAATGTGAATTTGCAAGTTAGAAGTTAAATTAGAATCTCTCTTTATGTCAATTTCCTAAAGCTTCAATTGTATGAAGAATCAAGTCATAGTTGACATAAATGGTAACAGTTTGTTAGGCAGATTTTGGTGCATACATGTTATGTGCAGACTACATTTGGCATATACATTTCAGATTTTTCAAATTTTCAATTGGATATTCACAAGTATTAAGATTTCCAGAAAGAGACAAAACCATGCGTCGTCTCTCGGTACGTACCCCTCCTTCAATCGTCAGTATAGATTAAAACTTCTAGTTGACCTTTAATTTGGTATATGATATTGAAGATTGCACTTCAAACATCGCTCGGTTAACCGTTACTACATTTCTCTCTCTCTCTCTCTACATATCTTCTGATTTCTTACGTATGGATAGTATTCCTTTTTTGGCGGATTTCTTTTGAATCTGTATGTTCTACTTTGAGCCGATTGTAGTTTGATATTTTTCTAATGCAAGTTACTTGGATTGATTATGAGTATTACTTAAAAATCAGTATAAATACAACAAAGAAAGTGTCTAAATATAACAATAAAAAACCTCACAAAGACTAATAGATAAATGATTGATCATATCTAAACCACAAGTTCAGTTAAAAACAGGCCACGGGTCACTAAAAACGAGTTCATGAACAAGGAAAGGTGGGTATAGTAGTGTTTGATAGAATTACCATGTTAATTTGCACGGGATGCAATCTTAGTGAATTCAATATTAGTCTATTAATGCACTATATTGTAATGTTTTTGGTATTCTTTTAACACATGTTGATTTCATTTTATCCTAACTCAATTACGCCCCCATGGGCCAAAAGTGACCCAAAGATGTGTTTCAAAATGAATTCGAGTTAATATGGGTTACTGCGGGTTCATAACTAAACATAGCCTGATCATGATCGGAAAATAACGGGTCACAAGTCTTAAAATATGATGACTAGGATTTTTTTTCTTCGACACATCTAAAGTTATCTTTTTTTTTCCTCTAATTACATCGACGAATTCTATCTATACTTTATTTGGATGAAAATGTATATACAAACGAGTCATTATCAACATTTTATAACTGCCTGTGCAATTTGCACGGGTACATAAACTAGTTACTTATCTAGTTCCGTCACTTCTCTTTCTCTCTCCTACCACCTCCACCTCCATCACCATTTTCATCACCTACTAGCTTCAACAACAACAACAAAGTAAGGCTTAAACAAAAGGTAAAGTTGAAGTCATCATATCGGCTTTCATAGTTGAAACAAAGATGGGGAAGAAAGAAAGAAGGTGAGGGAAGCCATTAGTGTCTTGGTGGGGGGGGGGGGGGGCTGTGTCAGTCGTATTGGTCAACAAGGTGGGTGCTTGGGTCGTTTGGCAGGGTCGTCCGGGTGGGTAAGGTGATCGAGTAAACCGGTCAACGGGGTTGGTAGGGGGGTCGATTTTATGGGTCGACGGGGTGGGCGGGGGTGTCGACACCAGGGCCGACGGAGTTGGTGGGGGTGTCGATTTCAAAGACCGACCGGGTCGGGTGGAGCGGGGTCAATTTCCATGGCCGACGGGGTTGGTGGGGGTGTCGATTTCAAAGGCCGACGGGGTAGGAGGGGGGGTCGATTTTCGTGGCCGACGGAGTAGAAGGAGGTGTCAACTTTATGGGTCGAGGGATGAATTGTGCATATGAGATGTAATAATCCATGGTAAAAAATAGAAATGCTCATCACTATAAATTCATACTCTTGAGTTTTGAGGCGAAAAAATCAGCTATCAATGGAGCCACAGATTGCAATGAAGTTTTAATTGTGTTTTGTGTTTTGTTTTCACCATAAGAGTATTATGGGAAGAATATTCACTTCATTGTTGTATTTAACCTTTTTATTTGTTGTATTTAAATCAATATTTTGCTTTAATACTTGTGCCTAACTCAGTTAGAAAGAATCTTAATCTTAATATATATTTGAAGTTTTTTTCGTGGGCATTGAAGAGGTCTAAAACTTTTCGAATTTTCTTAGAACTTTTGGTTAATAAGGAATTAATTTATTGTAAGATTGTTGTTATACAACAATATGTGGGTTTATAGTAATCATGTACAAAATTCATATATTAGTCGCCCAACTCACCCAGGCTCCCCCACGCCTCTGTGGACATGTATCCCCTCATATTTTGGGGGCAAAAAAATCAGAAAGTTAGCCCTAAAGAATGTAGAAGTGAAAGGATGACATTATAGTAATGCCTTATATCTAACCTGGAAGGTTTCTTTACCAAAAGAATTTCTGAGAACGAAAGATTATAGAGGAGAAACAAATTGTACTCCTCAAATTTCTTTCTTGTACCAGATTAGTGAAATCTCGTCATCTTGGTTCCTAATTTCCTATTTCTCAGTTCGCTAATACGCTCTCTTTTACATATATTGAGTAAAGTTTTTTTAGGAGTTTCACTAAACCAATCACTGTGATTGAAAATAATGTGTTAATCATGGATTGGAATTCTGACCATCCATATACATCTCCCCAATCCAAAGGCCAAAAATATTTCCCCACCCCCTGCCCTCAATCAGTCATCTCTCTCTCCTCTTCATCCTAGCCACCACGTCCCACCACCAAATTCACCCACACACCCGGAAAATGGGCTTAGGGTCCCACTTTCCGGTGCCTCGTTAGCGGCGCCAAGAAGTGGGACCCTAAGCCCATTTTTCGGCCATTTTAGAGAGCTTCATCCCAAAGGGGTTGACCATACCCATTCAAATGCCCCGTCCTTATAGGGTGTCTTTTCTTCCTCGCCGGCGAAAACGGCGGTGTTTCGGGGCTGAGGGGTGGTCTGACGGAGGTTCGGGCTGGGTTGGGTGGGGTGGCTCCGTACGACTAATCACGGTGATTGGCTTATCAGCACTCATTTCTTAGAGCAGCCGACCGATGTGGGATAAGGATTACTTAGTTTCTAGCGTATTTAACTTATTTAATGCATGCTTTTATAATAGTTAAAAGTAGTGTAATTTGTATAATGCATAGTATAATATAGGATTGAAACTAAACCGATGATTCTATGGTAATTGTCAGTTTTCGACAATTAGGATAGGATTTAACTATAGTTAGTAATTAAATAATAATATAAATTATTACACAATTTTTTTAAATATTAATTTAGATTTGTGAAATATATATCAACAATTCTTAATGTTTCTCCCCTATTAAAAAAAGAAATTAAATGTCTTTTGCCTATTATACCCTCCGTAGAAATCTCTGCTACTCTCTTCTCCGACTTTTCCTCACTTTTCTCTCTCCTCAGGTTTTTTCTCACTTTCTCTCTCATATGTGACACCTTCGGCCGGACCCACCTTCACCCTGTTTTTCACTCTCCCTTTTCTCTCTCCCCAGTCCCCAATCCCCTCCCCCTAACCTCACAACACCGCCGGCGTTATACACCACCGCGCAACTCCGTCTTCTCTCTCTTTTTCATCCTCATTTTTGTCAAATCTCACCGCCTCAGAGTCCTGCCACCTTCGCGCACCTATCACCGCCGTCGTGGAGTGAAATGAAAGGTGTAAGAGGTGAGAAGAGAAGGGAAACAGAGGGGCGGGGATGCATAGAGGCGTCGGGGTTGGAGGGCAGGGCGGTAATTGGACTATATTGGGGGCAATTACAGGGGTGGTGGAGGAAACGGGGCGGCGGGAGGGCGGGGAGAGGGGTGGACGGTGGAGTTGGGTGGCGTGGGAGGAGAGAGAGAAACAAAAGTAAATTATCAAAATTACCACCACTCTGCCGACGTTTTACCACACTTAAATTGTAACAACCCAATCCACCGTCCGTCGCAACACAATCCAATAAGATGGAAAGTCACCAATAAGCCCATAAATCCTCGCTTGGGCTCTAAAAGATGAAGACCTTGTTGTTAGTATGATGGTAGGAATCAATTATAAACTAATCATATGAGCCTTAGTTTTCCAATGTGGGACAAACCAACTCCATAAACCACTTTCCAAATTCCGTACTGTTACATACTCCCCCACTTAAAGAACGCGACGTCCTCGTTACGCCTAAACCATTCCATACCAATAGTCACAGGCCGAAGATCTCCCACGTTAGACGGCTGACCTGGGCCTTGCCCCAGCACTCAGCACGCGGTCACGGGGTTGATCTAATACCATCTGTAACAGCACGATCCACCGTCCATCGCAACACAACCCAATAAGATGGGAAGTCACCAATAAGCCCATAAATCCTCGTTTGGGCTCTAAAAGGTGAAGGATTTATTGTTAGTATGATGGTAGGAATCTATATAAACTGATCATATGAGCTTTAATTTCCCAATGTGGGACAAACCAACTCCATAAACCACTTTCCAAATTCCGTAGTGTTACAGAAATAGTCCTACAACCCCAGAAAGCTTGACCCTGAGTCAGCCGAGTTGAACCACCGAGTGACCCCGACTCAGGTATTGACTCGTTCGGCGCCATCAAGTTTATGCTCTTCAGTAAGTGCCCATTTCGAACGAGTTGATTCACGAACCCTGACTCAGTCACTAAGTTCTTATTCTTCCCCTTGTGCTCAATGCTAACCGCCGACGATTTCTGTTGGAGCTGACTCCTCTGGTCCTGGCTGTTGTGGGCCTTCCCCGAGCCCCGCTTCCTGTGCCGAATCGACTCAGTTACTTGTATCAAGTTGGACCAAATGAAAACCGACTTGGAGCTCCGGTTCTTGACCCTGGAAAACGGGTTGGGGAGAGGGTGATATTTGTTCTGTTTTTTTTTTTTCTGTAGTGAGAGGAGATGGTGGTTGTAACAGCCCGATCCACCGTCCGTCGCAACACAACCTAATAAGATGGGAAGTCACCCTTTAGGCCCGTAAATCCTCACTTGGGCTCTAAAAGGTGAAGGCCTTGTTGGTAGTATGATGGTAGGAATCTTAATATATTTATAAACGAAACATTTTTCGGGGGCATTGAAGAGGTCTAGAGCCCTTCGTGTTTTCTTAGAGCTTCTGGTCAATAAGAAATTAATTTATGTTATGGAATTGTTGTTATACCATATGTGAGTTTATCTTAATCATGTACAAAATTCATATACTAGTTATGGAAATGTAGTATACCATACATAAGCTTATGGTAATCATGAAAATAAGTTATATGTTATGGTAAGATAATATTCCATAAGTCAAAAGTTTAATATCACATTTTTTTACATTTTGGTACATATAAGCAACAAATGATGACCCTCAAATTCGAGACACTAATACTAATAACTATAAGTTACCCTACTATAAATGGGTAATCTTTTAACTTATTCAAATGAATTTCTCAACACTAACAATTATAAGCCGACTCTATTGCATAGGTCAAAAGCCCTACGAATTTTCTTAGAGCTTTAGGTGAATAAAGAATTAATTAAGTGTTATGAAAATATAATTAGCATATATAAGTTTATGGTAATCATATAAATAATTTTAAAGTCTTCTTTTATGAGTTATAATAAGATAATATTCCATACGTCAAACTTACATTTTAATACGTCAGAAAAAAAAAAAAAACTGACGACATTATTGGTGATTCTATCAACTAAAACTCGCAAGAATTTAAATGGATTGGTGTAATTAAATGAACTAAAAGCCTAGGGTGTAGATATCCCCGCTAGCATTCATCAACTACGATAATAAAATACATTGCAAGTCATAAAAACATAGATTAGGGGGGATTATGCAACATAACTACTACTTAACCAAGCGAGTCTATCATAGACTTTCTAATTACAATCCTAAGTCCTACTTCCGTACTGAAATGATCATGCAATAGAAGCATTAAGCACGCATAAATTTCCCAATTAATCCTAGCAACCCACTTCCGTGATGAAACAATCCTAATAAATATTAGAGGGCTAATCACTAAACAAGAATTGCAACTGCCGTTTATAAATCCCGTTTAGCACTCAGCAAGCATAAATTAATGTAAATATAATCGCAGAAACAAGTATATAAATTAGACAACAATAATCAAACTCAAGTTGGTAAGTAAACCTAGCCATAATAAGTCCTAATCATATGAATCTAAAGACTTGCAAATTTATGAACTAAATCATAATACTAGCACGTTAAGGTTCGACCAAACCCTAAAAAAAGACTACTCACACATATCTACATTAACAACAACAATAATAATTGAATTGAAAAATATAATTAAAGAAGTAGAGAGAAAGAATTGCAATACTGTGATGGTCTGAATAATACTCTGAATAACAAAAAAAAAAAATCTCCGAATCTGGTGCAAAAATGTCTCAATCTTGACATAAAGTTGGATGCAGGAAATAATGAAAGTTTAGATAGATAGTACAAGGGGTCAACTAGGTATAAATATCTAGGAGGTTATTTTATAATTTGCTAAAAGAAAATAAGAAATAAACCCCCAAAATTAGAAAAAATAAAATCCAAGAAAACATCAACTCGTGCATCTACACGAGTCGTGCAACACAATGCGCGAGTCGTGCCCGGATCAGCGGCCAAATCGTGTTTATGCACAAGTCGTGTAAAACTGCTCCGGCAGTCCAACTTCAAATGCCTCTAATTTCTTCGTTACTTATCGGATTAGGTCGTGTGACCACTTTTTAGAAAGCTAAGATCATAATACTTCACCTCCAATTGGTTTCACTTCAAAATTCAAAGTTGTTTGGCAAATATTGAGCTCCTAAGTTGACACTAAGCAAAAGACTTCAATAACGCATCTTAAATCCTTTAAATTTTCATTTTTATGTCCTAAAAAGCTCAAAAACCAACAACTATACCAAGGACGTGAAATATTGCGAGAATGAATGATAATCGAGTATAAATGGGTCAAATATAATAATTATTACACTGTAAAGTCCTATATAACTATGCAAAATAAGGACTTATCATAGTCATAAAAACAGATATTCCCTCCTTTGAGTCTTTTCAAAAATGTATGACGATTTCATTTTGCGAGAAAAAAAAAAATCTGACAAATATGCTTAAAGTTATACTCATTAGGTTGGTATCTATTTTCATAATATATATCATAGTTTTGCAGTTTTTGGCTTTCTATTTTGATATATATATTTTTTATTTTAATGACTCACCTCCAAAAATGAAATTATATTGATACATATTGTTGAAGAGCAAATGTTATGTATATAAAGTATAGTGTCATCATCATTATCCCTTTTTTTTGCATATTATTATTTTTGAAAAATCTATGGTTGTCATCATTTGCATTTTACATCAATGCATCTTGTTAAATTACTGTTAAAAATATTTTGTTGTAAAAATGGTAAAATAAAGATAACATCAACCCACCTTAGGTTCAGATTATTTGCATGAAAATTGATTATGTCTTGGTCATTTAGGTCTTGTATAATATGATACAAAAATTTGATTAAATGAGAAGCTATTTGATCTGATATGAACATTTCAGATGTTAATTGATCTAAATTAAGTAAAAAAAAAAAACAGAACCTTGGCTTGAAGTTATTTCCATGCAAATGGATTACCTCTTGGTTATTTAGATTCTGTATGATCTGGTATGAAACTATATGGTTAAATCAAAAGTTATTTGATCTGATTTGCATACTTCAGATGTCAAGTGATCTAAATTAATTAGAAAAATAACTGAATTTAATTATGTGAGTTATGCCTTAACGGAAGAAATTAATTTGTATGAGTAGGTCTCTTTGCACCAAAACTATTACTGTCAGCCAAAATTATTAAGCCAGCCACCTTAATGTAATATTCTTAGAAATTCAACTATAATTTTTGTGTTGAATGCGTCTGGAAATGGGAAAAAAAAACCCGCAACGCAAATGGAATTCTCCTAGAGCTTTGAAAAAAAATTATGCACAATCCTAAAATATATAATACTCGAATTACAAATATATTATATCTATTAACTAAGGGATACAACTATAGAAATTATATTGAAATTGAGAATATAAAATTTACAATATAGTTATGACCTTAAATTAAACTTTGTTTAGCTATACCATAATGATTTTTGTAATGGATGGTGCGTATATATAATATTTTTAATGTAACCGTGCAACGCACAGCCTTTAAACTAGTCTATTATAAACTTATCATATGAGCCTTAATTTACCAATGTGGGACAAACCAACTCTATAATCCACTTTCCAAATTCCGTAGTGTTATAGTGGTGACTTTAATGGTGAAGTTGGGTGAGTTGGCTGAAGATGGGAAGAAGATGGTCATTATTATTGAACTCATTAGATTTTACCTTTGTACTTTTTTTTCTTGTTTTTTTTTTTTACAGAACCTTGTACTCAGTACTCAATCTTTTTGTTTTCTTTCCCTATTTTAGAGTTAATCAAGTTCTTTTCCCATACAAAATGAAATATTTAAGATAAGAAAAGATAAATTAGATCAATTTTATAAGATAGTAATAGATAGACAAAATAAAATTAATTAAGGAAAAAAATATTTTGAGTACATATAAAATTATTATATGTTGTAGTCCTGTGTGGTAAGGTGTATTATAAAAAAAAAAAAAAATTAACCATGGTTAATAAAAATCAAACGGCTGAAATTAATCTTATCCTAATTTAATGGTCCTGATGTGGGATAAGGATGACTTAGTTTCTAGCGTATTTGACTTATTTAATGCATGCTTTTGTAATAGTTAAAAGTAGTGTAATAAGTATAATGCATAGTATAATATAGGATTGCAAACTAAACACCTTCATGTCATTGAGCTTCTACATATTTCCTTTACCTTTTATCTGATTTGAAAAAGACTCGTGAATAAGTTTCAAACTTTCAATGACCAACTCGTAAATTCTAAATAAACAAAGAAAAATGTTTAAATTCGTCAATATGGATATCTTATACTTTAGTGGCTTATCACGGCCACCTGAGTACATATGCTTTTTGTGCATACGGTTGTGACTTGTTCATATGAAAATTCAACTATTTATAGTGATTTTGTTGTTTGATTTCTGTTAGGATTAGAAATTTGACTTATTAGGATTAGAATAGATAATAAAATCTCTTTAACTCCTAGAATTTTTGGACTCTCTTAGATTGCAAGAAAATAGAAGTTTGTGATTAATCGGAAAAATAATCTTTTAACGTAGGCTTATGAAATTATTCAGCTTTATATATATGTACTAGTTGAATGCCCGTGCATTGCACAGACTCCATGTTTAAACTTAGTTGGATTTAATCTTATCATATGACTTATTGTTACTAATAAGTTAATGTGTGATACGATTAAGAAAAGAAAAAACACATGAGTGATATTTTGTATAGTTCTAATCTTAATAAGTGTTTTTAAGAAAATTATTATATATCACTCTTTTTATTTATTTTATATAGAAGAAAACTAGAAAGGTCTTGTTATCTAGAAAAAAAAAATTTTATTTTTTATTCTATTCTCATAAGTCTTCCATCCACATACGACTTAACGAACTTCAAAATAAAATAAAAGCAATTAACGATTATTGTATAGTTCTTGTTTGCTTGCTAATTTATTGTATCCATTATGTGATAATGATCTTAGCTAACGCTTCATTAAATGATTATACACTTGGATCGATGTTAAAGGAAGGAGACTAGGGATATGCGTATTCTGGGTCGCACTGGCCAATTTTTCTATGGGTTCGTTGGGTAATAACACGATTTTGATTTAATGACAATTGTACATGTCTAAATATGGTTTCACTTTTATGAGAATCGAGAACGTGATTAAGTATCTTGTACCTTTTTTATTAGCCTAATCCCAATATGATTAGTATAGACAATGGGTCCTTTGTAAATGATGTGAGGTTGTTTTAGATTCGCATTGTAAATGTATAAAATAAATTTAAGATTTGTAATTCACAATTTTGAATATAATCATGCATGTTTGAGAGAAAAGAGGAAGATCCTCGCTTTCATTTAATATCTTTTTTGTATATCTCGTAATGTTCTCCATCATTTAGCAATGATTAATAAAAAAGTTCATTACTAAAATGTTAATTAAAAGCTATGTAAGTTGAATAGATAATATTCAAATAAACTTTGAAGAATTATAATTGGTTTAGTTGAAGCTCATATTGACAGAGTTGAAGCATTGTAACTAACATTGTATTATATAGGATTCTAATTTAACGAATTACATGCATGTTTAACTGATTTTTATTTAATTACTATATAAATTTTGTATATTTCCATGGCATCATTATTTTTGATAAGCCACGCATTCTCCTTAGTACTAACCTAATCTCCTACGCAAATATATTGCATTAAGCTTATTAATTGGTTTCATTTATTTAATCTCAACAAATTTATAACCTTCCTTTGAATTTAATTTGCACCTTTGTTTTTGAGAACAAATTGACACTGACTATTTTTCCATAAGAAGCTAATTAAAACCGCCAACATTCTTCTCGTCATCAAATTATAGTCAGTTATTACTTGTATTAGAATTAGGATTATAATAATTGATGTATCATTGAATAATTGTCTATATGATCTTATATAAAATGTTACACTATGATTAGGATGAGTAGAAACAATGATCTCTCTCTAATCCCCTTAGGATATTAGATTCATTCTACTTACTAAGACTTTTGTCACTACTTAATCGTGTGGCTTAACATGGGGAGCTTTATTTAAAGTCATTTGAATTTCCCAATTAGCTTGGTGTAAGCTTTAAATTCCTAAATTTATTATTAATAGTATATGAATATGACATGATTACATCTTAATAAGAAATTGAAAGAAAAAAAAAATAACACAACTGAAACAAAGAAAAAAAATAATTCCTCCGATTCTTTAGATTTGCCCCATTTTCCTCTTTTGGATGGTGGAATACATTTGCCCAATTTCTATTTATGGGTAGCTCACATTAGGTTGCTCACATTATGTTTAACGAATGATTATCAAGATTTGCATATATAGACAAGTTTTTTTCTTTTTTTCTTTTTTCATTAGGATGTGGATAATTAATTAATCTTCTTGAATTGGAATTCACATATGGAGTAGATGGCTAAACTCTGAATAATATAATTAATCAACTTACGGTTTGAATGAACATCATGATAATAGGATTTTTTTTTTCGAAATAAGGCTCAAAAAATAAATATTAAACAAAATGGGTTGGATGAAAACATATTCAATCTTATGGGGTGCACGTCACCCCATTTCAGGTTCGGGACAAAATCGGCAGGGTTCCTCGCGGTTTTAAGTGTCTTAAACAGTAGCTATGAGGCCATAGAGGGAGGCATTGACCACCTAAAACCGCCAAGCCCCACAGCGGTTTTACTTACACAAAAACACCAAGCCCCTCGGCGGTTCTAAATCACGCATATGTTATAAGAACACCCAACACTTGGGCAAAAATGAAACCGCCATGAGCCCTGGCGGTTTCATTTCAATAAAAACCAGTGAAACCGCCGAGGCTCATGGTGGTTTCACACTTAGCAAAAATTATGCACCTAAATTTGTATTGTACTCGTTTCTGTGTTGAAGTCGCCATGGAGGGTGGCGGTTTTTCTTGAAGTGAAACCGCCGTGCTCCGTTCTAACTTTTTTTTTTTTTTTTCAATTTTATTTTTCGTTCTTTCCCTTTTACCTGCAACTCAAACAATAAACCAAATTTTTCGACCACAATCCTTCAATGACTCCAATTTAACAACCCAAGATAAGGACTCCAATGGCATGACATGTTATTTCATAACTTAAATTGTCTTTTACATAGTTAAAGAGTCGAATACAACATAACTTGACAAATTGTTCCCATACATAAAAACTACTATATTAATAGTTAATCTTCCGTTAGGCGGCGATGGCGTGTTGCTCGACGTAAATTTGAGAAAGCGGGTTGGCTTGAGGAAGAACCCGGAGTGTTGCCTTCCATAATTGGTGTCATAGGAGAACCAACTCTACATCGACGCATATATTGTATTAGAGGAGAATGAACATCATGATAATAGATGCTTCACTAGCTTGAAATTAATCAAATGCTTTTTTTTTGTCTGGTGGTCTCATCATAAATTTCTGTACAAAGTATTATTAATTCACTAAATTTGAAATGGTGACCGCTTTATACTATGAGACTACTTGTTTGATATTCAAAAATTGTTTAATTCTTAAATATAACTTAATACCAAAGTAACATATTTCAAATAAATAAAACATGGCAATTTAAAAAAAAAGAACACATTTTTTTTAAAAGTGGCTTTATTCAAAATGACATGATTTTGATTTTAGTTTTCCAAATAAAAGTGGTTAACTATAAACTTAAGTTGGTTGACAAATAAAGGAGATATGCGCATTTCAAGTTGCACTGCCAATTTTTACGCTATACCTTATTAAAATGACACGATTTTGAATTAATTCTACAATATAAATGTAATAGCCCGATCCACCGTCCGTCGCAACACAACCCAATAAGATGGAAAGTCACCCCTTAGGCTCGAATATCCTCTCATGGGCTCTAAAAGGTGAAGGCCTTGTTGGTAGTATGATGGTAGGAATCTATTATAAACTGATCATATGAGCCTTAGTTTCCCAATGTGGGACAAACCAACTCCATAAACCACTTTCCGTATTCCGTAGTGTTACAAACTCCCCCACTTAAAGAACGCGACGTGCTCGTTGCGCCTAAACCAAACCATACCAACATCAGCAAAGGTCCAAGATTTACCCCGCTAGATAGCTAACCTGGGCCTTGCCCCAGCACCCAGCACGCGGTCGCAGGGTTGCTCTGATACCATCTGTAATAGACCGATCCACCGCCCGTCGCAACACAACCCAATAAGATGGGAAGTCACCCCTTAGGCTCGAATATCCTCTCATGGGCTCTAAAAGGTGAAGGCCTGATCATATGAGCCTTACTTTCCCAATGTGGGACAAACCAACTCCATAAACCACTTTCCATATTCCGTAATGTTACAATAAAGATGTACAACGATGTTATATTTATTATTATTATTTCTTAATAAACTAACTGGCAATATTAAAAGAATATTCTAATTACTTATTTGAAGTAGGATTATTAATTACTATTTTTATTGTTGATTTTCTAATAACCTAATAAATCAAAGGATAAAAGAATATTTTAATTACTCACTTGATGTAGGAATATTAATTACTTACTTCAAGTTGGATTGGAATAGTAATCTCCTCACAATTTTGGAATCTCTCATAACGCAAGAAAAATAAATACTAGTAGAATTGTCTGATTAATCAAGAAAATAAACTTTTAATGTAGGCTCATCAAATTATTAATTACTTACTTGAAGTTGGACTGGAATAGTAATCTCCTCACAATTTTGGACTCTCTCACAACGCAAGAAAAATAAATAGAATTTTCCGAGTAATAGAGAAAATAAGCTTTTAATGTAGGCTCATGAAAATGGCTAGCTTCATGTATATGTACTAGTTGAATGCATGTGCATTGCACGGACTCTAGACTTAAAATCATTTACGATTTATTTTTAAATTCGTATTTATTCTTCATTAGTTAGCCAATATTGACAAAAAAAGAAAAGTTTCATAGTAAAAAGTATACTCCGTATTAAAGTTAAATCGATAGTTTTTAAATTAAAGTTGAAGAATTGTAATTTAATCTATTCATTCATAAGAGTTCTATGTGACCTTAACTCTAGAAATTTGAAGCTCATGTCTAAATAGTTAAGCAATTATAATTTACATAATAATAATGGAATGTTTATTTAAATAATTACATACACTTAAGGTTAACTTTATAAAGATTGTGAAAATAATCTAATTTGTGGAGCTTTTGGATTAGCCTATTTTCAATGAGATTAGTATAAACAATGGACTCTCATTAAACTCATTTAGCCATGGTGAGACGACCAAATTGGGAGTAATGATCATAACTAATAATCATATAAGGGTAGGACAATGACAATCTTTTACCAAGCGATTAAGAAGAATTAAGAAAGTTTTAGACTTTATGTGTCAGTCCAATTAAGATGTTGTTTTGTAGTAGGACTAGTTTGCATGCCCGGCCCGCGTCCGAGCTGCAAATTTATATTGTTATACTCGGTTTATAAAAATTTGGATTTATCTTTGGTATAATATTATTAGCAACAATATTATTATATAATATATTTATAGTCACTAGTCATATTATTATTTTCTTTCCACTCGTACATCACTCGTTATACTATTTCATTTTTATTCCATTATCTCATAACCTGGCTGTTATATCACATTACATTTAAAATTATTACCATATATTAGTTTACCACCATAATCGCCATAAATTAACAACACCATATATTAGTTTGCATGCCCGGCCCGCGCCTTGACTGTATATCTATAGTGTTTTACTCATCTGATAAAATTGCCAGTTTGTCTTTTTTATATCAACAACACTATTCTTTTCCATAAATTAGCTTTCTACCATAATAACCATAAATTATATTATTTTTCATAAATTAGCTAATAATTTCCATATTATGTAATTACTTAGTGTTGTCTAATTAATGAATGTCAAGTGTCCTTGTAGGAAAGACTTGGTTTCAGGTTTTAATATATAGTACTAGTTTAAAGCCCGTGCGTTGCACGGTTACATTAAAAATATTATATATATTATATATGCACCATCAATTATCGAAATTCATTATAATATAGCTAAACAAAGTTTAATTTAAAGTCATAATTATATTGTAGATTTCATATTCTCATTTTTAATATGATGGCTATAGTTGTATCACTATGTCAATAGATAGAACATATCTATAATTCGAATATTATATATTGTAGGACTACACATAAACTTTTTCAAACTATAGGAGAATTCCATTTGCGTTGTGGGGATTTTCCCCCATTTCCAGACACATTCAATAATACAAAAAAAGATAGTTCAATTTTAAAATGATTACATTAAGGTAGATGACGTAATAATTTTGGCTGATAGTAATAATTTTAGTGCAAAGAGCTTTACTCATACAGAGTAATTCCTTCTATTATGGCATAGCTCACCTAATTAAATTCAGTTATTTTCTAATTAAATTAGATCATTTGACATCTGATATGTACAAATCAGATCAAATAACTTTCAATTTAATCATATAGCTTCATACCAGAACATAAAGAATCTAAATAAGCAAGACATGAGCAATTTTCATGCAAATAAACTCAAGCTAAGGCTTCTTAATTAATTACAACTTTTATAATTAATTTAGATTAATTGACATTTGAAATATTCATATCAGATCAAATAACTTCTTATATTTAATCAAATATCTTTATCAGATCATACAGAACGTAAATAACCAAGACATAAACAATTTTCCATGCAAATAACCTCAAGCTAAGGCCGATTGATGTTCTCTTGATTTTATCATTTTTACCAAAAATTTTTTTTTCAACTGTAGTCTATCAAGATGCAACGATGTAAAATGTAATAAATGCAAATGATGACGATTATAGAAAATTCTCAAAAGTAACAATATGCCCAAAAAAAAAAAAACTACAATGATGATGCCAATATATTTTATATATATATTACATTCTTTATTTAAAAATATGTTTTAATATCATTTTTCGAGGTGAGATATCAAAATGAAAATACATTTTAAAATATAAAGCCAAAAATTGCAAAACTATAATATTATCAAAGTAGATACCAACCAAATAAGTATAACTTTAAGTATATAAATCTGATAGAATTTTTTTTTCTTTTTTTTTTTTTTTTTGCAAAATCAACATCCAATGTCTTATCTCGAAAAATGAAATTGTCATACATTTAGAAAATGAGGGAATATTTGTTTCCATGGTTACAATAAACTCAAATTTGGAAATTAATAAGAAAATTCGAAAGCATGTGCGTTGCACGGGGATATTAAAACTTAGAGAAAAAAAAACCTAGTGACTTATAGAATAGCACATATTTAGAGAAACCCAGTAACTTATACTCGTAGTTACTAGTATTTGGAAATTCAGTTGAGTAAGTTAAATTGCTACCCACCTAAAAATATAAAGCAAAAAATTACAAAGCTATAATAATATTATCAAAGCAGATAACTCACTAAATGAGTATAACATTAAGTGTAGAAATCTGATAGTTTTTTGCGAAATCAATTGTCAATGTCATATCTCGTAAAATGAAATCGTCTTACATTTCTGAAAGGAAGGGGTATCCTATCTTTTTATGATTACAACAAATTTAAATTTCGAATACAATGTAATCTTCCCATTACCCATAATAAAATTCTTTGTATTATCTTACCATTTCATGAGTACAATATACTTGCTTAGAAATATTATCTTCCATAATTTATAAATGAATTTTTTATAAACCAATCGAATTTTTCATCATGTGAAAATGAAATACAATTTCAATGTCTCTAAGCGTATTAAAAGCTTATGGTTATATGCAGAAAATGTCATATTCATTAAAAAAACATAAACACTACATTTATTCGTAGTTTGTGGTCAATCTTTTATATATATACTAAAACATAGATTACAAAAAAATAAAATAAAGAATAGACTTATAGAATAACACATATATTAAAGCGAGTAAACAATTATCCTTTATTCATAGTTATTACTATTGAGGAATTCACATTAATAAGTTGAAAATTCTTTTGTATTATCTTACCATTTGGTGATTAATTGCCATATACTCCCTTCGATCTTTTTATAATTTTCTGTTTTGTTTGTTGCTTTTGACTATCCATGTTGGGGGCTACTTTTATACTAAATGAACTTATAAACGGACTTTTAATTCACTAAAAACTGTATGGTGACATTACCAATATTATATAATATATAAGCACTTTCCATTGCCCAAATCATTATAACTATTTTAGTTAAAAAAAGTTATTTTAAGGTAATAACGAAAAAACGTTAAACTTGATCTAGAACTACTGATTAATTAATTTTTCAAAGTTCTCGCACTATATACTTACATGACATTAATGTTCGAGCTAATTAATTAACTTTTTTCATAAAACCATTTACTTACATTACCTACTTTAACCATCCTTTATCGTTTTACGTGTTTATGTCTCATGACAAAAGTTATGCAAGATATATACATTTATTTCACATCAACAAAACTAAATAACAAATTGACAGATGTTGTGCTATAGTGATAAAGATAGAGGTACCGAATACAATAAGTTTCAGCTTTGAATTTGTTCCCTTTATTCTATACCGATTTTTAAGCTTATTAGACTTGATGTTAGCTACTAAGATTTTGTATGATTCAACTTATACTTTTTTAACATATTCGTATCACAAGAGTAAGATGTTGTAACTATAATGAATCTAGTAAAAAAAATTGATTCCAAATGAATTTATATTAGTTCAAATCTAGTAATTTTAGTGCAAGTTTAATTAATTTAAATAAATCCAAATAACTTTATATTAACCGAAGCAAAAAAATATATTATCTTAATTGTATGTTCCTTTTAGGTCATCTTATATTTTGTTTTGTTGAATCAATGACTCAAATTAAAGATTATACATTAGTTATTTTAAATCTTATAATTGCAATAATGTTTGCACGTTGTACATTATAAATTCTCAAGATGAAAAATTGTGATTCGTACCAATGACTTTACTTATGTGGCCATGTTTCAAACTACCTAGCTATAAAGGGTAATCCTAGGTTTGTGATAAATAGTTGTATGACTGCTAGAATATATATAAATGCAATTTTCAAATGTTAAAATCAATATTTTACTTATAGTTATTAACCAATTAAAAATATTATATTATCATTTTCAATATTCTGGCCCGAGTACCTGTCTAGTCCTCCATAAAAATACCTATAATTGTTTGTCTCTTCAATAGATAGACTATATAAATCGAATGTCATATTTAATATTCTAGGACTATGTATTAAATTTTTCAAAACTTAAGATTACATTAAGGTAGTTGACCGAATAATTTTCCTTTGATAGTAATTGTTTTAGAGCAAAGAGATTTACACATTATGTAAAAACATTTGATTGCTCTCATAGAAATAAGTACATCGAATATGAGAATGACCTTGTATGATACAACTCAACTTAATTTTGCAACATATATATACCAAAGCATATCACCTAAATTAAGCATGGACTGTTCAACATTAAATGCCTCAGCTAACAAACTAAAAAAGTCATACATTTTCAAAAGGAAAGAGTATCCTAACTTTTTATGATTAGAAAAAAATAAGATTTATAAAATAGTGCATATTTAGAGAATCCCATTGATACTTATAGTTATTAATATTTGGAAATTCACTTGAGTAATTTGAATTGCTACCCACCTAAAAATATAATGCAAAAAATTACAAAGCTACAATAATATTATTAAAGCAGATACCTCACTAAATGAGTATAACTTTAAGTGTGCAAATCTAATAGTTTTTTGCGAAATCAATAGTCAATGCCTTAGCTCGCAAAATGAAATCGTCTTACATTTATGAAAGGGGGGGTATCCTATCTTTTTATGATTACAATAAATTTAAATCTGGAATATAATGTAATCTTCCCATTACCCATAGTAAAATTCTTTGTATTATCTTACCATTTCATGACTACAGTATACTTGTTTAGAAATATTATCTTCCATAACTTATAAATAAAATTTCTATAAACCAATCGAATTTTTCTTCGTCAGAAAATGAAATACAATTTCAATGTCTCTAAACGTATTAAAAACTTATGGTCATATGCATAAAAGATCAGATTCATTCAAAAATATAAACACTACATTTGTTCGTAGTTTGTGGTCAATCTATACTAAAACATAGATTACAAAAAAAGAAGAAGAATAGACTTATTGAATAGCACATATATTAAAGCGAGTAAACAATTACCTTTACTCGTAGTTATTACTATTGGGGAGTTCACATGAATAAGGTGAAAATTCTTTTGTATTATCTTACATTCTTACCATTTCCTGATTAATCGTCATATACTCCCTTCGATTTTTTTTTATAATTTTCTGTTTTGTTTGTTGCTTTTGACTATCCACGTTGGGGGTCCACTTCTACGCTAAATGAACATATAAACGGACTTTTTATTCACCAAAAAAATATATTAAAATTTCATTAATTGTAGACGCATTTAAAAAAAAAACGTTTGGTTCTTATATTTTACCAAAATGTAGAAAATGTTGTATAGTTTTCTCTTATATTAAAATGTAGGTTTGACTTATTATCGTACCATAACTTAAAAAGGAAACTTTTATATATATTGATAGATTTTTTCAAAATTACCATAAACCTACATATGGTATACTACATTTCCATAAGTAGGATATATGAATTTTATACATGATTACCATAAACTCACATATGGTATAACAACACTTCCATAACATAAATTAATTCCTTATTCACCAGAAGTTCTAAGAAAATTCGAAAGACTCTAGACCTCTTCAATGCCCACAAAAAAAAGGTTCGTTTATAAATATATTAAGAATATTAAGATTAGATTACACTTAACTAAACTAACCTGCATTACACTGTCTTTTTATCTTATGTGTATATTAATTGTTATTTTTTCCCAATTCTTATTTATCTTCTTATTTCCATGAGCATTTGAATAACGCCAATTTGACCTAATGATAATTTATTCCCTTTTGATTAAGTTTTAAGTACTCTATCAATATTAATAATATAATCTAGTATCGTGTACCTTTTGGATTAGCCTATTTTCAATTATATTAGTATAGAGAATGAACTCTCATTATTCTCTATATAAACAACTCTAAATGATGTGTGTCTCTTTTAGATCGGATAGTAATATTGTTACATATATGAGTATAGTGGTTGAACCCATGTTTTACTGCTAAATTTCTAAAAATAATATACACAATGTACTAAAATTAAGCAAATAACAAAAAAAATAAAGACAACGTTGAGATCTACGTTATTGCAAAGCAAGCACGCGTGCATGTGTATTATATATACTAGTTTACTACCTAGGCTACGCCCAGAGTAGTATTTACCGTTTTATTTTCTAGTAAACGAATAATTTTAATCTGTATCCAAATCAAACTTAGTGGTGGAGGGAAAGACAGGAAATGAAAGTCAGAGAATGGATGGAATGGAGAATAAAAATCAAACTAGAGACGGGAATAATAAAGTGGAAATTACTGAGAAAGCTGGTAAGACTAACATGGAAGGAAATGTTGAGCTAGAAGAACAGGTGGGAAACCCTAAGGCCAAAACATGGAGTGAAATTGCAGGGAATAGAACACAAAAGGGGATGAATTTGCAATTTTTTGAGTCGCAGGGCGAAACAGAGGTGACTATAGAGGAAGCTGATATTAACTCTGAATTGAGGTTTTGGGAAAATTCTCTGCTTGGTCAAGTTATTGGAGCAAGGCCAAAGGCCAAAGATTTGCAGGATTTTGCAAGGAAGAACTGGAAGATCACTGAACAATCGAAAATCCTGTACTACAAGAGGGGTTGGTTCACTTTCAGGTTCTCAAATGAGGAGGATATGCAGGATGTTCTGAGAAATGGACAGTGGCAGATTGGGGGAAATACGCTGATTCTTAGAAAATGGAGTCCCAAGCTATCACAGGATTTGGACAAACTATCAGTGGTACCAGTTTGGATTTTATTTCCTGATTTGGACCCATGGCTATGGTCAAAATCAGCACTGAGTAAGCTTGCTAACAGGATTGGCAAGCTACTGTATGCTGACCAAACCACGACCCAAAAGTCCAGACTCTCCTTTGCAAGAGTGCTGGTAGAAGTTGATGTATCCCAAAAGCTACCTGACTACTTAAGGGTTAAGACTCCTTTCTCTGAGTCTTATAGTCAAAAGATACAGTATAAGTGGGTACCATACTTATGTGGGTGCTGCAAGAAGTTGGGACATCAGGGAAGGACCTGCAGATTGAACAAGGATAGAAAGAAGGAAAATGTGCAGCAAAAGAAGGAATATAGGCCAAAAGTTGTTGAGGCAACTGAGAATGCTCAGGAAACTGAAATTCCTGCCCAACAGCAATAGACAGTTATGGAGGTTGAAGCTCCTTTGGATCCCATCACGCCAACTGGTCTGCAGGTGGATGAGTTAGGGTTTAGAGCAATGAAAAGGAAGTCTAAATCTAAGACAAAAACCCCAGTCTCAGCACCACTTACCAAGACAAAGAACAGTTTTGCTCAGTTAATAGTGGGAATGCCTGCTTTTCCTAACAACATGGGGTTAGCAGTTATTGCTCAAGAGGGGATTGATTTCATTGGGGAGGGGGAACCACCTGACTCACCCCTCTCTCAATGATTGTAGGAGCGTGGAATATAAGGGGGCTCAATGAAGCCCTCAAACAACAGGAGGTTAAAGACCTCCTGTTACAGCAGAAAATAGATATATTTGGTATCTTAGAGACTAGAGTAAAGGAGAACAAAGCTCAAAGGGTGCTAAAAAGAAGATTTGAGCAATATAAAAGTCATACTAACTATGAATGTCACAGAAATGGGAGAATTTGGGTTCTTTGGAACCCAAAGACAACTATCTTGGATGTGTTGCATACCACAGCGCAAATGGTTCACTGCAGAGCTAGGACTCAAGATAATAAGGAGTTCTATGTCACAATCTTATACGGAAGCAATGATAGTGTAGTTAGAAAGGAAGCTTGGGGAAATTTAATCAGCAGTAACCCAGGTAATAAGCCATGGATTGTTCTGGGAGACTTTAATGTGATAAGATCACATACAGAAAAGGATGGTATCCATCCACCAGTTAGAAGGGATATGGAGGATCTTAATGAGTGCATAAGGGACTGCAACTTGGATGATATGACGAGCCAAGGGTGTTTTTACACCTAGACAAATAACCAAGAAGGAGTAGACAGGTGCTTCAATAAGCTGGATAGAGCATTAGCTAATCAGCTTGGATTCCTCAGTTTCCAAGTTCTTTTGCTAATTTTCTCCCACCTGGTCTATCTGACCATTCACCAATTATTGTGAGAGTAATGGAACCAAGGCAACTGAGGAAGCAGTTTAAATACCCGAACTGCTGGGCTGACCATGAGAACTTTAAGGAAATTGTTGAAAATGCATGGAGCCAAACATACCAGGGCACAACTATGCACATCCTGTTTGAGAAATTAAAGAAGGTCAAGCATGAGCTCATAAACCTGAATAGAAAACATTTCTCAGGACTGTCAGAAAGAGTCAAGGTTTGTAAGCAAGAAATGTTGCAATCTCAGGAAATTCTGCAGGATAACTTGAGAGATCAAGACCTTCAAAATCAGTGCAGCAATTTCAAAGAGAAATATATGAAACTGAAAAAGGCAGAATTGAGTATGTTGGGCCAAAGAGCAAAGATTCACCACATGAAGAATGCTGACTGCAGTTCTCAATACTTTTCTCAAAAATAGCAGAGAGAAAGCATCAAAGTTTTATTGGGCAAATCATGGACAGGAAAGAAAAAATTCAATCCACTCAGGAGGGGATTAGTAATGCATTCATTGATTACTATCAGCACCTCCTAGGGGAGGAACACTCTGTCCAAAGTCTAGACAAAAACTTCATTGCCAAAGGAAACCAGCTGAATGCTGATCAGAGGAGCCAGTTGGAGGCCTCAGTAAATGAGGAGGAGATTAGAGAGGCTTTGTTCAGTATTGACCCAAATAAAAGTCCAGGGCAAGATGGTTTTGCCTCAGGGTTCTTCAAATCTGTTTGGGATATTGTGAAAAAGGACTATATTGCAGCAGTTATGGAATTCTTTAACACAGGGAAGATGGCTAGGAAGGCTAATGTGACCTTGATCACACTGATACCAAAGAAGGAGAATGCAAGTCAGGTTACAGATTTCAGGCCTATCTCCTGTTGCTCAACAATCTACAAGACAATAAGCAAAGTGTTGGCTAATAGATTGCAAAAGGTGCTTCCAAGTCTGATTGGGTTTGAACAAGCAGCTTTTGTTAAGGATAGAAGTATCTTTGACAACATTATGGTTTCTCAGGCTCTGGTAAAAGGTTTTAGCAGGAAAAACATCTCCCTAAGAGCTGTGATCAAAGTTGATATAAGGAAAGCTTTTGATTCCCTCAATTGGTCATTCATTGAGAGAATGCTTGAAGCTTCTAACTTTCCTGAAAAGTTCATTAGATGGTTGATGAGCTGCATTACTACCACTGCATTTTCCCTGAAAATAAAAGGGAGTTATGAGGGTTTCTTCCAAGGCAAGGTGATCCAATCTCACCATACATTTTTGTGATGAGTATGGAGATCCTTTCAAGATATCTCAGAAACCTGCACAACAAACCTCAGTTTTCCTATCACCCAAAATGTGCTAAGTTCAAGCTGACACACCTCACTTTTGTTGATGATCTTATGATATTCATTAGAGGGGATATGCCTTCAGCAAAAGCAGTTGTGGATAGTCTTTCACTTTTTGCTTCTATCTCTGGGTTGACTACAAACCCAGCTAAAACTGAGATTTATCTAGGAGGAGTGAAGGAGGATGTCAGGAAACAAATTCTGGAGGAAACAGGGTTTGCTGAGGGAAGCTTCCCTTTTAGATATCTTGGTTTGCCCCTACATTCAAGAAAATTGAAAGCTGATATGTTTAGCAGTTTTATGGGGAAAATTCAACAAGCAATTAGGCATTGGAGCACTAAGTACCTGTCATATGCTGGGAAAATTCAGCTAATCAACTCTGTGATATTTGGAGTTGAAAATTTCTGGAGTGCCAGTCTTCTCATTCCTAAAGGCATCCTAAAGAGAATCAGCAAGCTTTGTAAAGACTTTCTGTGGGGCATTGGTGATGGGCAAAGGAGTCCAAAAGTTGGCAGACATCTTGTATGCCAAGAGATGAGTCTGAGTTTAACATCAAAGAAGTCCTCTCTTGGAACAGAGCTATATGCTAGTGAAATGGTTAAGCAGAATTACAACAAATGATCAAGGATGCAGGAGTAAATGGTGTAGGGCATATTGCTTAAAGAATTCCAATATTTGGAATGTAAATCACAACTAGAATGACCCAGAATGCTGGAGAAGCATTCTTCATGTTAGAGATCAGCTGATATTGAAAGCAGGAAGCAAGGAGAATGCAGCAGATCTGATGGGAAAATGGGGTAAGGAAAAGAAGTTCAATGTGGGCAGTGCAAATAATTTCTTAAGGGAGAAACAAAGTAAAGTGAAATGGAGTAGAGTGGTTTGGGGAAGCATTAATATGCCTAGGCACAGCTTCATAGCAGCCCTAGCAGCTCAGAATAAGCTGCCCACAGTTGACAACATCATGAAGAGGGGCATCACAATGGTGAATAGATGTGTCTTATGCAAAAAAGCAGGGGAAAGCCATAGACATCTGTTTTTTAAGTGTCATTACTCAGCCAAAGTCTGGAATAATATTCTTAAATGGCTGGGTATACAAGCAAGATCATGGCACTTAAAGAAAGAGTTGGACTGGTTTGCTAGTAGGAAAAGATCGAAACATTGGGTGGCAATTTGGGCAAGATGCTGCCTTAAGCTTACTGCTACCATATACCAAATATGGGTAGAGAGAAATGCGAGAATATTTGCAAATGAAGAGCACCCGGAGGACTGGCTAGAGAATAGAATTAGATTTGCTGTAAGTGTTAGATTGTTCGGTTGGAAAAATAGTGAGAATAATCCAGAGATCGTCGAGAGTCTCCTAAGATAGTGGTTGCTTAGTTCCACGTTTCTTTAGTGGTTATACTTGTAAGCGGTTCTTTTTATTCCCCATTTTGGGATGAATAAAAATTTAAATAACTTCTTACAAAAAAAAAAATAATAATGTATGTTTATCAATAAAAGTTTCATCTATAATATAATTATATGATTGACACCAACGTAAGTATGATTCACCCCTACTTTCATATGTTAATGTCACTTCTACTAACTCTGCTCACAAATTGTATAACCTTTTTGTAATAACCCTTGTGAAATACCATATAATCTATAATGATTTTCGTTAATTGTCGAAAGGATGTCATTGTGGTTATCTCTAAACTTTCACATGTAACTGATATAATTCGCCAAAAATTTTGACAAAATAAATTAATATATGTTTTATTGAGTCGGAATAAAACCAAACATAGAATTTCTCCAACGAAATATAAATGTGAACCCCCGAGATAAATTTTTAATTCTCCCTTGCCTATTGATGAAAAATTGTCGAGACTCTCACTAATTTCTAATACGACTTTGTAGTGATTTTCATGAGTTATGCTTGTGATTCTCCCTAAAATGTTTCTATTTTGACCCTCCCCTACCCGCAATTAATTGAAATCCCCCTTAGATTTTGATGACAAAATTGTGGGAACTTATGGTAATATCTAATGACATATTGTAGTGATTCCCAGTGGATTTTCATGAGTTATGATTGCGATTTTTCCTAAAATGTTATTATTGTGACCCTCGCCGAGACATTGTTTGAATTCCACCCGAGACTTTGGTTTGATAAAAAAATTGGGAGACTAATGCTAACTCTGAATTAGATATTGTAGTGATTCTCAACAGATTTTTATGACTTATGGATCTTATGGTTGAGATTCCACCTAAAATATTATTATTGTAACTCACCCTTAGATATTGTTTGAATTTCCACTTCTATAGTGATGAATAATTGCGGAAACACGCGCTACTTTCTAATGAGATATTGTAGTGATTCTCGGTGGATTTTCATGAGTTAAAGTTGTGATTCCTCCAAAATTTTACTTTTGTGAGTTGTGACCCCTGAGACCTTGATGAAAAATTGTAGAACTTGTGCTAATTTGTAATGAGACATTTAGTGACACTAGATGGATTATCATGAATTATGGTGTGGCTCCCTTTAAAATGTTGTTACAGTAATATCCTGCAATACAATATTGTTTAAGGTTCGCCTTATATTTTTTTGCTAAAAGAGTTGTCAAAATTGCTCGATAAAGTATTGCTGAATTTTCCACAAACTATATAGGCCCACAATATAATTATTTTAGCAATTTTAGTGGTAAATAGTGGAACATTCGGAAAAAATATTAATGAATCTAACATTATAAATTATGAAGATTACATAGATGGGAAAATCGATGAACATCATCTTTAGATTGATTCATATATGGTTATGATCATATGAACTTGATAAATTTTTACGATTCTTATATAACTAAGGTTTCTATAAGTTAGTAATAGAGACTTGCCAATCACTTTTTCTTCTTTTTTGGAAATTTGTCAACTTTTAGACTTGAAAAATATTCCACTTACACTTCTTATCATAAAACATATTTTGAATGATTTTTTTACCTAAATTCGAAACAACTAGTTTTTTGACCCGTGCAAATGCACGGGAATTACAAATATTTTTCTAAATATAATTATCTATGTCATATAATATAAAATTGCTACGAAAATATTTAAAACAAAAGCATTTTATATAGCGTTTGGAAACTTTAACTTGAAATTTTTGGTAACCATTTTTAGCGTTTGGTAAAGTAGAATGCGGTTCGGGGGTTGTATTTGGTGTACACATGGAAATTTTGCTTCAAATTAAGAAATAAAAATTCTCGAATAATTTTTAGGATTGTCCATCATATGATTTGAGTAAATTTTTGATTTGAGAATAACATTGCCAAAACACCTAAAATGGCCAAATCCTCGATAACTATAAACATTCAGTGCTCAAATACAATCATACTATCATCATCTTCAACTCATCCCTAATATAAACCCAAAAGGTGCTTAATGCCTCTATTTAACTTGCAATACTGTTGATCTATTCCTATACCCTAGTCGCCTTAAGCATTTCAATATCACATTCGAAACAATAAACTAAATTTCGAAACTCATAAATCAATAGATCATTAATTACTGTTAGCACCAAAGATAATCTCCAAAGTGGGTCGGTGTAAAATATTCACTTTTAGAACACCCAAAAATCAATCCAAGAACTCCATGGTGTAGTACAAGAAACAAGTAGCACGTAGCAACTAGCATGCGAATGAATGCACCCGACTCGTCCCCATTTTAAAACTTTCAAAATTTGTTTTGAAAACTTTTGTAGACTCGTCGAATCAGAACCTAACGCTCTGATACCAACTGTAACAACCCTAAATTTTGACCAACTATAAATAGACATAAATTTAGAATTGTCACGCCGCAATTGACTACCAAGTCAATTGCTAGGCTAGAAATTCGACTACAATTAACCAACGAAAAATAAAACAGCGGAAGTCTTTAAATGTCGAACTATAGTTCTCAAAACGAAACCCAAATTACAAAATCAAAACGAAATGAAGTTTGAAATAAAACAAGTCTGTCGAAAACCCCAACATGATCAGCTTCGTAAGCATGCAGCCATATCATCAAGACCTGTCAACTATGCCATCGAAGATTGACATAGGCCCCAGAACACGGTAGGGACAAACCAGAAAACAGAACGTCAGCACAGGCTGAGTAACAATTAACAAGTATAAAGAACAAATAAGATACGCGCCTTGAGGCGCGTAGCTAACAAGAACGAATTGACGTTATAACATAGGAATATCAATAGCAACAGAGTGCATTATCAAAAGAGCATCGTCGCTCAATATATACATTACTTAATCATATTTTCGGCCAGGGTCCTACCCCATAGCCCCCACTTAACGAACTTTGTTCGAGCTAGAGTTGTAATTATCGCCCTAATAATCCCGAGTGTGCACACCCCTCGCAAGACAGGCCGGTAGGACGAGTTCCCATCTAGGAGGAAGACTATTAGGAAGTCGGTAGCTAATCCGACCCTACGTACCTTGATCAGAGGTATATCAAACGATGATCGGCCGAGCCGAATCCATCGTACTCTAGGTGGAGTCATTTATTTTCTTTCATCCGTTTTATATATGTTATTCACGCGTGCATTATTTGACGATACAAATTATAAAGATCATAACCGATAGATACTTGAAGCGAAACAAAAACACAAGCGATAAACATACTCACCACTCGACCGAGTGGCCGAGTGGTGGTCTCGGCTAAAGGCCAAAGGGCCGAGGAAGGCAAGGGTCGGCCGAGAGGCCGTGTGGGAGTATGGTGGTCGAAAGACCGCAACGAATATCGATATGACGGAAAAGAAATACGCTCAATGATATAATTTAGGCACAAGCGAAATGGATAATGAGAATGAACGTATAAAGTAAGAATATATGAAGTTCAAGCGAATTAGTGTATCAAACAAGATAGTGATTAATCAAGAGGATTGTGATCAACGTTCTTACCTTACAATGCTAATCCTTAATCATCCAATTATAAACTCAATCCACAATTCCTTAATCAAAAAGATGTAACCATAAGTCTTACAACACACAACTATTACTAATATGAAACGGATCCACAAAGGGACAGTGGTAAAGAAACACGAATAACGTCTACCTCCGATATTGGATGACCACCAAATTTTAATATGTTGTATAAGGGTATGTCATAAACCTCTCCTCAAACTTTCGTCCTCAAACTCCAAGCGGATCAACAGGAATCAACTTCACAATGAACCACGAATAACAATTAGGGTTTACTCACGAAAACCAATGTAACTTTTGATACAGAAGTCTAGGCCTTACCAATTTTGGATATGCTTTCAAAGATATAGTTAGGAACATCCCCACAAAATATAGTCTTAAAATATCTTCTGAGTCGACGGAAATCATCAGAATACCAAGGCAGCAACACAGTTTCCGGGTAGATAGATACAGCTCTACTAAAACACCTCTACAGTGATCATCCCATGGAATTTTGGCATGATCTACATGTTGTTAGATTCTTATCAAAATCACGGTTCTAACGCCACCAACCACGACTTAAGCAAAGGTCGTATGAGAAAGTTATGTGTGTTTGGAGTTGACACAGTTGTGCTGAGATCTTATGCAGGTGGAGGCTACGAAAAGAAGAGAGAGGGAGAGAAGGGGGCCGAATGGTTATGAAATAAAGCAAGGGTTTTCTTTATTATATGTATATATAGGTATGAGGGTAGACTCGGGTTTGGGCTCTATTCGTTGGGTGAGATGAGTGATCCATAAACCCGACCCAAACTCAATTATAGGAACTCATTTTATCTTCCAATAATCGATTTTAAAAGTAACACCCTTATCAAATAATTACCCAAAAATACGGGGTGTTACAGTCTTCCCCCCTTAAAACAAAGATTCGTCCCGAATCTTAAATTCATCCTCCAAAGTGTCCTCAATTACCGTCCTTCCAAGTTTATAGTTCTCCAAACACTTGTTCAGTCACACAACTCCATTTACAACCGCTTGAGCATTCGAGCAAAGAGAGGGAGATGAAAGTAAATAGGCTTATATGTGTTTGATAATATACATGGTACTAGGACACCATATACGATGAGAATAAGTAGTCACTCAACAACATAATTGCATGTATGAAAGGAAAGGAGTGAGAAATGGTATGTCAATACGTGTGCGTCGTCAGTGCACAAAACGAGTACGTGTGCATCATTAGTGCACAGAATAGGTATACATGCATCGTCAGTGCATGTAGTAAGTATGTCAATTTATCAGAATAATTCGATAAGATGCAACACGATTCATATAATAACAAGTGAAATCACGTAATTCATATAATTCAGAGCCAAGGACGAACATGCGACGTTCTCATCCCCCTTAAAGAAAAGGTCCGTCCTCGAACCAAAGTACTTTATGTATCATGCGAGGAAATTATCTGACCATCGATAAATGCCACTTTTCACTTGTGTTTCCCAAATTAGTATTTCATTGTCTCTTTCTCATCCCCAGGTCGACCATGCTTTGTCGTATTTCCTCGTGATTGTCGTTGATAGACATGGAACACATTACTAAAATAGAACCTTTCCTGAAGCCGGCCGGCAACTCAAACTTGTACCATATCTCGATCCTTAGAAGTTTTACTGAAATATTTATGTCCATTTGAATCTCATCGTTGCCACTTCCATGTCAAACCTTTATTGGAGTGTTCCCATCTACACAAGGTATTGTCATTTAAACCTCAGAGTACTATTTAGTATCAAGACCACCGTCGTAGAACTTGTATCTAAAATCTCAACTCACATGTAAGTTGAACTTCCACAGTCATATTTCTTAATGCATATAGGCAGCTGGCTAAACAATATCTTAACATTCCATGTATCCTTCACATTCTTATTCGACAAAGTGAATTGACATCGATCGTCCCTCTATTGTGAGCCACTCAAGTCGTCATCCTCGTTATATTGTTGTGAGCTCATAAAAGACGTTGTAACCTTTTAAGCTAAACTTTCATCTCCATAATTGTTGTCATCTAGTGTCGTTTTACCCCGGCAAGATATTGTCGTCATCTAATAATTGTTTTACCGCACTGAGTAGACTCATTTTTTTTTTTTTTTTTTTTTTTTGTTGCTAATGACTTTACATAGACCTTTATGCTTGCTTGGTGTGTCCGGGATTTTTATATTCTCTATGCCATTCACGATGGTTCCATAACTCCTTAAGTTGTCGACCACAACTTTTGAGTTTCCACCTCATCGTTAACTTGTCGTCTCATACTACTCATTAAGTTTCAGTAATCTCGCTGAATGTCTGATGTTAGATCCTTGAATTATACACCTATTTCACCCTTTTCGTGATGGCCTAAACTCGAATGTCTCTAAAGTTTAAGACTATAATCATTACTTTAGCCTCAATTCAAGTAGGTCATTCTCCTCACACTCATTGGGTTTCCTGAACACGCCCGCTGTAGTTCTCCAAATTTTATCCGTTCATGACTCACATCAACCCTTAAGTAATACTTAGAGTCAACTTCTTTGGTTGTGCGAACGAGTTTAATCATATAATCATATGACCTTAATGTGTTAAGAGTATCACCCGTTAGCTAGGAGTTTTCCTTCCATATCCAGTTCTCATTTGATCCTCAAAACATATTGTACAGGCCTCGGAGTCATTTTTCACTGTTTCTTGCACATTGGAGTCTTCTTGAATCCATGTCTCACAGGTGTAGACCTTAAAGCAATACACAAGCTTTATGTAACTACAAGGAAACCCTTTCGGGACTTGATCAAACACATATTCGTATCCAAAGTTCTCAAGTGTTGACGCACTTTTTAGCCTTAGTCATTAAGACCATCATCCTAAATTGACTTGAAGAAACTTCGTCCTTGTAAACATGTAGCCTCAAGTCTCAAACTTGTCAAGCTAAAACTGATATGATTATCCTTAGTTCTCTTTTGTTGTCTTCTCATCTGTTTCATAACACCAAAGCCGCCTTAACTAATGCAATACAACTGTAACTTCTCAAAAAGGGGTTTAATTTTATTTTCAGTAACTCAATACCATAAGCGTTATGTAGGTAGTATCAACTCTGATCATAATAACAATCGCTAGATCCTCTATACAAACCCCTTTTCGATTATCTAACACTTTTAAATTTCTTCCACGACAATTCCAATCCCATAACTCTACATCTTCGAAGTTCTTATTCCTTTCCTAGTTATTTAAACCAAAATGTACTAGGAGTCATCCTTTAACTTGAAATTAAAATCAAAGCCTCCAACGACTTCAAATCTCGAGATTTGATGCTCAAAGTGCCTTGAACTCAAAGGCCGCAACAACGCTACCACCTCGAAATTACTTCACATTCCATTAACTTGTTTGTCAGGGTAAACACTATCAATCCATATCGACTAAGTTCATTTGTCGCAAGCCACAACGTCAAGAATGTAAATTTAACCAAATTAGATATAGCGCCCCATACGTTATCTTTTCCATTAGACTTGGGTGTCAATCACTAAGCACGCCCCATCTCAATCTTAATTTATCCACCAAAACATGATCTACAATGCCTTCAGAAAGACCGATGCCAAGGGCATAGTGTACAAACACCACTCATGAATAATAGCATTCCATGCATATGAAGTCTCAAAATTAACCTTGCAGGATTCAAACAATATCTTTATGTCGACTTTGCCCTACACATTATATGGTACATCAGTCCTACTAACTTATGACCTCGATATTGTTGTAGCACAGCGACGTTCCTTTTCTACTTACGTCTACACTCCATTGTTGAAAGTCCAGAAGCAACTTATGAAACAAATATTGTCCTAGTGGTTCTGTTGTGTTATGTTTGACTTGTAGGTTGGAGGTTCAATTCAAACCTTGCAACAAACAAATGTGTCTCATTTCCTTCGAGTCTTGCATGTACGCGACTAGTTGAATCTCCTTCACCACTTCGGTTTTCGAACAATTGTTGAAGTCATAACCATGTTATCTCTTCTATTTTATTAAGTATACCAATCATGTACCAATAGGTGTAATTGACCTTGAACGTTGAATCTTTGTCCCCAAACCATCCAATTGTACCTCTAAAATTTTAATACCCAAATTTAATTGATCAATCCTCATGATAACCTCAAAATTTCACTTCCCATTATATATTAGGCGCCCAACACTTCTATCATATGATTTACCGAAAGAAAACTCATACAGATATATCGATGATTCGAGAACTCATGAATGTGTCCCCTCATTTATATTCCATAATACTACAATCATGCATAGGCAGTAATTACCAACACTAGCCGTAGTTCATACAACATAGTCCCAAATCAAATTTGATTACTCACTTAAAACCCATAAGCACCAACCTTTACCCAAACGGCCCTAATTTGAAGAATCTTGTTATGGGTCCCGAGGTAAATAGTTTACCTTTATGGTACGACTTTCAAACGAACCAAGTATGAAATCCCATGTAATACTAATAATCAACCAACCGTATTATTCGAGTGTTTTATTTGAACATACGAAATTAGAGTAATGCTTTTCTGTTTAACTCGTCCATATGATTTATCAATTACTGATTCGATTCAAATTCCGTAAGGAGAAAGACGGAAAGTAGTGCAGGCTGCGCCTTGGCCAAGACCCGTGGACACTCTCCCTGGTGCCAACGTGAGCCATCGGTCAAACTGAGTCCAGCCATTTAGAACGGGTGAGTCGAGGACACAAAACACACAGACATATAAGTTTTCAGATAGCACGTGATCTCAATCAAATAACATTGACCTGAACATATTTATAGGGGCATTGTCTCCTTTTTCTAAAATGATTACAAGACACATAGTCTAAATGCAAAGAAAACAAAGCAAGGGAAATCACAGAAATCCTCAATTTTAAAGTATCGAACCCAAAATCGTGTCACTTCTAGCTTGCACTACTTTAAAACCTCACAACTCTTGCAGAAATATATATTGACCTTCAATTTGTCCCAACAGACTTTGATTCATTTCGAGAGTTCCTTCAAAATTTGGGTGCTTCCAGTACCGTAAATTGCATAACAAATCCTTGTCATCTAACCCCAAAATGTCGAAAACAATCATATGCCTGATATCCTCAATAAAATTTCTCAGTTCTCTTAACGTTACTTGGCATTCCCAATTTCTCACTTCTCTTAACGTAACTTAAAATCTGCGTCGATGGCATTTGAATGACGTAAGGTCGAGTATACAAGAACCTACAACGCATAAGCTTAGCTCCTTCATAGACTCACCATTACTAGTCCCTTCTTCGACTTTTCACTTTCCCTTAAGATAATCGTTGTACTAGATTCAATTGGTGGAGCAAAGTTAGATTGAGTAGTGTCGGTTGTTTCTACAGGAATAAGCATAGGTTCGCCTCGATTCATTTTTCCCAACGATCTTATTTGATTCAATACCATGAATAGAGTTTTATGGTTAGGAAAAGAGGAAGTAGACGATTGCTTCCAAATTTGTGGTTTACCACCATCTCACATACACAAACCCAAGGGTATGTTCTGTCTCATATCTCATCTAAAATGGCCAAATCCTCGATAACTATAAACATTCAGTGCTCAAATACAATCATACTATCATCATCTTCAACTCATCCCTAATATAAACCCAAAAGGTGCTTAATGCCTCTATTTAACTTGCAATACTGTTGATCAATTCCTATACCCTAGTCGCCTTAAGCATTTCAATATCACATTCGAAACAATAAACTAAATTTCGAAACTCATAAATCAATAGATCATCAATTACTGTTAGCACCAAAGATAATCTCCAAAGTGGGTCGGTGTAAAATATTCACTTTTAGAACACCCAAAAATCAATCCAAGAACTCCATGGTGTAGTACAAGAAACAAGTAGCACGTAGCAACTAGCATGCGAATGAATGCACCCGACTCGTCCCCATTTTAAAACTTTCAAAATTTGTTTTGAAAACTTTTGTAGACTCGTCGAATCAGAACCTAACGCTCTGATACCGACTGTAACAACCCTAAATTTTGACCAACTATAAATAGACATAAATTTAGAATTGTCACGCCGCAATTGACTACCATGTCAATTGCTAGGCTAGAAATTCAACTACAATTAACCAACGAAAAATAAAACAGCGGAAGTCTTTAAATGTCGAACTATAGTTCTCAAAACGAAACCCAAATTACAAAAACAAAACGAAATGAAGTTTGAAATAAAACAAGTCTTTCGAAAACCCCAACATGATCAGCTTCGTAAGCATGCAGCCATATCATCAAGACCTGTCAACTATGCCATCGAAGATTGACATAGGCCCCAGAACACGGTAGGGACAAACCAGAAAACAGAACGTCAGCACAGGCTGAGTAACAATTAACAAGTATAAAGAACAAATAAGATACGCGCCTTGAGGCGCGTAGCTAACAAGAACGAATTGACGTTATAACATAGGAATATCAATAGCAACAGAGTGCATTATCAAAAGAGCATCGTCGCTCAATATATACATTACTTAATCATATTTTCGGCCAGGGTCCAACCCCATAACCCCACTTAACGAACTTTGTTCGAGCTAGAGTTGTAATTATCGCCCTAATAATCCCGAGTGTGCACACCCCTCGCAAGACAGGCCGGTAGGACGAGTTCCCATCTAAAAGGAAGACTATTAGGAAGTCCGTAGCTAATCCGACCCTACGTACCTTGATAAGAGGTATATCAAACGATGATCGGCCGAGCCGAATCCATCGTACTCTAGGTGGAGTCATTTATTTTCTTTCATCCGTTTTATATATGTTATTCACGCGTGCATTATTTGACGATACAAATTATAAAGATCATAACCGATAAATACTTGAAGCGAAACAAAAACACAAGCGACAAACATACTCACCACTCGACCGAGTGGCCGAGTGGTGGTCTCGGCTAAAGGCCAAAGGGCCGAGGAAGGAAAGGGTCGGCCGAGAGGCCGTGTGGGAGTATGGTGGTCGAAAGACCGCAACGAATATCGATATGATGGAAAAGAAATACGCTCAATGATATAATTTAGGCACAAGCGAAATGGATAATGAGAATGAACGTATAAAGTAAGAATATATGAAGTTCAAGCGAATTAGTGTATCAAACAAGATAGTGATTAATCAAGAGGATTGTGATCAACGTTCTTACCTTACAATGCTAATCCTTAATCATCCAACTATAAACTCAATTCATAATTCCCTAATCAAAAAGATGTAACCATAAGTCTTACAACTCACAACTATCACTAATATGAAACGGATCCACAAAGGGACAGTGGTAAAGAAACACGAATAACGTTTACCTCCGATATTGGATGACCACCAAATTTTAATATGTTGTATAAGGGTATGTCATAAACCTCTCCTCAAACTTTCGTCCACAAACTCCAAGCGGATCAACGGGAATCAACTTCACAATGAACCACGAATAACAATTAGGGTTTACTCACGAAAACCAATGTAACTTTTGATACAGAAGTCTAGGCCTTATCAATTTTGGATATGTTTTCAAAGATATAGTTAGGAACATCCCCACAAAATATCGTCTTAAAATATCTTCTGAGTCGACGGGAATCATCAGAATACCGAGGCAGCAACACAGTTTCCGGGTAGATAGATACAGCTCTACTAAAACACCTGTACAGTGATCATCCCATGGAATCTTGGCATGATCTACATGTTTTTAGATTCGTATCGAAAGCATGGTTCTAACACCACCAACCACGACTTAGGCAAAGGTCGTATGAGAAAGTTATGTGTGTTTGGAGTTGACACAGTTGTGCTGAGATCTTATGCGGGTGGAGGCTAATAAAAGAAGAGGGAGGGAGAGAAGGAGGCCGAATGGTTATGAAATAAAGCAAGGGTTTTCTTTATTATATGTATATATAGGTATGAGGGTAGACTCGGGTTTGGGCTCTATTCGTTGGGTGAGATGAGTGATCCATAAACCCGACCCAAACTCAATTATAGGAACTCATTTTATCTTCCAATAATCGATTTAAAAAGTAACACCCTTATTAAATAATTACCCAAAAATACGGGGTGTTACAATAGGTAAGGTATAAAACTATAAATTCTTTTCGTTGTGTTATTGTCCTTATTGAAAATGGTTTTTTTTTTCTTTTTTGTAAATGTTTTAAAAACGTTGTTGAATTCACTAACCCAAAACATCTTCCCTCCCGTTATCGCCTACCCAAGAGTTCGTGACCATTAACCACGGAGGCCTAGGAATCTAGGATAGCAAGAAAAATGAATCCTGTAATACGAATTTTCAATCATGTCATCATCAGTCACTAAGTCATCATCATTGATTTTTTCATCTAAAATTGTGAAACACTACGGTCGATTCCATTAGAACTTTCTCCTATTCTGAAAATGTTAAATTTTTTTAACTATAGTCCATCATACAAATCATTCATGATTTGAGATGTTGGGGCTCGAAAATTTGAATGCTTAGTGTTAATGTCTTGAAAACATTAATCGGTCAATGTTAATTTGATAATAAATTATGACATTTTTCTTTTTCTAAAGTTGGATAAGAATTTCTTGCATTAATCAGTATAATGGTCCATTTTATGTTGATAGTTGTAGTATGATGTAGTTATTTTGTTTCCATATTTGGGATTGAGTAGAAATCTTTTTTTTTCATATTATTTTAAGATTTTGTAATTCTGTTCACACTGAATCATCATCAGATTTGTACTGGATCTTTTATTTTTATAGAATGAATTGTAATAATGTGCATGAAGTAGTAGACAACACATTGGTAATGTGATGAATAAGTAACTGAGAGGTCAATGGTTCAAATCTTGGCTCAGACATTTTTTTGCCAAGTTTCACCAATGAGCATAAGGACGTGTTAAATGAACCTCGCCAAGTCAGCTTTTCTTGCACGCAATTATTAAAAGTAATAGATTGTGTCACGTGGCATGGGAGATGGCCTAACGTAACCCAGTGAACGTGGTTGTTGCCACTAACACAGCTTTTAATTAATATAATAATATAAGATAAGATATAGTAATTACATATATATTAGTTTGAAGGGAGAATAGAATATTCAAGACACTATATTGTATAAAGAAATTTTTCGTTTAACATAAGAAAAATTTGTCGAAGATTGTAGAGATAATTGCATTAGGGTACTCCGTATTTGGTAAGCCTTCATATTGTGTAAAGGAATTTTTCGTTTACCCCATAAGAAAAATTTGTGTAAGATTATAGAGATTACTGCATTATGGTATTTGGTAAGCCTTCCAATAAGATTGATGTGGTTTGTTTGGGTAGAGATCTTTCCCAAAAATTCTGTTCCTAAAACCCTCCACCATTATTCCCCACGTCTGTCGCCCAGGCCACCGGTATCATCTTTTCCTCCGCAAATTTCCCCTCGCTCTCACTTTTCTTCTCTCTTCTTCACCTTTTCTCACGCGTTTGTCATCTACCACTGCCTCGCCGCCTCCCTCTCCACAGTCGCTCCTCCTTCCCGGAGCTTCGCCTCCAGAACTGACCAAAATAACCACCTATATTGTGTTTTTCGCTTTTGTTTTTGTTTTTAAAGTGGCGTAGAATTGGCGTAATGGGCGGTGTTTATAATCAAGATTGACCGCGGCGTGGTCTAGAGCTGATCAAATGGGCCAGGCCCGAAAGCCCGACCCGGCCCGACTTTTTCCCGGGTTTGGGCCGACCAATTAGGCCCGAAAATGGCCTAAAGCCCTGCCCGAAAAAAGCCCACAATTATATGGGCTGGGCTTGGGCCGAGCTCGTGGCCCGAAAATTGGCCCGGCCCACTTTTAAAAATAAACACAATTTTTTTTTTAATTTATAAAACTAAGTTATGTAAACTAGTGTAAATGATGTCAGATTATAACGCATTTGGTAATTAAAGTACTCAATAATGTAGCAAAATTAGGCTAAATGTAGTGAATAAAGCATTTTAAAATAATAAAAATATTAGTATTAATAAAATAAAATATTGTAAATTATGAAAATAACATCAAAAACCTCTTTAAAAGTGTATAATAATTTATTATTAAACTATATATGCAAGTAGTAGATAATATTAATGTGTAAAGTGATCAAAAACGTATTAATTAGGTGATACATAATTTTTTTTTTAAAAAAAGCCCGAACGGCCAGAAAGCCCGCTTTGGCCCGAATGGGCCGGGCTTGGGCCGGCCGATTAGGCCCGAAAGAAAAGCTTGGCCCGCACATCGGGCCTACTTTTTTACCCTAAGCCCGGCCCGGCGCATGATCACCTCTAGCGTGGTCGCCCGAACTGGCAATATCCTAGTGTAGGCCAATAGTTGGTTGGTGGTGGTTAGTGCTAATGGGTGGTGGTGAGGAGGTGAGGTTTGTGGTAGGTGTATGTAGGTAAATAGGGTTGGAGGGAGAGGGAAAGGAGAGAGAAAATGGGTATTTTTAATTTATTTTTTCTTTAAACTCTGTCATTCTTAATGTGAGAATTTAACATAATTAATATTTTGGAGAAGTTTAACCAATACCAAACATGCATTTGTTTGCCAAAAAAAAAAATACCAAACATGCATTAAGTTTTACAATTTTTTAAAATATAAAAATAAGATGTTTATTTTTTGAATTAACATAAGAAGATTTCCAAATTTTAATAAAATATTACATTTTATTTTTTAATTAATATAAGAAGATATCAACTTTTAATAAAATACTATATTTTTATGGTGATTACCACTAGCGATAACGACCGTAGAATTTTCGCTTTTCGAGATGAAAAATGTTATTAAAAACTAAAAGTTGTCACTGTCGAGCCAAAATAAGTCATTTTGAAAATAAATCATGTTGCATGTGTAGTTTTGATCGAAACTAAAAATATGCTATTATGAGGATAAAAATATGTCATTAAGGAACTAAAACATGACATTTTATAAGTTAAAACGTGTCCTTTTAGAACTAAAACATGTCATTTTGAGAAAAAAAAATATATATATCATTGTGGAATGTGGAACTAAAATATACTTACGAATTATTTGTATCGATTAGAAAATAAATAATGTCACATGCTAAATTAATTGTATATATAGACCATTTAGAAATCGAACGATTTTTTGAAATAATGCTAAAAAAAATGTTAAACAAAATCGGTCAGGAAAAAACTTGTTCAACAAATTGAGGTGGACGTCAACCATGTGTAAAACAGCCAAGGACCATGGCGTTTCTATGACTTGTGAATAATAACCAATGTTTTTTTTTTCCTGAAATAACCAAGGACTTTGGTGGTTTTACACACAAGACGACAAGCAAGGTCCATGACGGTTATACTGTTCACAATTCTTTTTTTTTTTTTTTAAGTCATAAACCGTCAAGGACCTTGGCGATTTTTTTATATGGGAGACATGATTCCCCCATATTGTTGAACAACTTTTTTTTTCACCCATTATGTTTAACATTTTTTTAGCACTATTTCGTTAAATCGTTCTTAGAAATAGGATTGACAAGTTAATTCTATGAAGTCAAAGGCTAATTATTTTATTTTTTATTCTATTCTCATAAGTCTTCCATCCACATACGACTTAACGAACTTCAAAATAAAATAAAAGCAATTAACGATTATTGTATAGTTCTTGTTTGCTTGCTAATTTATTGTATCCATTATGTGATAATGATCTTAGCTAACGCTTCATTAAATGATTATACACTTGGATCGATGTTAAAGGAAGGAGACTAGGGATATGCGTATTCTGGGTCGCACTGGCCAATTTTTCTATGGGTTCGTTGGGTAATAACACGATTTTGATTTAATGACAATTGTACATGTCTAAATATGGTTTCACTTTTATGAGAATCGAGAACGTGATTAAGTATCTTGTACCTTTTTTATTAGCCTAATCCCAATATGATTAGTATAGACAATGGGTCCTTTGTAAATGATGTGAGGTTGTTTTAGATTCGCATTGTAAATGTATAAAATAAATTTAAGATTTGTAATTCACAATTTTGAATATAATCATGCATGTTTGAGAGAAAAGAGGAAGATCCTCGCTTTCATTTAATATCTTTTTTGTATATCTCGTAATGTTCTCCATCATTTAGCAATGATTAATAAAAAAGTTCATTACTAAAATGTTAATTAAAAGCTATGTAAGTTGAATAGATAATATTCAAATAAACTTTGAAGAATTATAATTGGTTTAGTTGAAGCTCATATTGACAGAGTTGAAGCATTGTAACTAACATTGTATTATATAGGATTCTAATTTAACGAATTACATGCATGTTTAACTGATTTTTATTTAATTACTATATAAATTTTGTATATTTCCATGGCATCATTATTTTTGATAAGCCACGCATTCTCCTTAGTACTAACCTAATCTCCTACGCAAATATATTGCATTAAGCTTATTAATTGGTTTCATTTATTTAATCTCAACAAATTTATAACCTTCCTTTGAATTTAATTTGCACCTTTGTTTTTGAGAACAAATTGACACTGACTATTTTTCCATAAGAAGCTAATTAAAACCGCCAACATTCTTCTCGTCATCAAATTATAGTCAGTTATTACTTGTATTAGAATTAGGATTATAATAATTGATGTATCATTGAATAATTGTCTATATGATCTTATATAAAATGTTACACTATGATTAGGATGAGTAGAAACAATGATCTCTCTCTAATCCCCTTAGGATATTAGATTCATTCTACTTACTAAGACTTTTGTCACTACTTAATCGTGTGGCTTAACATGGGGAGCTTTATTTAAAGTCATTTGAATTTCCCAATTAGCTTGGTGTAAGCTTTAAATTCCTAAATTTATTATTAATAGTATATGAATATGACATGATTACATCTTAATAAGAAATTGAAAGAAAAAAAAAATAACACAACTGAAACAAAGAAAAAAAATAATTCCTCCGATTCTTTAGATTTGCCCCATTTTCCTCTTTTGGATGGTGGAATACATTTGCCCAATTTCTATTTATGGGTAGCTCACATTAGGTTGCTCACATTATGTTTAACGAATGATTATCAAGATTTGCATATATAGACAAGTTTTTTTCTTTTTTTCTTTTTTCATTAGGATGTGGATAATTAATTAATCTTCTTGAATTGGAATTCACATATGGAGTAGATGGCTAAACTCTGAATAATATAATTAATCAACTTACGGTTTGAATGAACATCATGATAATAGGATTTTTTTTTTCGAAATAAGGCTCAAAAAATAAATATTAAACAAAATGGGTTGGATGAAAACATATTCAATCTTATGGGGTGCACGTCACCCCATTTCAGGTTCGGGACAAAATCGGCAGGGTTCCTCGCGGTTTTAAGTGTCTTAAACAGTAGCTATGAGGCCATAGAGGGAGGCATTGACCACCTAAAACCGCCAAGCCCCACAGCGGTTTTACTTACACAAAAACACCAAGCCCCTCGGCGGTTCTAAATCACGCATATGTTATAAGAACACCCAACACTTGGGCAAAAATGAAACCGCCATGAGCCCTGGCGGTTTCATTTCAATAAAAACCAGTGAAACCGCCGAGGCTCATGGTGGTTTCACACTTAGCAAAAATTATGCACCTAAATTTGTATTGTACTCGTTTCTGTGTTGAAGTCGCCATGGAGGGTGGCGGTTTTTCTTGAAGTGAAACCGCCGTGCTCCGTTCTAACTTTTTTTTTTTTTTTTCAATTTTATTTTTCGTTCTTTCCCTTTTACCTGCAACTCAAACAATAAACCAAATTTTTCGACCACAATCCTTCAATGACTCCAATTTAACAACCCAAGATAAGGACTCCAATGGCATGACATGTTATTTCATAACTTAAATTGTCTTTTACATAGTTAAAGAGTCGAATACAACATAACTTGACAAATTGTTCCCATACATAAAAACTACTATATTAATAGTTAATCTTCCGTTAGGCGGCGATGGCGTGTTGCTCGACGTAAATTTGAGAAAGCGGGTTGGCTTGAGGAAGAACCCGGAGTGTTGCCTTCCATAATTGGTGTCATAGGAGAACCAACTCTACATCGACGCATATATTGTATTAGAGGAGAATGAACATCATGATAATAGATGCTTCACTAGCTTGAAATTAATCAAATGCTTTTTTTTTGTCTGGTGGTCTCATCATAAATTTCTGTACAAAGTATTATTAATTCACTAAATTTGAAATGGTGACCGCTTTATACTATGAGACTACTTGTTTGATATTCAAAAATTGTTTAATTCTTAAATATAACTTAATACCAAAGTAACATATTTCAAATAAATAAAACATGGCAATTTAAAAAAAAAGAACACATTTTTTTTAAAAGTGGCTTTATTCAAAATGACATGATTTTGATTTTAGTTTTCCAAATAAAAGTGGTTAACTATAAACTTAAGTTGGTTGACAAATAAAGGAGATATGCGCATTTCAAGTTGCACTGCCAATTTTTACGCTATACCTTATTAAAATGACACGATTTTGAATTAATTCTACAATATAAATGTAATAGCCCGATCCACCGTCCGTCGCAACACAACCCAATAAGATGGAAAGTCACCCCTTAGGCTCGAATATCCTCTCATGGGCTCTAAAAGGTGAAGGCCTTGTTGGTAGTATGATGGTAGGAATCTATTATAAACTGATCATATGAGCCTTAGTTTCCCAATGTGGGACAAACCAACTCCATAAACCACTTTCCGTATTCCGTAGTGTTACAAACTCCCCCACTTAAAGAACGCGACGTGCTCGTTGCGCCTAAACCAAACCATACCAACATCAGCAAAGGTCCAAGATTTACCCCGCTAGATAGCTAACCTGGGCCTTGCCCCAGCACCCAGCACGCGGTCGCAGGGTTGCTCTGATACCATCTGTAATAGACCGATCCACCGCCCGTCGCAACACAACCCAATAAGATGGGAAGTCACCCCTTAGGCTCGAATATCCTCTCATGGGCTCTAAAAGGTGAAGGCCTGATCATATGAGCCTTACTTTCCCAATGTGGGACAAACCAACTCCATAAACCACTTTCCATATTCCGTAATGTTACAATAAAGATGTACAACGATGTTATATTTATTATTATTATTTCTTAATAAACTAACTGGCAATATTAAAAGAATATTCTAATTACTTATTTGAAGTAGGATTATTAATTACTATTTTTATTGTTGATTTTCTAATAACCTAATAAATCAAAGGATAAAAGAATATTTTAATTACTCACTTGATGTAGGAATATTAATTACTTACTTCAAGTTGGATTGGAATAGTAATCTCCTCACAATTTTGGAATCTCTCATAACGCAAGAAAAATAAATACTAGTAGAATTGTCTGATTAATCAAGAAAATAAACTTTTAATGTAGGCTCATCAAATTATTAATTACTTACTTGAAGTTGGACTGGAATAGTAATCTCCTCACAATTTTGGACTCTCTCACAACGCAAGAAAAATAAATAGAATTTTCCGAGTAATAGAGAAAATAAGCTTTTAATGTAGGCTCATGAAAATGGCTAGCTTCATGTATATGTACTAGTTGAATGCATGTGCATTGCACGGACTCTAGACTTAAAATCATTTACGATTTATTTTTAAATTCGTATTTATTCTTCATTAGTTAGCCAATATTGACAAAAAAAGAAAAGTTTCATAGTAAAAAGTATACTCCGTATTAAAGTTAAATCGATAGTTTTTAAATTAAAGTTGAAGAATTGTAATTTAATCTATTCATTCATAAGAGTTCTATGTGACCTTAACTCTAGAAATTTGAAGCTCATGTCTAAATAGTTAAGCAATTATAATTTACATAATAATAATGGAATGTTTATTTAAATAATTACATACACTTAAGGTTAACTTTATAAAGATTGTGAAAATAATCTAATTTGTGGAGCTTTTGGATTAGCCTATTTTCAATGAGATTAGTATAAACAATGGACTCTCATTAAACTCATTTAGCCATGGTGAGACGACCAAATTGGGAGTAATGATCATAACTAATAATCATATAAGGGTAGGACAATGACAATCTTTTACCAAGCGATTAAGAAGAATTAAGAAAGTTTTAGACTTTATGTGTCAGTCCAATTAAGATGTTGTTTTGTAGTAGGACTAGTTTGCATGCCCGGCCCGCGTCCGAGCTGCAAATTTATATTGTTATACTCGGTTTATAAAAATTTGGATTTATCTTTGGTATAATATTATTAGCAACAATATTATTATATAATATATTTATAGTCACTAGTCATATTATTATTTTCTTTCCACTCGTACATCACTCGTTATACTATTTCATTTTTATTCCATTATCTCATAACCTGGCTGTTATATCACATTACATTTAAAATTATTACCATATATTAGTTTACCACCATAATCGCCATAAATTAACAACACCATATATTAGTTTGCATGCCCGGCCCGCGCCTTGACTGTATATCTATAGTGTTTTACTCATCTGATAAAATTGCCAGTTTGTCTTTTTTATATCAACAACACTATTCTTTTCCATAAATTAGCTTTCTACCATAATAACCATAAATTATATTATTTTTCATAAATTAGCTAATAATTTCCATATTATGTAATTACTTAGTGTTGTCTAATTAATGAATGTCAAGTGTCCTTGTAGGAAAGACTTGGTTTCAGGTTTTAATATATAGTACTAGTTTAAAGCCCGTGCGTTGCACGGTTACATTAAAAATATTATATATATTATATATGCACCATCAATTATCGAAATTCATTATAATATAGCTAAACAAAGTTTAATTTAAAGTCATAATTATATTGTAGATTTCATATTCTCATTTTTAATATGATGGCTATAGTTGTATCACTATGTCAATAGATAGAACATATCTATAATTCGAATATTATATATTGTAGGACTACACATAAACTTTTTCAAACTATAGGAGAATTCCATTTGCGTTGTGGGGATTTTCCCCCATTTCCAGACACATTCAATAATACAAAAAAAGATAGTTCAATTTTAAAATGATTACATTAAGGTAGATGACGTAATAATTTTGGCTGATAGTAATAATTTTAGTGCAAAGAGCTTTACTCATACAGAGTAATTCCTTCTATTATGGCATAGCTCACCTAATTAAATTCAGTTATTTTCTAATTAAATTAGATCATTTGACATCTGATATGTACAAATCAGATCAAATAACTTTCAATTTAATCATATAGCTTCATACCAGAACATAAAGAATCTAAATAAGCAAGACATGAGCAATTTTCATGCAAATAAACTCAAGCTAAGGCTTCTTAATTAATTACAACTTTTATAATTAATTTAGATTAATTGACATTTGAAATATTCATATCAGATCAAATAACTTCTTATATTTAATCAAATATCTTTATCAGATCATACAGAACGTAAATAACCAAGACATAAACAATTTTCCATGCAAATAACCTCAAGCTAAGGCCGATTGATGTTCTCTTGATTTTATCATTTTTACCAAAATTTTTTTTTTCAACTGTAGTCTATCAAGATGCAACGATGTAAAATGTAATAAATGCAAATGATGACGATTATAGAAAATTCTCAAAAGTAACAATATGCCCAAAAAAAAAAAACTACAATGATGATGCCAATATATTTTATATATATATTACATTCTTTATTTAAAAATATGTTTTAATATCATTTTTCGAGGTGAGATATCAAAATGAAAATACATTTTAAAATATAAAGCCAAAAATTGCAAAACTATAATATTATCAAAGTAGATACCAACCAAATAAGTATAACTTTAAGTATATAAATCTGATAGAATTTTTTTTTCTTTTTTTTTTTTTTTTTGCAAAATCAACATCCAATGTCTTATCTCGAAAAATGAAATTGTCATACATTTAGAAAATGAGGGAATATTTGTTTCCATGGTTACAATAAACTCAAATTTGGAAATTAATAAGAAAATTCGAAAGCATGTGCGTTGCACGGGGATATTAAAACTTAGAGAAAAAAAAACCTAGTGACTTATAGAATAGCACATATTTAGAGAAACCCAGTAACTTATACTCGTAGTTACTAGTATTTGGAAATTCAGTTGAGTAAGTTAAATTGCTACCCACCTAAAAATATAAAGCAAAAAATTACAAAGCTATAATAATATTATCAAAGCAGATAACTCACTAAATGAGTATAACATTAAGTGTAGAAATCTGATAGTTTTTTGCGAAATCAATTGTCAATGTCATATCTCGTAAAATGAAATCGTCTTACATTTCTGAAAGGAAGGGGTATCCTATCTTTTTATGATTACAACAAATTTAAATTTCGAATACAATGTAATCTTCCCATTACCCATAATAAAATTCTTTGTATTATCTTACCATTTCATGAGTACAATATACTTGCTTAGAAATATTATCTTCCATAATTTATAAATGAATTTTTTATAAACCAATCGAATTTTTCATCATGTGAAAATGAAATACAATTTCAATGTCTCTAAGCGTATTAAAAGCTTATGGTTATATGCAGAAAATGTCATATTCATTAAAAAAACATAAACACTACATTTATTCGTAGTTTGTGGTCAATCTTTTATATATATACTAAAACATAGATTACAAAAAAATAAAATAAAGAATAGACTTATAGAATAACACATATATTAAAGCGAGTAAACAATTATCCTTTATTCATAGTTATTACTATTGAGGAATTCACATTAATAAGTTGAAAATTCTTTTGTATTATCTTACCATTTGGTGATTAATTGCCATATACTCCCTTCGATCTTTTTATAATTTTCTGTTTTGTTTGTTGCTTTTGACTATCCATGTTGGGGGCTACTTTTATACTAAATGAACTTATAAACGGACTTTTAATTCACTAAAAACTGTATGGTGACATTACCAATATTATATAATATATAAGCACTTTCCATTGCCCAAATCATTATAACTATTTTAGTTAAAAAAAGTTATTTTAAGGTAATAACGAAAAAACGTTAAACTTGATCTAGAACTACTGATTAATTAATTTTTCAAAGTTCTCGCACTATATACTTACATGACATTAATGTTCGAGCTAATTAATTAACTTTTTTCATAAAACCATTTACTTACATTACCTACTTTAACCATCCTTTATCGTTTTACGTGTTTATGTCTCATGACAAAAGTTATGCAAGATATATACATTTATTTCACATCAACAAAACTAAATAACAAATTGACAGATGTTGTGCTATAGTGATAAAGATAGAGGTACCGAATACAATAAGTTTCAGCTTTGAATTTGTTCCCTTTATTCTATACCGATTTTTAAGCTTATTAGACTTGATGTTAGCTACTAAGATTTTGTATGATTCAACTTATACTTTTTTAACATATTCGTATCACAAGAGTAAGATGTTGTAACTATAATGAATCTAGTAAAAAAAATTGATTCCAAATGAATTTATATTAGTTCAAATCTAGTAATTTTAGTGCAAGTTTAATTAATTTAAATAAATCCAAATAACTTTATATTAACCGAAGCAAAAAAATATATTATCTTAATTGTATGTTCCTTTTAGGTCATCTTATATTTTGTTTTGTTGAATCAATGACTCAAATTAAAGATTATACATTAGTTATTTTAAATCTTATAATTGCAATAATGTTTGCACGTTGTACATTATAAATTCTCAAGATGAAAAATTGTGATTCGTACCAATGACTTTACTTATGTGGCCATGTTTCAAACTACCTAGCTATAAAGGGTAATCCTAGGTTTGTGATAAATAGTTGTATGACTGCTAGAATATATATAAATGCAATTTTCAAATGTTAAAATCAATATTTTACTTATAGTTATTAACCAATTAAAAATATTATATTATCATTTTCAATATTCTGGCCCGAGTACCTGTCTAGTCCTCCATAAAAATACCTATAATTGTTTGTCTCTTCAATAGATAGACTATATAAATCGAATGTCATATTTAATATTCTAGGACTATGTATTAAATTTTTCAAAACTTAAGATTACATTAAGGTAGTTGACCGAATAATTTTCCTTTGATAGTAATTGTTTTAGAGCAAAGAGATTTACACATTATGTAAAAACATTTGATTGCTCTCATAGAAATAAGTACATCGAATATGAGAATGACCTTGTATGATACAACTCAACTTAATTTTGCAACATATATATACCAAAGCATATCACCTAAATTAAGCATGGACTGTTCAACATTAAATGCCTCAGCTAACAAACTAAAAAAGTCATACATTTTCAAAAGGAAAGAGTATCCTAAATTTTTATGATTAGAAAAAAATAAGATTTATAAAATAGTGCATATTTAGAGAATCCCATTGATACTTATAGTTATTAATATTTGGAAATTCACTTGAGTAATTTGAATTGCTACCCACCTAAAAATATAATGCAAAAAATTACAAAGCTACAATAATATTATTAAAGCAGATACCTCACTAAATGAGTATAACTTTAAGTGTGCAAATCTAATAGTTTTTTGCGAAATCAATAGTCAATGCCTTAGCTCGCAAAATGAAATCGTCTTACATTTATGAAAGGGGGGGTATCCTATCTTTTTATGATTACAATAAATTTAAATCTGGAATATAATGTAATCTTCCCATTACCCATAGTAAAATTCTTTGTATTATCTTACCATTTCATGACTACAGTATACTTGTTTAGAAATATTATCTTCCATAACTTATAAATAAAATTTCTATAAACCAATCGAATTTTTCTTCGTCAGAAAATGAAATACAATTTCAATGTCTCTAAACGTATTAAAAACTTATGGTCATATGCATAAAAGATCAGATTCATTCAAAAATATAAACACTACATTTGTTCGTAGTTTGTGGTCAATCTATACTAAAACATAGATTACAAAAAAAGAAGAAGAATAGACTTATTGAATAGCACATATATTAAAGCGAGTAAACAATTACCTTTACTCGTAGTTATTACTATTGGGGAGTTCACATGAATAAGGTGAAAATTCTTTTGTATTATCTTACATTCTTACCATTTCCTGATTAATCGTCATATACTCCCTTCGATTTTTTTTTATAATTTTCTGTTTTGTTTGTTGCTTTTGACTATCCACGTTGGGGGTCCACTTCTACGCTAAATGAACATATAAACGGACTTTTTATTCACCAAAAAAATATATTAAAATTTCATTAATTGTAGACGCATTTAAAAAAAAAACGTTTGGTTCTTATATTTTACCAAAATGTAGAAAATGTTGTATAGTTTTCTCTTATATTAAAATGTAGGTTTGACTTATTATCGTACCATAACTTAAAAAGGAAACTTTTATATATATTGATAGATTTTTTCAAAATTACCATAAACCTACATATGGTATACTACATTTCCATAAGTAGGATATATGAATTTTATACATGATTACCATAAACTCACATATGGTATAACAACACTTCCATAACATAAATTAATTCCTTATTCACCAGAAGTTCTAAGAAAATTCGAAAGACTCTAGACCTCTTCAATGCCCACAAAAAAAAGGTTCGTTTATAAATATATTAAGAATATTAAGATTAGATTACACTTAACTAAACTAACCTGCATTACACTGTCTTTTTATCTTATGTGTATATTAATTGTTATTTTTTCCCAATTCTTATTTATCTTCTTATTTCCATGAGCATTTGAATAACGCCAATTTGACCTAATGATAATTTATTCCCTTTTGATTAAGTTTTAAGTACTCTATCAATATTAATAATATAATCTAGTATCGTGTACCTTTTGGATTAGCCTATTTTCAATTATATTAGTATAGAGAATGAACTCTCATTATTCTCTATATAAACAACTCTAAATGATGTGTGTCTCTTTTAGATCGGATAGTAATATTGTTACATATATGAGTATAGTGGTTGAACCCATGTTTTACTGCTAAATTTCTAAAAATAATATACACAATGTACTAAAATTAAGCAAATAACAAAAAAAATAAAGACAACGTTGAGATCTACGTTATTGCAAAGCAAGCACGCGTGCATGTGTATTATATATACTAGTTTACTACCTAGGCTACGCCCAGAGTAGTATTTACCGTTTTATTTTCTAGTAAACGAATAATTTTAATCTGTATCCAAATCAAACTTAGTGGTGGAGGGAAAGACAGGAAATGAAAGTCAGAGAATGGATGGAATGGAGAATAAAAATCAAACTAGAGACGGGAATAATAAAGTGGAAATTACTGAGAAAGCTGGTAAGACTAACATGGAAGGAAATGTTGAGCTAGAAGAACAGGTGGGAAACCCTAAGGCCAAAACATGGAGTGAAATTGCAGGGAATAGAACACAAAAGGGGATGAATTTGCAATTTTTTGAGTCGCAGGGCGAAACAGAGGTGACTATAGAGGAAGCTGATATTAACTCTGAATTGAGGTTTTGGGAAAATTCTCTGCTTGGTCAAGTTATTGGAGCAAGGCCAAAGGCCAAAGATTTGCAGGATTTTGCAAGGAAGAACTGGAAGATCACTGAACAATCGAAAATCCTGTACTACAAGAGGGGTTGGTTCACTTTCAGGTTCTCAAATGAGGAGGATATGCAGGATGTTCTGAGAAATGGACAGTGGCAGATTGGGGGAAATACGCTGATTCTTAGAAAATGGAGTCCCAAGCTATCACAGGATTTGGACAAACTATCAGTGGTACCAGTTTGGATTTTATTTCCTGATTTGGACCCATGGCTATGGTCAAAATCAGCACTGAGTAAGCTTGCTAACAGGATTGGCAAGCTACTGTATGCTGACCAAACCACGACCCAAAAGTCCAGACTCTCCTTTGCAAGAGTGCTGGTAGAAGTTGATGTATCCCAAAAGCTACCTGACTACTTAAGGGTTAAGACTCCTTTCTCTGAGTCTTATAGTCAAAAGATACAGTATAAGTGGGTACCATACTTATGTGGGTGCTGCAAGAAGTTGGGACATCAGGGAAGGACCTGCAGATTGAACAAGGATAGAAAGAAGGAAAATGTGCAGCAAAAGAAGGAATATAGGCCAAAAGTTGTTGAGGCAACTGAGAATGCTCAGGAAACTGAAATTCCTGCCCAACAGCAATAGACAGTTATGGAGGTTGAAGCTCCTTTGGATCCCATCACGCCAACTGGTCTGCAGGTGGATGAGTTAGGGTTTAGAGCAATGAAAAGGAAGTCTAAATCTAAGACAAAAACCCCAGTCTCAGCACCACTTACCAAGACAAAGAACAGTTTTGCTCAGTTAATAGTGGGAATGCCTGCTTTTCCTAACAACATGGGGTTAGCAGTTATTGCTCAAGAGGGGATTGATTTCATTGGGGAGGGGGAACCACCTGACTCACCCCTCTCTCAATGATTGTAGGAGCGTGGAATATAAGGGGGCTCAATGAAGCCCTCAAACAACAGGAGGTTAAAGACCTCCTGTTACAGCAGAAAATAGATATATTTGGTATCTTAGAGACTAGAGTAAAGGAGAACAAAGCTCAAAGGGTGCTAAAAAGAAGATTTGAGCAATATAAAAGTCATACTAACTATGAATGTCACAGAAATGGGAGAATTTGGGTTCTTTGGAACCCAAAGACAACTATCTTGGATGTGTTGCATACCACAGCGCAAATGGTTCACTGCAGAGCTAGGACTCAAGATAATAAGGAGTTCTATGTCACAATCTTATACGGAAGCAATGATAGTGTAGTTAGAAAGGAAGCTTGGGGAAATTTAATCAGCAGTAACCCAGGTAATAAGCCATGGATTGTTCTGGGAGACTTTAATGTGATAAGATCACATACAGAAAAGGATGGTATCCATCCACCAGTTAGAAGGGATATGGAGGATCTTAATGAGTGCATAAGGGACTGCAACTTGGATGATATGACGAGCCAAGGGTGTTTTTACACCTGGACAAATAACCAAGAAGGAGTAGACAGGTGCTTCAATAAGCTGGATAGAGCATTAGCTAATCAGCTTGGATTCCTCAGTTTCCAAGTTCTTTTGCTAATTTTCTCCCACCTGGTCTATCTGACCATTCACCAATTATTGTGAGAGTAATGGAACCAAGGCAACTGAGGAAGCAGTTTAAATACCTGAACTGCTGGGCTGACCATGAGAACTTTAAGGAAATTGTTGAAAATGCATGGAGCCAAACATACCAGGGCACAACTATGCACATCCTGTTTGAGAAATTAAAGAAGGTCAAGCATGAGCTCATAAACCTGAATAGAAAACATTTCTCAGGACTGTCAGAAAGAGTCAAGGTTTGTAAGCAAGAAATGTTGCAATCTCAGGAAATTCTGCAGGATAACTTGAGAGATCAAGACCTTCAAAATCAGTGCAGCAATTTCAAAGAGAAATATATGAAACTGAAAAAGGCAGAATTGAGTATGTTGGGCCAAAGAGCAAAGATTCACCACATGAAGAATGCTGACTGCAGTTCTCAATACTTTTCTCAAAAATAGCAGAGAGAAAGCATCAAAGTTTTATTGGGCAAATCATGGACAGGAAAGAAAAAATTCAATCCACTCAGGAGGGGATTAGTAATGCATTCATTGATTACTATCAGCACCTCCTAGGGGAGGAACACTCTGTCCAAAGTCTAGACAAAAACTTCATTGCCAAAGGAAACCAGCTGAATGCTGATCAGAGGAGCCAGTTGGAGGCCTCAGTAAATGAGGAGGAGATTAGAGAGGCTTTGTTCAGTATTGACCCAAATAAAAGTCCAGGGCAAGATGGTTTTGCCTCAGGGTTCTTCAAATCTGTTTGGGATATTGTGAAAAAGGACTATATTGCAGCAGTTATGGAATTCTTTAACACAGGGAAGATGGCTAGGAAGGCTAATGTGACCTTGATCACACTGATACCAAAGAAGGAGAATGCAAGTCAGGTTACAGATTTCAGGCCTATCTCCTGTTGCTCAACAATCTACAAGACAATAAGCAAAGTGTTGGCTAATAGATTGCAAAAGGTGCTTCCAAGTCTGATTGGGTTTGAACAAGCAGCTTTTGTTAAGGATAGAAGTATCTTTGACAACATTATGGTTTCTCAGGCTCTGGTAAAAGGTTTTAGCAGGAAAAACATCTCCCTAAGAGCTGTGATCAAAGTTGATATAAGGAAAGCTTTTGATTCCCTCAATTGGTCATTCATTGAGAGAATGCTTGAAGCTTCTAACTTTCCTGAAAAGTTCATTAGATGGTTGATGAGCTGCATTACTACCACTGCATTTTCCCTGAAAATAAAAGGGAGTTATGAGGGTTTCTTCCAAGGCAAGGTGATCCAATCTCACCATACATTTTTGTGATGAGTATGGAGATCCTTTCAAGATATCTCAGAAACCTGCACAACAAACCTCAGTTTTCCTATCACCCAAAATGTGCTAAGTTCAAGCTGACACACCTCACTTTTGTTGATGATCTTATGATATTCATTAGAGGGGATATGCCTTCAGCAAAAGCAGTTGTGGATAGTCTTTCACTTTTTGCTTCTATCTCTGGGTTGACTACAAACCCAGCTAAAACTGAGATTTATCTAGGAGGAGTGAAGGAGGATGTCAGGAAACAAATTCTGGAGGAAACAGGGTTTGCTGAGGGAAGCTTCCCTTTTAGATATCTTGGTTTGCCCCTACATTCAAGAAAATTGAAAGCTGATATGTTTAGCAGTTTTATGGGGAAAATTCAACAAGCAATTAGGCATTGGAGCACTAAGTACCTGTCATATGCTGGGAAAATTCAGCTAATCAACTCTGTGATATTTGGAGTTGAAAATTTCTGGAGTGCCAGTCTTCTCATTCCTAAAGGCATCCTAAAGAGAATCAGCAAGCTTTGTAAAGACTTTCTGTGGGGCATTGGTGATGGGCAAAGGAGTCCAAAAGTTGGCAGACATCTTGTATGCCAAGAGATGAGTCTGAGTTTAACATCAAAGAAGTCCTCTCTTGGAACAGAGCTATATGCTAGTGAAATGGTTAAGCAGAATTACAACAAATGATCAAGGATGCAGGAGTAAATGGTGTAGGGCATATTGCTTAAAGAATTCCAATATTTGGAATGTAAATCACAACTAGAATGACCCAGAATGCTGGAGAAGCATTCTTCATGTTAGAGATCAGCTGATATTGAAAGCAGGAAGCAAGGAGAATGCAGCAGATCTGATGGGAAAATGGGGTAAGGAAAAGAAGTTCAATGTGGGCAGTGCAAATAATTTCTTAAGGGAGAAACAAAGTAAAGTGAAATGGAGTAGAGTGGTTTGGGGAAGCATTAATATGCCTAGGCACAGCTTCATAGCAGCCCTAGCAGCTCAGAATAAGCTGCCCACAGTTGACAACATCATGAAGAGGGGCATCACAATGGTGAATAGATGTGTCTTATGCAAAAAAGCAGGGGAAAGCCATAGACATCTGTTTTTTAAGTGTCATTACTCAGCCAAAGTCTGGAATAATATTCTTAAATGGCTGGGTATACAAGCAAGATCATGGCACTTAAAGAAAGAGTTGGACTGGTTTGCTAGTAGGAAAAGATCGAAACATTGGGTGGCAATTTGGGCAAGATGCTGCCTTAAGCTTACTGCTACCATATACCAAATATGGGTAGAGAGAAATGCGAGAATATTTGCAAATGAAGAGCACCCGGAGGACTGGCTAGAGAATAGAATTAGATTTGCTGTAAGTGTTAGATTGTTCGGTTGGAAAAATAGTGAGAATAATCCAGAGATCGTCGAGAGTCTCCTAAGATAGTGGTTGCTTAGTTCCACGTTTCTTTAGTGGTTATACTTGTAAGCGGTTCTTTTTATTCCCCATTTTGGGATGAATAAAAATTTAAATAACTTCTTACAAAAAAAAAAAATAATAATGTATGTTTATCAATAAAAGTTTCATCTATAATATAATTATATGATTGACACCAACGTAAGTATGATTCACCCCTACTTTCATATGTTAATGTCACTTCTACTAACTCTGCTCACAAATTGTATAACCTTTTTGTAATAACCCTTGTGAAATACCATATAATCTATAATGATTTTCGTTAATTGTCGAAAGGATGTCATTGTGGTTATCTCTAAACTTTCACATGTAACTGATATAATTCGCCAAAAATTTTGACAAAATAAATTAATATATGTTTTATTGAGTCGGAATAAAACCAAACATAGAATTTCTCCAACGAAATATAAATGTGAACCCCCGAGATAAATTTTTAATTCTCCCTTGCCTATTGATGAAAAATTGTCGAGACTCTCACTAATTTCTAATACGACTTTGTAGTGATTTTCATGAGTTATGCTTGTGATTCTCCCTAAAATGTTTCTATTTTGACCCTCCCCTACCCGCAATTAATTGAAATCCCCCTTAGATTTTGATGACAAAATTGTGGGAACTTATGGTAATATCTAATGACATATTGTAGTGATTCCCAGTGGATTTTCATGAGTTATGATTGCGATTTTTCCTAAAATGTTATTATTGTGACCCTCGCCGAGACATTGTTTGAATTCCACCCGAGACTTTGGTTTGATAAAAAAATTGGGAGACTAATGCTAACTCTGAATTAGATATTGTAGTGATTCTCAACAGATTTTTATGACTTATGGATCTTATGGTTGAGATTCCACCTAAAATATTATTATTGTAACTCACCCTTAGATATTGTTTGAATTTCCACTTCTATAGTGATGAATAATTGCGGAAACACGCGCTACTTTCTAATGAGATATTGTAGTGATTCTCGGTGGATTTTCATGAGTTAAAGTTGTGATTCCTCCAAAATTTTACTTTTGTGAGTTGTGACCCCTGAGACCTTGATGAAAAATTGTAGAACTTGTGCTAATTTGTAATGAGACATTTAGTGACACTAGATGGATTATCATGAATTATGGTGTGGCTCCCTTTAAAATGTTGTTACAGTAATATCCTGCAATACAATATTGTTTAAGGTTCGCCTTATATTTTTTTGCTAAAAGAGTTGTCAAAATTGCTCGATAAAGTATTGCTGAATTTTCCACAAACTATATAGGCCCACAATATAATTATTTTAGCAATTTTAGTGGTAAATAGTGGAACATTCGGAAAAAATATTAATGAATCTAACATTATAAATTATGAAGATTACATAGATGGGAAAATCGATGAACATCATCTTTAGATTGATTCATATATGGTTATGATCATATGAACTTGATAAATTTTTACGATTCTTATATAACTAAGGTTTCTATAAGTTAGTAATAGAGACTTGCCAATCACTTTTTCTTCTTTTTTGGAAATTTGTCAACTTTTAGACTTGAAAAATATTCCACTTACACTTCTTATCATAAAACATATTTTGAATGATTTTTTTACCTAAATTCGAAACAACTAGTTTTTTGACCCGTGCAAATGCACGGGAATTACAAATATTTTTCTAAATATAATTATCTATGTCATATAATATAAAATTGCTACGAAAATATTTAAAACAAAAGCATTTTATATAGCGTTTGGAAACTTTAACTTGAAATTTTTGGTAACCATTTTTAGCGTTTGGTAAAGTAGAATGCGGTTCGGGGGTTGTATTTGGTGTACACATGGAAATTTTGCTTCAAATTAAGAAATAAAAATTCTCGAATAATTTTTAGGATTGTCCATCATATGATTTGAGTAAATTTTTGATTTGAGAATAACATTGCCAAAACACCTAAAATGGCCAAATCCTCGATAACTATAAACATTCAGTGCTCAAATACAATCATACTATCATCATCTTCAACTCATCCCTAATATAAACCCAAAAGGTGCTTAATGCCTCTATTTAACTTGCAATACTGTTGATCTATTCCTATACCCTAGTCGCCTTAAGCATTTCAATATCACATTCGAAACAATAAACTAAATTTCGAAACTCATAAATCAATAGATCATTAATTACTGTTAGCACCAAAGATAATCTCCAAAGTGGGTCGGTGTAAAATATTCACTTTTAGAACACCCAAAAATCAATCCAAGAACTCCATGGTGTAGTACAAGAAACAAGTAGCACGTAGCAACTAGCATGCGAATGAATGCACCCGACTCGTCCCCATTTTAAAACTTTCAAAATTTGTTTTGAAAACTTTTGTAGACTCGTCGAATCAGAACCTAACGCTCTGATACCAACTGTAACAACCCTAAATTTTGACCAACTATAAATAGACATAAATTTAGAATTGTCACGCCGCAATTGACTACCAAGTCAATTGCTAGGCTAGAAATTCGACTACAATTAACCAACGAAAAATAAAACAGCGGAAGTCTTTAAATGTCGAACTATAGTTCTCAAAACGAAACCCAAATTACAAAATCAAAACGAAATGAAGTTTGAAATAAAACAAGTCTGTCGAAAACCCCAACATGATCAGCTTCGTAAGCATGCAGCCATATCATCAAGACCTGTCAACTATGCCATCGAAGATTGACATAGGCCCCAGAACACGGTAGGGACAAACCAGAAAACAGAACGTCAGCACAGGCTGAGTAACAATTAACAAGTATAAAGAACAAATAAGATACGCGCCTTGAGGCGCGTAGCTAACAAGAACGAATTGACGTTATAACATAGGAATATCAATAGCAACAGAGTGCATTATCAAAAGAGCATCGTCGCTCAATATATACATTACTTAATCATATTTTCGGCCAGGGTCCTACCCCATAGCCCCCACTTAACGAACTTTGTTCGAGCTAGAGTTGTAATTATCGCCCTAATAATCCCGAGTGTGCACACCCCTCGCAAGACAGGCCGGTAGGACGAGTTCCCATCTAGGAGGAAGACTATTAGGAAGTCGGTAGCTAATCCGACCCTACGTACCTTGATCAGAGGTATATCAAACGATGATCGGCCGAGCCGAATCCATCGTACTCTAGGTGGAGTCATTTATTTTCTTTCATCCGTTTTATATATGTTATTCACGCGTGCATTATTTGACGATACAAATTATAAAGATCATAACCGATAGATACTTGAAGCGAAACAAAAACACAAGCGATAAACATACTCACCACTCGACCGAGTGGCCGAGTGGTGGTCTCGGCTAAAGGCCAAAGGGCCGAGGAAGGCAAGGGTCGGCCGAGAGGCCGTGTGGGAGTATGGTGGTCGAAAGACCGCAACGAATATCGATATGACGGAAAAGAAATACGCTCAATGATATAATTTAGGCACAAGCGAAATGGATAATGAGAATGAACGTATAAAGTAAGAATATATGAAGTTCAAGCGAATTAGTGTATCAAACAAGATAGTGATTAATCAAGAGGATTGTGATCAACGTTCTTACCTTACAATGCTAATCCTTAATCATCCAATTATAAACTCAATCCACAATTCCTTAATCAAAAAGATGTAACCATAAGTCTTACAACACACAACTATTACTAATATGAAACGGATCCACAAAGGGACAGTGGTAAAGAAACACGAATAACGTCTACCTCCGATATTGGATGACCACCAAATTTTAATATGTTGTATAAGGGTATGTCATAAACCTCTCCTCAAACTTTCGTCCTCAAACTCCAAGCGGATCAACAGGAATCAACTTCACAATGAACCACGAATAACAATTAGGGTTTACTCACGAAAACCAATGTAACTTTTGATACAGAAGTCTAGGCCTTACCAATTTTGGATATGCTTTCAAAGATATAGTTAGGAACATCCCCACAAAATATAGTCTTAAAATATCTTCTGAGTCGACGGAAATCATCAGAATACCAAGGCAGCAACACAGTTTCCGGGTAGATAGATACAGCTCTACTAAAACACCTCTACAGTGATCATCCCATGGAATTTTGGCATGATCTACATGTTGTTAGATTCTTATCAAAATCACGGTTCTAACGCCACCAACCACGACTTAAGCAAAGGTCGTATGAGAAAGTTATGTGTGTTTGGAGTTGACACAGTTGTGCTGAGATCTTATGCAGGTGGAGGCTACGAAAAGAAGAGAGAGGGAGAGAAGGGGGCCGAATGGTTATGAAATAAAGCAAGGGTTTTCTTTATTATATGTATATATAGGTATGAGGGTAGACTCGGGTTTGGGCTCTATTCGTTGGGTGAGATGAGTGATCCATAAACCCGACCCAAACTCAATTATAGGAACTCATTTTATCTTCCAATAATCGATTTTAAAAGTAACACCCTTATCAAATAATTACCCAAAAATACGGGGTGTTACAGTCTTCCCCCCTTAAAACAAAGATTCGTCCCGAATCTTAAATTCATCCTCCAAAGTGTCCTCAATTACCGTCCTTCCAAGTTTATAGTTCTCCAAACACTTGTTCAGTCACACAACTCCATTTACAACCGCTTGAGCATTCGAGCAAAGAGAGGGAGATGAAAGTAAATAGGCTTATATGTGTTTGATAATATACATGGTACTAGGACACCATATACGATGAGAATAAGTAGTCACTCAACAACATAATTGCATGTATGAAAGGAAAGGAGTGAGAAATGGTATGTCAATACGTGTGCGTCGTCAGTGCACAAAACGAGTACGTGTGCATCATTAGTGCACAGAATAGGTATACATGCATCGTCAGTGCATGTAGTAAGTATGTCAATTTATCAGAATAATTCGATAAGATGCAACACGATTCATATAATAACAAGTGAAATCACGTAATTCATATAATTCAGAGCCAAGGACGAACATGCGACGTTCTCATCCCCCTTAAAGAAAAGGTCCGTCCTCGAACCAAAGTACTTTATGTATCATGCGAGGAAATTATCTGACCATCGATAAATGCCACTTTTCACTTGTGTTTCCCAAATTAGTATTTCATTGTCTCTTTCTCATCCCCAGGTCGACCATGCTTTGTCGTATTTCCTCGTGATTGTCGTTGATAGACATGGAACACATTACTAAAATAGAACCTTTCCTGAAGCCGGCCGGCAACTCAAACTTGTACCATATCTCGATCCTTAGAAGTTTTACTGAAATATTTATGTCCATTTGAATCTCATCGTTGCCACTTCCATGTCAAACCTTTATTGGAGTGTTCCCATCTACACAAGGTATTGTCATTTAAACCTCAGAGTACTATTTAGTATCAAGACCACCGTCGTAGAACTTGTATCTAAAATCTCAACTCACATGTAAGTTGAACTTCCACAGTCATATTTCTTAATGCATATAGGCAGCTGGCTAAACAATATCTTAACATTCCATGTATCCTTCACATTCTTATTCGACAAAGTGAATTGACATCGATCGTCCCTCTATTGTGAGCCACTCAAGTCGTCATCCTCGTTATATTGTTGTGAGCTCATAAAAGACGTTGTAACCTTTTAAGCTAAACTTTCATCTCCATAATTGTTGTCATCTAGTGTCGTTTTACCCCGGCAAGATATTGTCGTCATCTAATAATTGTTTTACCGCACTGAGTAGACTCATTTTTTTTTTTTTTTTTTTTTTTTGTTGCTAATGACTTTACATAGACCTTTATGCTTGCTTGGTGTGTCCGGGATTTTTATATTCTCTATGCCATTCACGATGGTTCCATAACTCCTTAAGTTGTCGACCACAACTTTTGAGTTTCCACCTCATCGTTAACTTGTCGTCTCATACTACTCATTAAGTTTCAGTAATCTCGCTGAATGTCTGATGTTAGATCCTTGAATTATACACCTATTTCACCCTTTTCGTGATGGCCTAAACTCGAATGTCTCTAAAGTTTAAGACTATAATCATTACTTTAGCCTCAATTCAAGTAGGTCATTCTCCTCACACTCATTGGGTTTCCTGAACACGCCCGCTGTAGTTCTCCAAATTTTATCCGTTCATGACTCACATCAACCCTTAAGTAATACTTAGAGTCAACTTCTTTGGTTGTGCGAACGAGTTTAATCATATAATCATATGACCTTAATGTGTTAAGAGTATCACCCGTTAGCTAGGAGTTTTCCTTCCATATCCAGTTCTCATTTGATCCTCAAAACATATTGTACAGGCCTCGGAGTCATTTTTCACTGTTTCTTGCACATTGGAGTCTTCTTGAATCCATGTCTCACAGGTGTAGACCTTAAAGCAATACACAAGCTTTATGTAACTACAAGGAAACCCTTTCGGGACTTGATCAAACACATATTCGTATCCAAAGTTCTCAAGTGTTGACGCACTTTTTAGCCTTAGTCATTAAGACCATCATCCTAAATTGACTTGAAGAAACTTCGTCCTTGTAAACATGTAGCCTCAAGTCTCAAACTTGTCAAGCTAAAACTGATATGATTATCCTTAGTTCTCTTTTGTTGTCTTCTCATCTGTTTCATAACACCAAAGCCGCCTTAACTAATGCAATACAACTGTAACTTCTCAAAAAGGGGTTTAATTTTATTTTCAGTAACTCAATACCATAAGCGTTATGTAGGTAGTATCAACTCTGATCATAATAACAATCGCTAGATCCTCTATACAAACCCCTTTTCGATTATCTAACACTTTTAAATTTCTTCCACGACAATTCCAATCCCATAACTCTACATCTTCGAAGTTCTTATTCCTTTCCTAGTTATTTAAACCAAAATGTACTAGGAGTCATCCTTTAACTTGAAATTAAAATCAAAGCCTCCAACGACTTCAAATCTCGAGATTTGATGCTCAAAGTGCCTTGAACTCAAAGGCCGCAACAACGCTACCACCTCGAAATTACTTCACATTCCATTAACTTGTTTGTCAGGGTAAACACTATCAATCCATATCGACTAAGTTCATTTGTCGCAAGCCACAACGTCAAGAATGTAAATTTAACCAAATTAGATATAGCGCCCCATACGTTATCTTTTCCATTAGACTTGGGTGTCAATCACTAAGCACGCCCCATCTCAATCTTAATTTATCCACCAAAACATGATCTACAATGCCTTCAGAAAGACCGATGCCAAGGGCATAGTGTACAAACACCACTCATGAATAATAGCATTCCATGCATATGAAGTCTCAAAATTAACCTTGCAGGATTCAAACAATATCTTTATGTCGACTTTGCCCTACACATTATATGGTACATCAGTCCTACTAACTTATGACCTCGATATTGTTGTAGCACAGCGACGTTCCTTTTCTACTTACGTCTACACTCCATTGTTGAAAGTCCAGAAGCAACTTATGAAACAAATATTGTCCTAGTGGTTCTGTTGTGTTATGTTTGACTTGTAGGTTGGAGGTTCAATTCAAACCTTGCAACAAACAAATGTGTCTCATTTCCTTCGAGTCTTGCATGTACGCGACTAGTTGAATCTCCTTCACCACTTCGGTTTTCGAACAATTGTTGAAGTCATAACCATGTTATCTCTTCTATTTTATTAAGTATACCAATCATGTACCAATAGGTGTAATTGACCTTGAACGTTGAATCTTTGTCCCCAAACCATCCAATTGTACCTCTAAAATTTTAATACCCAAATTTAATTGATCAATCCTCATGATAACCTCAAAATTTCACTTCCCATTATATATTAGGCGCCCAACACTTCTATCATATGATTTACCGAAAGAAAACTCATACAGATATATCGATGATTCGAGAACTCATGAATGTGTCCCCTCATTTATATTCCATAATACTACAATCATGCATAGGCAGTAATTACCAACACTAGCCGTAGTTCATACAACATAGTCCCAAATCAAATTTGATTACTCACTTAAAACCCATAAGCACCAACCTTTACCCAAACGGCCCTAATTTGAAGAATCTTGTTATGGGTCCCGAGGTAAATAGTTTACCTTTATGGTACGACTTTCAAACGAACCAAGTATGAAATCCCATGTAATACTAATAATCAACCAACCGTATTATTCGAGTGTTTTATTTGAACATACGAAATTAGAGTAATGCTTTTCTGTTTAACTCGTCCATATGATTTATCAATTACTGATTCGATTCAAATTCCGTAAGGAGAAAGACGGAAAGTAGTGCAGGCTGCGCCTTGGCCAAGACCCGTGGACACTCTCCCTGGTGCCAACGTGAGCCATCGGTCAAACTGAGTCCAGCCATTTAGAACGGGTGAGTCGAGGACACAAAACACACAGACATATAAGTTTTCAGATAGCACGTGATCTCAATCAAATAACATTGACCTGAACATATTTATAGGGGCATTGTCTCCTTTTTCTAAAATGATTACAAGACACATAGTCTAAATGCAAAGAAAACAAAGCAAGGGAAATCACAGAAATCCTCAATTTTAAAGTATCGAACCCAAAATCGTGTCACTTCTAGCTTGCACTACTTTAAAACCTCACAACTCTTGCAGAAATATATATTGACCTTCAATTTGTCCCAACAGACTTTGATTCATTTCGAGAGTTCCTTCAAAATTTGGGTGCTTCCAGTACCGTAAATTGCATAACAAATCCTTGTCATCTAACCCCAAAATGTCGAAAACAATCATATGCCTGATATCCTCAATAAAATTTCTCAGTTCTCTTAACGTTACTTGGCATTCCCAATTTCTCACTTCTCTTAACGTAACTTAAAATCTGCGTCGATGGCATTTGAATGACGTAAGGTCGAGTATACAAGAACCTACAACGCATAAGCTTAGCTCCTTCATAGACTCACCATTACTAGTCCCTTCTTCGACTTTTCACTTTCCCTTAAGATAATCGTTGTACTAGATTCAATTGGTGGAGCAAAGTTAGATTGAGTAGTGTCGGTTGTTTCTACAGGAATAAGCATAGGTTCGCCTCGATTCATTTTTCCCAACGATCTTATTTGATTCAATACCATGAATAGAGTTTTATGGTTAGGAAAAGAGGAAGTAGACGATTGCTTCCAAATTTGTGGTTTACCACCATCTCACATACACAAACCCAAGGGTATGTTCTGTCTCATATCTCATCTAAAATGGCCAAATCCTCGATAACTATAAACATTCAGTGCTCAAATACAATCATACTATCATCATCTTCAACTCATCCCTAATATAAACCCAAAAGGTGCTTAATGCCTCTATTTAACTTGCAATACTGTTGATCAATTCCTATACCCTAGTCGCCTTAAGCATTTCAATATCACATTCGAAACAATAAACTAAATTTCGAAACTCATAAATCAATAGATCATCAATTACTGTTAGCACCAAAGATAATCTCCAAAGTGGGTCGGTGTAAAATATTCACTTTTAGAACACCCAAAAATCAATCCAAGAACTCCATGGTGTAGTACAAGAAACAAGTAGCACGTAGCAACTAGCATGCGAATGAATGCACCCGACTCGTCCCCATTTTAAAACTTTCAAAATTTGTTTTGAAAACTTTTGTAGACTCGTCGAATCAGAACCTAACGCTCTGATACCGACTGTAACAACCCTAAATTTTGACCAACTATAAATAGACATAAATTTAGAATTGTCACGCCGCAATTGACTACCATGTCAATTGCTAGGCTAGAAATTCAACTACAATTAACCAACGAAAAATAAAACAGCGGAAGTCTTTAAATGTCGAACTATAGTTCTCAAAACGAAACCCAAATTACAAAAACAAAACGAAATGAAGTTTGAAATAAAACAAGTCTTTCGAAAACCCCAACATGATCAGCTTCGTAAGCATGCAGCCATATCATCAAGACCTGTCAACTATGCCATCGAAGATTGACATAGGCCCCAGAACACGGTAGGGACAAACCAGAAAACAGAACGTCAGCACAGGCTGAGTAACAATTAACAAGTATAAAGAACAAATAAGATACGCGCCTTGAGGCGCGTAGCTAACAAGAACGAATTGACGTTATAACATAGGAATATCAATAGCAACAGAGTGCATTATCAAAAGAGCATCGTCGCTCAATATATACATTACTTAATCATATTTTCGGCCAGGGTCCAACCCCATAACCCCACTTAACGAACTTTGTTCGAGCTAGAGTTGTAATTATCGCCCTAATAATCCCGAGTGTGCACACCCCTCGCAAGACAGGCCGGTAGGACGAGTTCCCATCTAAAAGGAAGACTATTAGGAAGTCCGTAGCTAATCCGACCCTACGTACCTTGATAAGAGGTATATCAAACGATGATCGGCCGAGCCGAATCCATCGTACTCTAGGTGGAGTCATTTATTTTCTTTCATCCGTTTTATATATGTTATTCACGCGTGCATTATTTGACGATACAAATTATAAAGATCATAACCGATAAATACTTGAAGCGAAACAAAAACACAAGCGACAAACATACTCACCACTCGACCGAGTGGCCGAGTGGTGGTCTCGGCTAAAGGCCAAAGGGCCGAGGAAGGAAAGGGTCGGCCGAGAGGCCGTGTGGGAGTATGGTGGTCGAAAGACCGCAACGAATATCGATATGATGGAAAAGAAATACGCTCAATGATATAATTTAGGCACAAGCGAAATGGATAATGAGAATGAACGTATAAAGTAAGAATATATGAAGTTCAAGCGAATTAGTGTATCAAACAAGATAGTGATTAATCAAGAGGATTGTGATCAACGTTCTTACCTTACAATGCTAATCCTTAATCATCCAACTATAAACTCAATTCATAATTCCCTAATCAAAAAGATGTAACCATAAGTCTTACAACTCACAACTATCACTAATATGAAACGGATCCACAAAGGGACAGTGGTAAAGAAACACGAATAACGTTTACCTCCGATATTGGATGACCACCAAATTTTAATATGTTGTATAAGGGTATGTCATAAACCTCTCCTCAAACTTTCGTCCACAAACTCCAAGCGGATCAACGGGAATCAACTTCACAATGAACCACGAATAACAATTAGGGTTTACTCACGAAAACCAATATAACTTTTGATACAGAAGTCTAGGCCTTATCAATTTTGGATATGTTTTCAAAGATATAGTTAGGAACATCCCCACAAAATATCGTCTTAAAATATCTTCTGAGTCGACGGGAATCATCAGAATACCGAGGCAGCAACACAGTTTCCGGGTAGATAGATACAGCTCTACTAAAACACCTGTACAGTGATCATCCCATGGAATCTTGGCATGATCTACATGTTTTTAGATTCGTATCGAAAGCATGGTTCTAACACCACCAACCACGACTTAGGCAAAGGTCGTATGAGAAAGTTATGTGTGTTTGGAGTTGACACAGTTGTGCTGAGATCTTATGCGGGTGGAGGCTAATAAAAGAAGAGGGAGGGAGAGAAGGAGGCCGAATGGTTATGAAATAAAGCAAGGGTTTTCTTTATTATATGTATATATAGGTATGAGGGTAGACTCGGGTTTGGGCTCTATTCGTTGGGTGAGATGAGTGATCCATAAACCCGACCCAAACTCAATTATAGGAACTCATTTTATCTTCCAATAATCGATTTAAAAAGTAACACCCTTATTAAATAATTACCCAAAAATACGGGGTGTTACAATAGGTAAGGTATAAAACTATAAATTCTTTTCGTTGTGTTATTGTCCTTATTGAAAATGGTTTTTTTTTTCTTTTTTGTAAATGTTTTAAAAACGTTGTTGAATTCACTAACCCAAAACATCTTCCCTCCCGTTATCGCCTACCCAAGAGTTCGTGACCATTAACCACGGAGGCCTAGGAATCTAGGATAGCAAGAAAAATGAATCCTGTAATACGAATTTTCAATCATGTCATCATCAGTCACTAAGTCATCATCATTGATTTTTTCATCTAAAATTGTGAAACACTACGGTCGATTCCATTAGAACTTTCTCCTATTCTGAAAATGTTAAATTTTTTTAACTATAGTCCATCATACAAATCATTCATGATTTGAGATGTTGGGGCTCGAAAATTTGAATGCTTAGTGTTAATGTCTTGAAAACATTAATCGGTCAATGTTAATTTGATAATAAATTATGACATTTTTCTTTTTCTAAAGTTGGATAAGAATTTCTTGCATTAATCAGTATAATGGTCCATTTTATGTTGATAGTTGTAGTATGATGTAGTTATTTTGTTTCCATATTTGGGATTGAGTAGAAATCTTTTTTTTTCATATTATTTTAAGATTTTGTAATTCTGTTCACACTGAATCATCATCAGATTTGTACTGGATCTTTTATTTTTATAGAATGAATTGTAATAATGTGCATGAAGTAGTAGACAACACATTGGTAATGTGATGAATAAGTAACTGAGAGGTCAATGGTTCAAATCTTGGCTCAGACATTTTTTGCCAAGTTTCACCAATGAGCATAAGGACGTGTTAAATGAACCTCGCCAAGTCAGCTTTTCTTGCACGCAATTATTAAAAGTAATAGATTGTGTCACGTGGCATGGGAGATGGCCTAACGTAACCCAGTGAACGTGGTTGTTGCCACTAACACAGCTTTTAATTAATATAATAATATAAGATAAGATATAGTAATTACATATATATTAGTTTGAAGGGAGAATAGAATATTCAAGACACTATATTGTATAAAGAAATTTTTCGTTTAACATAAGAAAAATTTGTCGAAGATTGTAGAGATAATTGCATTAGGGTACTCCGTATTTGGTAAGCCTTCATATTGTGTAAAGGAATTTTTCGTTTACCCCATAAGAAAAATTTGTGTAAGATTATAGAGATTACTGCATTATGGTATTTGGTAAGCCTTCCAATAAGATTGATGTGGTTTGTTTGGGTAGAGATCTTTCCCAAAAATTCTGTTCCTAAAACCCTCCACCATTATTCCCCACGTCTGTCGCCCAGGCCACCGGTATCATCTTTTCCTCCGCAAATTTCCCCTCGCTCTCACTTTTCTTCTCTCTTCTTCACCTTTTCTCACGCGTTTGTCATCTACCACTGCCTCGCCGCCTCCCTCTCCACAGTCGCTCCTCCTTCCCGGAGCTTCGCCTCCAGAACTGACCAAAATAACCACCTATATTGTGTTTTTCGCTTTTGTTTTTGTTTTTAAAGTGGCGTAGAATTGGCGTAATGGGCGGTGTTTATAATCAAGATTGACCGCGGCGTGGTCTAGAGCTGATCAAATGGGCCAGGCCCGAAAGCCCGACCCGGCCCGACTTTTTCCCGGGTTTGGGCCGACCAATTAGGCCCGAAAATGGCCTAAAGCCCTGCCCGAAAAAAGCCCACAATTATATGGGCTGGGCTTGGGCCGAGCTCGTGGCCCGAAAATTGGCCCGGCCCACTTTTAAAAATAAACACAATTTTTTTTTTTAATTTATAAAACTAAGTTATGTAAACTAGTGTAAATGATGTCAGATTATAACGCATTTGGTAATTAAAGTACTCAATAATGTAGCAAAATTAGGCTAAATGTAGTGAATAAAGCATTTTAAAATAATAAAAATATTAGTATTAATAAAATAAAATATTGTAAATTATGAAAATAACATCAAAAACCTCTTTAAAAGTGTATAATAATTTATTATTAAACTATATATGCAAGTAGTAGATAATATTAATGTGTAAAGTGATCAAAAACGTATTAATTAGGTGATACATAATTTTTTTTTTAAAAAAAGCCCGAACGGCCAGAAAGCCCGCTTTGGCCCGAATGGGCCGGGCTTGGGCCGGCCGATTAGGCCCGAAAGAAAAGCTTGGCCCGCACATCGGGCCTACTTTTTTACCCTAAGCCCGGCCCGGCGCATGATCACCTCTAGCGTGGTCGCCCGAACTGGCAATATCCTAGTGTAGGCCAATAGTTGGTTGGTGGTGGTTAGTGCTAATGGGTGGTGGTGAGGAGGTGAGGTTTGTGGTAGGTGTATGTAGGTAAATAGGGTTGGAGGGAGAGGGAAAGGAGAGAGAAAATGGGTATTTTTAATTTATTTTTTCTTTAAACTCTGTCATTCTTAATGTGAGAATTTAACATAATTAATATTTTGGAGAAGTTTAACCAATACCAAACATGCATTTGTTTGCCAAAAAAAAAAATACCAAACATGCATTAAGTTTTACAATTTTTTAAAATATAAAAATAAGATGTTTATTTTTTGAATTAACATAAGAAGATTTCCAAATTTTAATAAAATATTACATTTTATTTTTTAATTAATATAAGAAGATATCAACTTTTAATAAAATACTATATTTTTATGGTGATTACCACTAGCGATAACGACCGTAGAATTTTCGCTTTTCGAGATGAAAAATGTTATTAAAAACTAAAAGTTGTCACTGTCGAGCCAAAATAAGTCATTTTGAAAATAAATCATGTTGCATGTGTAGTTTTGATCGAAACTAAAAATATGCTATTATGAGGATAAAAATATGTCATTAAGGAACTAAAACATGACATTTTATAAGTTAAAACGTGTCCTTTTAGAACTAAAACATGTCATTTTGAGAAAAAAAAATATATATATCATTGTGGAATGTGGAACTAAAATATACTTACGAATTATTTGTATCGATTAGAAAATAAATAATGTCACATGCTAAATTAATTGTATATATAGACCATTTAGAAATCGAACGATTTTTTGAAATAATGCTAAAAAAAATGTTAAACAAAATCGGTCAGGAAAAAACTTGTTCAACAAATTGAGGTGGACGTCAACCATGTGTAAAACAGCCAAGGACCATGGCGTTTCTATGACTTGTGAATAATAACCAATGTTTTTTTTTTCCTGAAATAACCAAGGACTTTGGTGGTTTTACACACAAGACGACAAGCAAGGTCCATGACGGTTATACTGTTCACAATTCTTTTTTTTTTTTTTTAAGTCATAAACCGTCAAGGACCTTGGCGATTTTTTTATATGGGAGACATGATTCCCCCATATTGTTGAACAACTTTTTTTTTCACCCATTATGTTTAACATTTTTTTAGCACTATTTCGTTAAATCGTTCTTAGAAATAGGATTGACAAGTTAATTCTATGAAGTCAAAGGCTAATTATTTTTTGATTTTGTGATATACTCGTAATGGAATAAAACACAAATGTCTCATAAAAAGTGTTTGTGTTTCTTATTTTGTGAAGTAGAAGTCGGGCGATTCTGGAAGCTTCATTTTTGGTCATTCGAGAGCATTCTCTATATTTCAATAGGAGTAAGACTTAAGTATATTCGACCGCATTTTATAATATATGAGTCTATAAGATGATGCCGTAATGATATAATTTATCGACATGTTTGATTCACACTTCTACCAAACTACTCCCTCCGATTCTTTAGATTTGCCCCATTTCATTTGGGCACAAAGTTTAATGGTAGTGGGGTAGCCTTAGTTTTTTTACACTAAAGGGTATTTGTCTCATATGCACATGGGTTTGTCAAACCTTCAATGAAGGGTAAAATGGACTTATCCATACACAAATGTCACACAAAAATAGAAATGGGGCAAATCTATTGCACCATCCAAAGAAAGAAAATGGGGCAAATCTAAAGAATCGGAGGGAGTACAAATAATGCTTTTTCGGTCTATTTTTAAAAGTGGAAATTCTGATCCAGCTATTGGACACAACGTAGTTAAACAGACCAAACACATTGAAGCGGTGTTATGAAAAAGTGTCAACACATTTTTGCCTTCAAAAAAGAAGAAGTGTCAACATATTTTCTAGCTCACAGGTATGAGATGTCGACCTTCACGGTTCATGTTTCTTATGCTTTTTGTAGTAAGGATCACCCGTCTCATTTTCCTATCTCATTCCGTGTACCCCACCAATCACGTGCTACCATTTCATAAATTTTTTTAGAAAATATAATATTTTAAAGATAGAATAATGAAATGCTAGCACTTAATTGGAGGGATACACGGAGTGGGATAGGAAAATGGAACAGGTGATCCGCACTGGCAGGATTGCACTCCAAAACTTAAAAGGGTTAATTTATGTGATACCCTCGTGTTTTACTGATTTGTACGTGGTATTTAGAGTTTTGCAAATGTGTACAAACTATCTTCGAGATTTGACTGTTTGCACACGATACCCTAAACATAACACTACGTTTAACACCGTCAACCTTTTTTTTTTTTAAATAAAGGATAACTCACGTGATACCCTCGTGTTTTTCCGATTTGCACGTGGTACCCAATATTTTGCAAATTGTACCAAATTACCTTAAAATTTGACTCTTTTTTTTAATGGTACACTTACCTTTAAAATGCCGTTAATTAAAAAAAAAAACCTTGATTTTTTCCTTCGACACCATCTATACCTTCCCTTCACCAGCTTCATCATCATCATATTCATTCTCTCCCACCACCTTCATCAACATATTCATCCTTTTCCACCATCAGCATCATTTCCACCCATAGAAAACATCATAACCACCATTTTCTCCTTCACAAATTCTCATAAAAGACGGTTTCTCAATAATTTATTGAGAGACCATTATACTATATTATAAAATGACTCTTTTTACATTGCTTGTAACCATGACATTACTTTTAGTGATCGTATTAATTTACTATAATAAATCACATTATCTATGATTTTGGAGGATGTCATCATATAAAATTAGCTAAAATTTATAAAGTAACCCCTTTGCGAATCTCATATTAAGTGTCAAGATATTTAACTAAAACGGTCATCAAAAGTAGTATAACGGTCACTAATTACATAAACGAGGTCACGATATAAATAACATGGTTGGTCTTTCAATAAATTATTAAGAGACGGTCTCCCACAAGACCTACTCTTTCCTTTTCCATTGAAACCAACTTTTAGACGGTGTTAACGAAATTTTAAAGGTAAAGGTACCATGTAAAAACAGTCAAATCTTGAGGATATGTGGTACAATTTTGCAAAACATTGGGTACCACGTGCAAATCGGCAAAACACAAGGATACCATGTGGATTAACCTTTTTTTTTTTAAATAAAAAATTGACGGTGTTAATGGGAGGGTTAAGTAAAGGGTACCGCGTGCAAACAGTCAAATATCGAACGTATTTTGTACAAATTTGCAAAACACTGGATACTACATGTAAATCGTCAAAACACGAGAATTCCACGTGAATTAACCCATACTTAAATCATACGGATTATGTCTGAATTTACAATTATCATTATTTTACCACTTCCTTTGTTACTCTCAATTGTTAATGATTTATAGCTACACAAACTCAAGGCCTAAATTGAAGTCGAGTAGGTACCAAACATTTTGCTCATAAGAACTACTATTGAGAACATCGCAAGATTTTAAGAAGTTTTGACACATATTCGTAATCTCAACCCATGTAATATGTTTGCCCAAACTTTTTGTGACTTATGACTAGGGATGGGCGGCATAGACCCGGGACCTGCCCCAGACTCAACGGGTCGGACCCATATGGGTTGGGTTTGGGTCCTTATTTTTGGGATCTATCGGGTCTGGGACGGATTCATACCCATCGGAATATTTAGCGAGTCGAGTCTGGGTCCACCCATTGAGACCCAAACCCAACCCATACACCATATAAAGTATAAAAAAACAAAAAAAAAAATTAGTTAAATTTAGTTCGGCATCACTGCCGTTTTCAGTTTTTGTGTTTTTTTTTTTTTTGCGTAAAAATTTTAGTTAAATAAGTTATAAAATTAATTTTAAATTGTTTGGTACAATAATAGTCATATGGAAAATAAAAACTAACAAGTGAAAACTAAAAACCACTTTTTCTGGTTTTCAAAAACGGAACTTTGGTTTTCAAAAAAACAGAAAACAAAAAACAATATCAAACATGCCCTAAATTTTTTACCTATAGTCTAAACATTACAAAACACCAAACTACTCACAATAACTCGCTAGGACTTGTTCTTCCTTAAAATGGTGTTCAATTTTATTTCATTCGTTGTACATATATTAATCTTGTAAATTTCGTGCTTTTTTACATTTAAACTGATGTTATTGTTCCTAAAACTTAGATTAAAATTGTATGCGATAAAATATTAAAAGCAAATTACATTCTTAGTCAAACATTTCATTTTTATGAGTCCTATACCATTTATATAAAGGACCCGAACGAGACTCAATGGGTCCGGGTCTATACATAATTTCACGGGTCTGGGTCTTAGCAGACCCGACCCATGCTCATCCCTACTTATAACCTTATCTAGAGCTGGCAATTCGGGCCACACGTGGCCCGGTCGTCGACCTGGCTCGATCGACTCCCGGGCTGGCTCGGCACGAAGCACGACGGGCGTGACCGCGGCTTTCTATTGGTGGAAGTTGTCGACCCTTGGCACGGCGACACGAGGCATGATGGCCAGCCCGTTCAAGGCACGAGGGATTCGACTCGCCCGAACCCGATTTACCATGCTTTTATCCCATTATAAAAAAAAAAATGAAATTCCACTATATTTCTAAAGCCCCGAACCGAAATCCGACACTAGGCACGAGTCCGACGTGCCGACGGGCCTCGTGCTGTGCTTGGGCCGATACTCAAAATTTCGGCACGACACGAAGCCCGTGCCGAGCCTCCGGGGTTGTTGAGCACGACGGGCCGGCACGAGGCACGACACTTCGCCCGTCCCACTGCCAGCTTTAACCTTATCCTGCGTTATTTTGGAATTTAGTATGCCCATATAGCTATGCCTATGGCCTAAGCCCTAATGATACTGATATGTCTTTTACACTTTCTTCCTACCAAATCATCTCTCCTTGACTCGGAATAATCAAATCTATAATGATTAGCATCTCCACCGGCCTTAAGGGGCAAACACTCAACGTTCAATAACTTGGCATCAGAAAACTGAAAGCGAGGAAAAATGGTTGGACACTTGGACAGTGAAGGAAGAATAGAACAATAGCTTTTGAATAGAGAAAAGCGGAAAAGCCAAAAAAAGTGCTCTCTAAAAGCTATGCTATACTACCACTCAAAACCAAATCAACCAATACACAAAATACAGGATGGGGTTGCAAATAAGTTTGTTCCAATGTTTTAGCTAACATTTAAACTTTCCCATCACTTGCATATAACTCGACACCGTGCAAACTACTATCATGAAATAACGTTGTCGAAAATCCCGTTTTATTTCTATATTCGAATCTCCATGAGGACCTTCTTGTTCCGACGGCATATACATATAAATCTTCTTCACAAGACTCTCATATTGTGAGGTTGCATGCCCCGTTCGAAAGTAAGAAGGCAACAAATTGAGGATTTGGCGGTATAGTAGAAGGATCAGATAAACAACAATGTCCATTTCTAAAAAAACCACACCCCCTTTAAATTTCATAAAACTCGGGTACTTTCCTTGAGTTTTTCCAATTGTTATCGTTTGTACGTTTGCACAAGAGAAGGAAATAAGAAAAGAAATATAATTGTGTAATAATCACGCAATATAATCAACCTAGTCATAGTAGTCAAGACAAGAGACGCTCCTTTTTGTTGTACAAGCGAGGTGACAAGCCACATTCGAGGGACGCCCTTTTCTTATGGAACAGTACAGCCTAAATTATCAAGAGTAGAAGTCCAAAATTACGACTATCTCCCTCCTTTTGAAGGTATTCGATAACCAACATGCCTCATATTGCACACTTGCGTCAGCTTCTTCTCGCCCAACTGAAAGGTCACCTAATAATTAATAGATACAGTCTAAAACATGATGAGCTTTAGCAAATACAGTATCATTAGAACAATATTCTTTTCGAAACCGGAATGAAATTCCTTGGAATAAGATGACCGAGGATGCGATTCTCACCTTCGCAATGTGCGTAATTTGGCAGTCAGTCAAAAGACTCCGTCCATTCTTTACATCTGACTTTACGATATACTTCGAAGAAAGCTCCAGCAAACCTGAGGGTGTTATGGTGTAAAGTCCTTGTGAGTTGTTAGCTCACCTTTTAAATTTAATGCCCAATTTCCACGGTAGGTCGGAAACACGCCTAGCCCAGTGACTTGCCTGTTACAGCCAACGCTTTGTGAATTGTTATGTGTTTCAAACGACATATGAATACACGAAATTTTCCAAACGTAGTTTACGTGATATCAGAAGCAGCTCATAGCTTCTCGAAACAATAATGAAATTTAGAATAGGAAATGATTCTCACCTTTGTATTGGTTGGTTTAGGTTCAGTAAGAAGAATCCGTGCACTTTGTTCTGACCAACTTCTATACTCCCTTTGAATAAGCATACTAATAAATGTCTTAAACAAAAGCTTCCTGATACTTTCCAAAGCAGAAGTCTACAGTGAAAGCTTGATGAAAAGGCATTCCTCTGTAGCTCGAGAATCTTTCATTACTTGAATTAACATTAGATCCAAAAAACCTACGAAACAACGAAAGCAGAAGAGCAGGACCAAGGGTGTTTCCAGATTTAATTTACTTAGAGAAGCTATGACAGCATCAAACCTTAAAGGGATCATCTGTCTTCCACAGAGTTCATGATTACTACAAGTGGCACTCAACCAATGAGATTTACGCCTTAAAAAAATGTCAATGGAACAAATTTAACACACTTAATAGCTACAAAAGATCTGACAATATTTAGAACACTAACATCACGAACGCACTGGAAGACAGATTATCTAACCAAAAAAAAAACGGAGAGGAAAATGATATGTGCTGAATAGTGAATAGTTATGCCTTGATTGAAAAGGTTTCAAGTATGCAAAGTATGTCATAAATCAATAAAGATATTAGGCTTATTCACAGAATGCCAGCATTTTTTTTTTTTTTTGGGAGAGGGCGGGGGGTGAGCACATAAGAGCAAGGAAGTTTCAGCACAAAATAGGGTTCGTAGAGCAACTTTTCAACACGGTTAACCATCAGCAAAAATTAAAAAAAAAAAAAAAAAAAAAAAAAACTTTGAAACAGTATATTGATGTATCTTGAGCAAGATTTCAATGAAATAACTACAAGTCTACAACCCATTAATAAATGTTACATGAACTGAAATGTTACATAAACTGAAAGATGATGAATGCCGAGTTCATGGGCAAAAAGCTTTAAATTCGCAGGATTGTAATCACCTGAACTTTGAACTAATTGGCCTCCTGATGCTCACTTTTCAGGACGTGCACAATGCAGATCAAGGCACAAAATACTATTCACAGCTTCATTAAACATCTAGATCTTCATTTGTCAGGGCTATCAAACACCATGTATAATTTTCTTTTCTTTTTTGGACATTTGTAAGTAAAATCATTGTCACACTTCTCTCGTTATTGGTTACTAACTGCTAGCACTAGTGATCAGCTAGCTCTTCTGTTTTAACCTAATGCACATTCATGATACAAAACTTCAGACTAAATTCCGCTTCTTCTTTCATACTAAATGGCATTAAGAGATCAGAAGATACTTTGCAATAATAGTAGGGCGATGATTTTGCCAAGGCAACAATTACTACTGCCAAGGCAATTTCATTGAATCTGGTCCATAAAACGGACATATTTGCCTTGGAAGGTATTGATATGCCTTGGCAAAATTATCCCCCTAATAATATGCTTCCAATATACCTCCACTAATGTAACCAAAAAAAAAAAAATACCTCCACTAAAAGCAAAACATTTGGTTAAGAGTGAGGACGGAAGAGCAACACCATACGGCTGTCTCCCATTTAACAAAAACAGTCCTAGCCTCCTAGGCTTCGATTTCTCATGAGTCCTATCACTACCCGAACAAAAATAGGAGGAACCCTATGGAAGTATGATTATATTGTAAGATTCATAGTCTCATTTGGATCTGAGGGTAAATTGAAACAGATCGTGAAGAAAATTTCTGAAATGTATTGCTGCATTAACTTAACCAAAGTAAGGTAGTTTCAGGGCGGGCATAAATGGTAAATCTCAATAGGCACGCACGCACGCACGCACACACACAGGTAACATTTTCAGGCTAAAAGATAGAAGCAGCCAAACGCCAAGTTTAATTAGGCAAAACAGCAAAAGTATGTATAGTATTTCAATGAAAACAGCAAAAGATAGAAACAAAACTGGATGCAGAAATCTTACGTTCGATGCAGTATGAAGAAAGGGACACATGAAATTTTAATGAGGACAGGGAGAGGTGTAGAAGCCTACTCCAATAGAGCACATTGTGCCACCAAGGCCCCTACCACATCCATGGGCATTGGACAGTGGTTTCAGACTTTCCGATGTACATGGTTCAACCCAGTACAAAGGTTACTTCTCTCAGCTCCAAGGCTTGGAGGGGATGATCGACCAACTAATCCACACAAAAATTGAAAGTGAGAATGTATCAGTTGTCAGTCTATAGAAATTAAAATTTCCCTAAAACCAGCTCTTAAGTTTGCATATTTGAATAAACAACCAAGGTGCAGTCAAACAGAATTCTCCTTATGCTTAGCATTATACGCATACAAATTAGAGCAGAAGCATCTCTAATGCATACAACAGAAGAGCTGTGAATCTGCCATAATCTTTATCTTTCCACCTGAAAACCTTCAAGGCTTCCACCAAAGAAGCCGCAAGCCACACAATATAAGTGCTTGATCCATCTGCCTCAGTTTTATGACAGGAATCAGGATAAAACAGTAAAGTAATGAAAAGACGCAAGAGGAATAATATGAGAAATGCTACATTTCTGTGTCAAGAATGAACACCATGAATCAAATCCTAAGAGGGTGAGATAAACACAAGTTATTTAAAAAAAAAAAAAAAAAAAAAAGCCAACAACTCTATTGGTCATTTAGCAATATAGTTTTCGTATGGCCAACTGAGAAAATGTCTGAGGAATACAGTAATTAAAACTATACACAAATTGACACCTTGTCTAGAGTGTCCAAAACCTACAAAAATGGTCACCTTATCAAGCTATCCACTGCTGCAGACATATATGGTGCAAGACTCCTCGTCAAAAAGCTGTTGTTAATCACCTTCTGATTTAGCCTTTGGTAATGACGTACAGACTATCATCAATAATCACACACACAGATCACTCAAATAATGGCACATTCGGTCAAACCAACAATGCCACACTTGTCAGATAAATCATCCACGGTATGGCCAAGCATAAGCTTTTCTCAAGCCATTTGTGAGATCAGCAAAGAAGAGAATACTACTAGATAGAAGGACAGACACAGATCTCATGAGACATAAAACAAAGATACTTTACCAAAGTGTTGGCTAAATGATTCCACGCATTAGATGACAGTTCATAGAATAAAGCACACAGGAATGCAAATTGAGTGAGGCCAAGAGTTGCACATAATACAGCAACAAACCAGAATTCCTCTGTTTCAGACCTTCCAACACTTTCCTGATTAGTATGTTCCAAAGCTTTGGATGATAGTACAGAGGTGCGGCGCCCCTAGTGCAATAATGGTTCTTACACCAAAAAAAAAAAAAAAAAAAAAAAAAAGAGGCAGCACAGTACACATTGGCGTTCCTTCAAGGCTAGGATCTGGGGAAGGGTCCAACCATAAAGATGTATAGGGGGCATTGGGGCAAGCCTTCCCTTGTCATTTTTGCACAAGAGGCTGCTCCCAAGACTTGAATTTGTGACCAACCGATCACAGAGCAACACCTTAACCAGAGCACCAAGACTCCCCTTCAAAAGAAGCTACTCATGCATATTGGATGGAAAAAAAGAGAAGAAAAAAAAAAATGGTGTTCCAAAAAAAAGAGGTGGCACCCTCAAAAAGGTTGCTGGCTTGTTGCATTTGATCAATCATTTTGAGACTACTGGCAAAACCGATAATTAGATTGCACTTGACTGACACTTAATTTTTTTTTTTAACCAAAGCTAGGATACATTAGATATTCTTTCTTACCTTATTTTTGAAAGCATACTATAACTAACCTATTTTTAGCGTCTATTTAGCATTAAGGTTTATTCCTTTCATTTGTGTTGCCCTCCACACATGTTGACATGCAAAACTCAAGACTAGGCAACTGAATTTCCAAAAGCTTTGATCCAAAAATGATTTAGGTCCTGCCTAAATTAACTGTCACATGGTATTCATCAGTGTGAATTGCAAAACAAAAAGACAGTGTAGAGGAACTTAAAAAGAGTAAAATTTGCTTACTGAACCTAAAATTCCTTACCAGCTTATAGATGAGCATACAGTAGTGATTCACCCCAGAATCATCTTAATTACGTGACCTTCATTTAAGAAAGATAGAGAAACAGTATAAAGAAAGTTAAAGAGGGTAAATTTTTCATACTAGAGCTCAAAGTCTTTAGCAGTTTAGCCATTTGTGCAATCACCAAAACAAGAGAATACTACTATATAGAAGGACCGACACAGACATTATGAGCTAAAACTCTTTAGAAATTTACAGATGGGCACAGCAAAGAACCTATATATTTACATGATCTTCAGAAAAGAACGAAACAGAAAGAGTACAATGAAAACCAGTATGTGAAACATAAAGTAAGAACTAAATTCTATAAATTCAGAAATGCCTGCCTGCAACAAGAGGCTTAGGTGGAGACAATGATCGGATTTCAGGTGCAGAGCTAGGAAATAATATATTCAGCTTGTGCATGAGAATGTCAGCACGGGATGGAATCTCATTTAAAAGAAACTTCTGAACAATGGGTTTCTTAAACCATTCTAAGATAGAATCCCCAGGGGCTCTTAGAACAACCTTACTAACCTCAAATGGGGAATCAACGGAGCTTAGCATCTGGGCAACCACAATTTTCAAAGTCGGTCCAGTAACAAGTTTGATCCTTCTAGGCACAACACCATAATAGAGCATGCGTTTTCTAAATCTATGAAGTGTATGCACGACTGCAACAAGGGCAGCTCCAACTGATAAGTTTCTGACATCAAGGGACCAGGCGATATGCTGATCAAAGACTATTGCTTTTGGGAAAAGTTTATTCTCATAGGCAACCTTCCAAACACAACGTGCTCTATTTATCTGTCCCATCAGAACAAGATAATTAAGCAGAACATTAACAAAATATTTAGCAGCACCCTCTTCTAACTCATAATCAATCCCTTGAAAGAATTCACGTACAAAAGACAAAACTGGTTGTTTCCTTTGTTCTGGACCAGTGAACAGACCACACATGAAGGCATGTGCCTTGTGCTTCGTAGTACTAAGTATCGACATCAAATACTTTTCACTCTCATCATCCTGGCATCTGACTAGATGAGCCAGAATTGATGTATATAGTATCAGATCAACTTTTGCAGCCGAGTTAACAAATGTCTCGAGAAGAGGCTTCGCAGAGTCGTACAATCCACTCTTCATGCATGATTCAAAAAGTTGCCTGATGATGAAATTGTTTGTCCGTATCCCAGAAGAACTCATAAACCGCAGCCACCTTAAAGCTAGATCCACCGACCCTTCTTTAATATAAACCATCAAAACATCACTTGCACTGACATCTGCAGGATAGCCCATGGCTTTCATTTCGAGTAAAATTTTAGCTGCCACATCCACAAGTTTCTTGTTGGCCAACAGAGTTAAGAGTGCAGTATATGTACTAAGACTAGGTCTTAAACCAGCATTTGTCATAGAATTATATAGCTTCATGGCAGGGTCTACTTGCCCAGAGGCAGCATGCATTTCCAATAGACAAGAGTAAGTAGAAGGCGTAGGCAGGAACCCTGCTGTTTCCATATCCTGAAAAACAGACATTGCAATCTCAAGCTTCCCCGATTTAGCATGAGATTCAACCACCATAGTGTAAAGTCCATAATTTGGTCTAAATCCAGCTTTTCGCATTTCATCCCAAAGCCCAAGAGCGGCTTCTAACTTCCCAGCCTTGACATAAGACTCTACTAGCGAAACAAACATACTTGCAGATGGCCTGTATCCAAGACCCCGCATTTCCATGTACAACTTCATAGACATATCAAGCCTTCCAGCTTTCCCCATCAAATCAACCAATGTCGAAAATGTAGAAAAGCTAGGACGAAAAGTCCTCTCTTTCATCTCCTGAAAAAGTTTCAGAGCGCCATCAAGACGACCAGACCTAGCCAAGCTAGGTATCATCAACTCGTAAGTAGCACAATCTAATGAACATCCTGAACCTACCATACTCTCATACACTTCCACAGCTTTATAAGGCAACCCTTTATTCAAAAACAAGGTTATGAGACTATTATACGTTTGAGTGTCGACCTTACGACCGGCTTCATGAACCTTCTTAAAGCAACAATACGACACCTCTAACTTCTCTGCCTTAGCTAGATACTGGATAACTTGATTATAAGCACTAAAAGTAGACACCTCATTATCAACAGAATCACGTATCATCTCATCAAAAAGTGATTGCAACTTATCAAAATCCCTACTTTTATTTAAACAATTTAACAATAACGTGTAACATTCATCATTTGGCACATACCAAGGCTGCCTCTTTGCCCACTGGAACAAACTGGTCGAGGTTTCGCCATCACCAATAATCTTGATTGCCTGTATCAAATGAGTCATATTAGGCACAAACTGAAGTTTATCCAACTGATTCTCCATTTCAGGGCCCCATTTCCACCTCTTCACAATCTCCACAATCTTGGCCACTGCAGAAGCATTCAAAAATGGCTTCTTTATCCCACCAGCCATAACATGGTCATCGACACCGGGTTCGACCGAGCGCACGCCTTTACCGGAGTAAATAACAGTGCCCTTCTCATCCAGATACTCTATCTCCTCAGTCCATTCACTGCAATTGGGTTTATCAGTGCAGTACCTCCTCACAAAATTGGGGGTTTTACCTAAGCTGCAGTTTTGAAAAATGGGGGTTGAACCCACATAAATTGGCACATTTTTGAACAATTTCCCATGACCAATATCGGCATTATTGCATGAATTCCGGCTCTGCCCGACGAAAGCTGCTACAAAACTAGGATTTTTGCGGAGGAGAGAGAGGTGACTCCTGCACAAATTTCTACAGTGAAGCATGGAATATATGGACGATTTATATCCACTGGAGTATGAGAGTGTGAAGAAGAAGAAACAAGTTTTACTGAGGTTTTCAAAGATCTTACGAAAGGGGAAATGATTGAGACTGTGTTAAACCCTAAACCCCCAGTGTTCCACTCTTTCTCTCTCTCCCTAGCTGTCCGTCTCCTGTATCTTTTACTTTTCTTAACACAAAATAGCAACAAGGAAATTCAGGTCCGATTTCTTGTGGTGGGACTGAAGAAATCCGACTGAGAGCGCCTGAATTAATTCGGGTTGAGTTGAGACGGATAGAGTCATATTGGGGACAGGTCTCATTGGGTCAACTGAGCTTTAGGGTTAGGTAGTTTTTCGTTTAGGTCTATACGGGTCGGTTTCTGTTGGCGCAAATTTTTGGATGAGTTTGGTCGGTTTTTTATTAGACGATATAGCGACCCAAAAAAACTCGTTTCGTGCGAGATTGGATAAGTGGGGATAGGAAATCTGAAACCATATCAAAACATCTAAAAGCTGGGTAACACACTACGAGATCCTCCTTTTTTTTTTTTTTTTTTTTTTTGGAAATAGCACTACGAGACCCTACTAGTGAGGTCACACACAAACCTACAAGTTGAGGTAATGAGCAAAAAATCTAACCCCTACCTCTTGTGAGATACGTTGATACGGGCTACCTACAACTAATCTAAAACAAAATAATGCCTAAATAATTTAAATCACAATGGGACAGAAGTCTGAAAAACAACGACATTACTTTTAGCTAAGAAGCCTATGTCTCGTGGAGCTAATTCAACATTTCGACCGTACTCGAATACACGAAATAAACTAGCTAGCTAGCTAGTGAAGTCCTTTTAACAATTGCCATAATGCCAAAAAGAAAACAAAACACGATTTTGAGTAGGGTACAAGCAAGATACAAGATACAAGAGACATAGAGGCATAACCTCATAACCTCGCAACTTTTTCCCCATTTTTCATAGTATCAAGCTAAGCATATATGCCAACACACAACCAGGCCAGTAGTACAATAACCAAAACTTTGCCACATTTATATAATAGAGAAGCAACTGAATTGATAAACACATACACTTAAAAATAGTAGACTGATCTATGAATAGAATTTCTTGATGAACACATAAACAGTAATCGGCTAAGGAATCATACCCTTTAATGACAAAACCAACTTGAGAGTGTTAAGTATATATCTTCTTTATATAATCTTCATGAATCATGTTGTTGCTACTCTTACTTATTTGCCCAAATTGTATAAACTCAGTGAGGAGTAGTCTTTTGATCAGATAACGAAGAAGACATGGAAACAAGCAGAACAGGGAGTGTTTGGAACAGGATCATGGAAACTCTGTATTTCTTTGTCGCGGTGGGCGTCTTGCTCACGCATTGCGGTACGTCTATTGACGCCTATGATATGTCTATGAACTATTTTGTGCAAATTTTATTATGTCCCGCTCTATGTATCACTTGAACGGTACAATTCGCTAACTTATCTCTTTCCAAAACAGATGCAAGGCCAACGCTCCTCGCCAAAGACATATCAATTTCACAGAATGTCAAGCACTTGAAGATACTGGACGTAGCAAAAAGCTTAAATATGCTTATGGATGTATCAGTGAAAGATTCAGAATTACAACCTTATGTAAGCTCCCCACTAACATTACCACCTTATGATTCACTTGCTCCGATATCATTACCCGACAACAATAATTCTCCTCCATATTGTGTATATCCACCACCTAGTTCACAATCCTCGTCACCCATTGTACCCGGACCAATCGGGTTCACCCCAACGCCTACTTCAAGCCAACCTCCAGGCTTTGATGGGTTAACTCCTAGCCCACCAGACATTCTTCCGAGCCCACCAGATGTTTCCGGCTCACCTAACATATTCCTTGGACCTCCCGAATCTACTCCTAGCCCGTTTACGCCTTTTCCGACCCCACCTAATTATGAACCAAGCCCACCAAGCGGAAACGAACCAAGCCCACCAAGCGGGAGTGAACCAGGACCACCAGAATTTGTACCGTCTCCTATTGACATCGAACCAAGCCCACCGGTGTTTGAGCCACCAGTAGTATACCCACCATCGGGCAGGACACCGCCTTCTACGGGTGGTCATGGGGCTGGTGTTTGGTGTGTGGCTAAACCTTCAGTGCCTGACCCAATTATTCAAGAAGCCATGAACTATGCTTGTGGATCAGGGGCTGACTGTGATCCACTGCAACCAAATGGACAATGTTTTCATCCAAACACACTTTTGGCTCATGCATCTTACGCGTTCAACAGTTATTGGCAACGTACTAAAGTAGCTGGTGGAACTTGCTCGTTTGGAGGCACAGCCATCCTCGTAACAGTTGATCCAAGTAAGCTTTTTTTTTTTTTTTTTTTTTTCTACGCGACGAATTGAAGAAACAACAAAATTAACTAATAAAGAGTAGCTTAGTGATAGAGGTCTAAACTTTAGACAATTTATTGTTGTCTAAAGGTGACATGGCGGTGATGTGGAGTATGATATGGCAATATGTGGGGTCATTCATAAATGGTTAGGAATTTGGTAAGGAAAATTTGTTTGGTTAGGAAATAACTAAGCTAGGTAAGGATCCATTATAATCAACATACTAAATTAGGAAAAGGCCAAAATTAAGCAAACCAAATAATTATTGATATATATACACCCAACATATATATCTTTTTAGGAAGAAGATAATAAATATATATATATATATATATATATATTTTTTTTTTTGAGGGCATAAATAAAAATATTGAACTAATAAACGAAAATAAGGAAAACAAAAATAAGGGGAAAAAATAAACGTGCATAAATTTTTTTTTTTTTTTACTTTGTGCTTGATATATAAATAACAGTCTCTCATTTACACATTAGTGAAGTTGTGGCCTGCTGGTAAGTGCTTCTTGGTTTCCTACGCATGTCGTGGGTTCAATTTTGATAAGGGTAGCATGTTTTTTATTTGTTAAAAATCTTTTAATTAAGATCCCTCTCTCTTTCTTATTTGTAATTACATTAGGTCGATTGAACCATTCAAAATCCCCCTTCGGAAAAAAAAAAAAAAAAAAAAAACAAAATTCAAAATGTTTAATTTCGCGGAGGTAAACTAAAAATTCAATATTTTCAAAATAAAACGATAAAATTGAATGTTATTAAAAAAAATTGTAGTTACGTTTTCATTTTATGTTCCGTAGATCGAAAATTTTAGGGCTCATTTTTGTTTTTTAAGTTTTTGTTTAATTAACTGAATGTTATTATGTTATGATGTGATAAAACAACCGTACAATACGGCTCGACACCGAAACAAGTATTTGGCTAAAGAGGTTATATATTCTAATGGTGTGGAGTATATGTTCCCGCGTTGAAAACCTGTAGGTTGTGGTGATCATATTCTAAAAGTTAGCGTATTTAATTGCACAATCGATAACAGTGAGGGGCAAATTGCATATTTCGTCTATTCTATTATTTGTTTCTATATACTTAACATTATAATTTTATTGCTACAAACCATTTAACTAATGATTAAGTCAATAATACCGATTACAAGTATTAGCCTATTAGGTTAGTCCGAAAATGATAACTGTGTTAATCATAGTCATTTCTACAAATGACCATAAAAATGATTTCTTCAAACTTTATTAGTTCCTCGATCATTTTCAAATTTAAACGTCCAAATTACTGAAACAACTTGTTTGGGAGTTGTCCCGGGTTCGAATCCTCATATCCCCACCCCCGCAGATCGAGTTTGAGCTTGCTTAACAAATAAGGTAACGACATCGAGTGTAATGGTAAAACACTAAGTTTGAGCTTTGGATGTTGTTTCAAGTGAAAAGAATATAAACTATAAGTAAGGTACGTACATGAGTGTGGAGTGTAAGGTCAACTTGAGCTAGTAACTTTTGAGTGTGTAGTTGTGTAAGGTCAATTGAATTTAAAATAACAAATTATTTGTACGGAATTTCGTATGCATGAACAAAAGAAGTATATTGTAAGTTGCTTAAGGCAAATAAGTATTTCGTATGCATGAACAAAAAAATTAAATTATCCCTTAACTGTAATTTACAATTAAATGGATCAAATCTATCCATTAACCAATATGCTAACCTCCTATTTACCCTGAAATTACGCATGTATAATAAGGATTCAAAACCAAATTCTTTCACCCACTGGCGTTGATGAGGTAATTTCAAAGACACGATAAGACCAAGAATTCTTTCGGGGCAACATCTAATGTTGGGTACCTGTACAATATTTCAATCAATGCGTATCATCAGATTTTTTATTCTCTTAGCATAATCAACCAAAATTAATAGTAGAAAATTACAATTTAAACATACCAGCGCTCGTGGTTGCTTCCGTGAACCTTTATCCTCGTCTTCGGACTCATGTTCCCTCACCTTTGTATCATCCATCGTCAGTTTGATTACCTATAACAACAAAAACCCCAAATCAAGTTGTCAAAAGAAAAGAGTGTTTTTATTTTTATTTTTTATTTTTAGTTATTTTATGTCTGTACCTATATATAATGGAGTTGAACACTTCGTTTTTTTTTTCTTAATGATAGTTGTCTGACTACAAAATCTTTTTTTTTTTTTCTTTACTTTTCAATAATAAAAAGTTAACGTTATTTTTTGGCCAAAGTATTATTAAATTTAATTTCCTCCAAGTTTCTGTAAGTTCTAATTCTTTCCTTTTATGTTAATCATCCTTACCTAAACTTCACATTCCCATACCTAAAATCTTACCCCAACCCTTACTCTTCCTAGGCAATTTAATTTTACTACAAATAGCTAATTTTACTACATCATATGACATGGCAAAGTTTAGACAAGATTTCTTTGTCTAAAGTTTAGACCCCTATCAGCATCCTAAAGAGTATATCTGTAATTCTGTTTCACTGTATAAATATGTGATAACTTCTCCAGTAAGTTCGAACTTATAACTTTGTACGTAGTTTCTTTTAAAGAACCCTTATGCTGTAAGGATCGATCATACTCTAGCCTTGGCGAGGTTACTGAGAGTCTGAGAGTATATATATTGTCAATATTGACATAATTGGCCATCAATTCGTTAAGGACATGCAAAGTATACGTGCATAGTTGCATGTCATATACTTGCATAATAATGTAATAAGTAATAACATTTGCCCTGGCCTTAGCTTCATGCCCAATTGTCTGTCCACTAATTATTAATAGATAATTTTGTGCATGTTTGCAGGTTCGCAAGGGTGCCGTTTTGTAAGCTCTTAGTTATCAATAAATTAAGGAAGCACAAGGCAGGATAAATTTGGGACCGTAAATGATCATCATTATCTTCCTCAAGAAAGAAAAAGATCGATCGTGACTCGACACACCGATCAAAATATATAGAACTAGAACAACATATTCAATTGTGCCTTTTGCATGTATGTATTGATCTTTAAAAGACAAAAGTTTTGTATTTTATGGTAAAATATTCATCATATGTCATTTCAATATTTCATTAAAGGCAGTGACGTACTAGTTTTAACTAACTACAAATAAGCTCGGATAGATCAATATCATTTTCTCACTACAATATTCCAATAAGAGTTTTTTTATCAAACATCACCTTTTAATTTTCCAATTTTGACAAACACCGTCTTTTAAGACTCTTACTTTTGGCAGACACCACAAAAAAAATTTCAGCCACAATTTCTCTTAGCTTGATTCCCGCGTTGACTCACCCTATCTTTTATTCTTTCTTGTTTTGAGCCTGATATTCCTCCTTCTCGTTCATTCTTTCACTCTTCTTCGCCCTTACTCTCTCTACTCAACCATTGCTCAGATTCCTTGATTTATTCTATCATCCTTACTCGCCTATGATCTCTTCATTTGACTAGATAGACTTTTAACGACTTTGATTTGGCTTTTTGCGTGTGTGGGACATAATTGGATAACAAAGAGATATGATCCATTCTCTGATTGATAAGAAAAGGAGAATTGAAGAGTACCTTATTGTGCTATATTGTTATATGAAGTTGATGAATTGACGATGATTATGGTGCACATGTTGCTTACAATTGTCGAATCTAAACCTCCATTAGAGGTAAGGAGAGAGATAAGGGAGATTCTTGATATGATAGATTCTTCGGGAAGGAAATATCGAGCTTAAAAGAAGAGAAAAAGCAGCGGTAAAGATTCGGATGGTGGGATTCAAGAGAAAATGTGGCCGAAATTTTTTTTTTGGTGGTGTTTGTTAAAGGAAAAGGTCTTATCAAAAGGTGGTGTTTGAAATTTTTAAATTTAAAAGGTAATCTTTGTCAAAATCGGAAACTTAAAAGGTGGTGTTTGGCCAAAAAAAAAAAAAAAAAAAAAAAAAAAACCTTCCAATAATGACTTAAATTAACCTCTCTACCTTAAAAGTTAGTTCATAAAGATAAGAAGTTTTGTATTTTGATGACCAAGGTCCAAGGTGGTCTAACTCATTGGTTTTATGGTGATAATTGATCGCGCTTAAGGTATAATTAATTAATTATGGGATAATATGTAATATAGCTACCTAACTATCATATTATCACAATTATGCCTTATGCGCATCAGTTGAAACTAGGGATGGGCATGGGTCGGGTTTGGGTCGGGTCAGCTAAGACCCGGACCCGGACCCGTAGAAATTTGTGTAGACCCGGACCCGATCCGGACCCGTCGGGTCCTAATTTTCTAGACCCGGATCCGGACCCGTCGGGTTTGGGTCGGGTCCGGGTCTCGTGCGGGTCCTTGAAACAAATGGTATAACGCTTCCAACGAACAATATTTTCTAGTTAAGAATTTTATTTGCTCGATATTCCGCCACATACAATAAGCAAAAAGAAATTAGCATATGTTCACATCTAAAATATATGAAAGACAATTAGACCAAGACAAGAGAGGTGATGAATTTAGATTTTTGTAGATGAAATAAAGACTCGGGGAGTAGGAATACATGTAAAACTCATGCTAGGTTAGGAAGAGACGCAAATCTTAGATAGAACTTTTAGAATTTTTCATTTTTTTTAAAACTTAGGCGGGTGGGTCGGGTCTGGGTCTCAAATCTTGGACCCAGACCCGACCCGTAATTAATGTGTGCGGGTATGGATCGGGTCCTAATTTTTAAGACCCAAACCCGACCCGGGCGGGTCGGGTCCAATGGGTCTGGGTCGGGTCCTGGGTCTATGCCCATCCCTAGTTGAAACGCCTTTAAAATGAAGGGATATATCTAGGTTATCGTACCCCTAATGTTTCGAGGATTATCTATGGTGTCTTTGAACTTTTAAAGTTATCTCGCTAGGGTACCCCCATGGCTTATTAGTTCCCTCTACGTACTATTTTCTAATGTGTGCCCGTAGGGTACATGATAAAACTCTATTTCCTTCTTTGATTAAGTGATATTCTCACTTAAAAAAAACAAAAAAACAAATTGTGGGATCTTTTTGATTAATTCAAGAGAATATCAATCAATTAAAGAAGGATATTAAGTCTTATCATGTGCCCTTTGAGCCAATATCAATCCTTGTAATATTTTCATTAAACATGTTAGGTAAAATTGTAATCAAGATAATTAATTATAATCAAGCTTTGTTTTAAATGATTTATTAGAGAAATATAATATAATAGATTTATGGGTTGTGTGATGACATTTATGTTTAGCATAGTTATATTTGGGTGAGGATCCCATGGAGTTCATATGTTGTAGAGTTGGAAGAGTTTTACCAAAACGGGTAATAAGACAAAATAAAGAGGATCTCAAAAGCACAAATAAATTAACAGATATATTTATTCTTACATTTTTTGGTAAACTCTACCACATAGAGTTTATTTTCAACTCCAGTGGATCTAAATACGTTATATTTTGTTATCAACAAATTAATTAAGGTAAAAAAAAAATTATGGTTTGTGTAGAGTTAAGATTTATATTTCAAATCAATTTAATTTCACATATTATAAGCCTAACGTGAGAATAAAAGTTCACATATTGAATTGAGGGGTTAGGTAATTATAATGAGAGTGATGTTGGGGTTCATTTTATTAATGAGGTCACAGCCCTTAGGAATGGAGGCCCAATGCCCTTGATAAAGCCCAATGATGTCCTTAATATCCAGCAAATCTCATCCGTTGGATGTCAAGGGAATGGAGGGTCAAGATGAAGGGGGGACCTCTAGGATTATTCCTTGGGAGTACCTTCTCCACTATAAATACCCCCTCATTTCCCTCACTTTCAGGTTCACGGGATTTTGACTTTTAGTTTTCCTGAGACATTTATTGTTATTCTTGAGATAAGTGATTCTCGACACCCCATTTCTCGACCGCACCCAGTACTGACTTGACCGTCGGAGGGGCGTTGCCTGGGTAAAACCGGGCCCCCTTGACAGTTTGTTCATTGCGCGGGACAGAGATTTGGACCCCGTCTATCCCGAAGTCGAACTCACCCCAACATTTGGCGCCGTCTGTGGGGATAGATCGGAGAAGTCCGGATTTTTGCTTGCGAATTGAACAATTTTTACTCCGATAGAGATGGTAGCCGAGACGCGGAAGAAGGTTGACAAGTCGAATGCGGTCACTTTACATACGGGTGCGCCACCCCCTGGTGACAACCCGATCATCGGCCGTTGCGACCCAGTGACGGGTGAGTTGTTGGGGCCGGTTGGGTCCACCGCAACCGCACCCACTCGACCCCCGAAATCGCAAAAGGCGCTTGAAGCTGCGCGCCCCCCTCCTCCCGCAACCATCCAAGACGAGCGTCGCCGCAGAGGTTACGTCGTCGAGGATGAAGACGAGATGGATTATACAGATGACGAGGAGACAAAGACGGATAACCAAGGCACTGAGGCCTTCGAGGCTCGGGTATCCGCAGTCAGAGAAGAGCTTCGCAAGGAGATGATGGAGAATCTGGATGCCCAGATGGCGGCGTTCCGAAAGGAGGCGAGTGGGCAAATGCCGCCGGTCTCGACTCAGACGCAGCCAGGGTCTTCAGGGGCGAAGAAGGGAAAGAAGAGAGCGTGCCCCTCAGTGCGCATCCGCAGAGCAGTGGCGCGCGCAAAGGAGGCACAGAGGCAGACCAATCGTAGATTCTTGGACGAGCGTCTTATCATCGATGCGGGGAAGGCGCGCGAGGAGAAGGAAAGAAAGAAGAAAGAGGAAGAGGATAGGTTGCGGAAAGAGAAGGAAATAGAGAAGAGAAAAGAGAAAAAGCGACCCCAGGTGTCCTACAAGAAATTTTCTGTGATGGAAAAAGGCAAGGGTATAGTGGAGGAGGATCGGGTATTGGTGTTTGACAGATTACGGCTGGATCCGGGGCGACACAATGCGCCCCTGTGGATACGGTCCAGGTCTCCTCCACCCACACGAGGTGTAGCCCTCACCCGTCAGTCGCAACCACAGCCGAAGACTCAATCTCGGCACGACAACCAGCATCATCACGGTGAGCGGCCCCGGAGTCCACTTTGCAGAGGTAGGACCCGGACGCGAAGCTGTAGTGAGAGCGAGTCCGAAACCGAGGGTGAGGCAAGTTCCAAATTCCGGGGCTATGGTCATCGAGGACGTTCAACACTGCTCTGTGATTCCCCATTCACAAGTTGGATCCTCATCGCAGACAAACCGCCGGTTGTTAAGAAGCCTAAAACGACTGAGTACGATGGGGTAGGAGACCCGTACGATCACATCTCGTCATATCTGCACAATATCAGTTACCTGACCATGGACGAACCCACTATCTACAAGCTGTTCCTGTCTACACTAAGCGGAATTGCGCAGAGGTGGTTTGACCAGTTACCCCCAAACAGTATTGATTCATGGAGAGAATTGAGAAGGAAGTTTGCTGGCCACTTTGCAACCAGCAAGACTAGGAAGAAGACATCTATCCATCCCGCCACTGTGAAACAAGGAGACAACGAATCTCTGGACGAGTACATCCAGAGATTCCACATGAATGCAACGCACGTGACCAACCTTACTGATGAGGCTGGGGTTGCGGCGTTGATCATGGGAATGGCAGAAGGTAGATGCAAGTATGACTTGGTTGCGAAAGAGCCCAAGACCATGGTGGGCGCATATCAGAGAGTGGCTGCGCATGTTAATGCCTCCTTGGTAAATAGTTCAGGCTGCAAAGAGAAGGCGGCTGCAGTGGCGCAGAACAAGAACCAGGACATCCTGTCTGCGCGCCGACCGAGCAACGGCTTGCGCAACCCAGGTCAATTCAATACATCAATCAGAACAATCTTTATGGCGATCAAGGATGATGAGATGTTGCCGGCACCGAAGCCAATGGCTGACACGGACAGGGTAAACATGCAACAATTTTGTGAATACCATATGGAGAGCGGGCACAGTACCCGAAACTGCCCTAATTTGGAAGATGTATGTCACAATCTAGCTGACAATGGAAGGTTGCAGAGATACCTGACCCGGCTGCGAGGGCCGCGGGACAGGTATACACAGCAGTGGCAGGGCCGCGGCAACTACAACAATCGCAACAACAACAACAATGGCTGGCCTGGGAACAGGCCGCGACCACCCAAAGGAGAAGATAGGGAACACAGTCCCGGTGTGATAAACACAATTTCAGGTGGCTTCGCCAGCGGAGGACCAAGTCACCGTGGACGAAAGGAAAATTTGAAGAACTTTATCAATTCTATTGCGTCTCCGCAGACGAGGCCGATAAGGATTCTTGATATCACTTTGAAGCAGTCTGATATCACTGAGGTTCGTACACCACATGATGATCCGGTGGTGGTCCCCATGAGGGTGGCGAACAAGGACATAAGAAGATGCCTGGTGGATACAGGATCCTCAGTAGATATAATGACTTTGGAATGTTTGCTGAAATTGAGATACACGAGGAAGGATATCATGCCACTGCATGAACCTATTGTCGCATTCGGCGGGCAGTCAATCTACCCACTGGGTTCGGTCCGACTCCCTGGTGTCATTGGTACTGGGAGTGCGATCAGAACTGCAGTGGTAGAATTCATCATCATTGACATTCCCTGCACGTACAATGTGGTCATCGGGAGGCCGATGTTAAATGAAGTGGTTGGTTTGGTGTTTACTTTGGGACTTTTAATGCTATACATCACCGATGACGGGAAGCCGGCAATAATACGAACCGATCAGAAAACAGCTCGAGAATGTTATCACGCGGGGCTGCGGCCGCTGATGATCAACCTCGAGGATGCCACACCCGAAGACCAAGCTGCTAAGAAGAGGAAAGAGAGGGATGGTGAAACCGTCCCGGCTGCGATGACGTACTCCATTGAGACTTTGGATGCGCGTCATGGGCTGGAAGGACCCACCCAACGCCATGAGGAGACAGAAGAAGTGGCTTTATAAGAAGGTAATGAAGAGAGAGTAGTACGCATTGGTCGGAATCTCGCAGTGGAAGAGCGAGATCCACTGGTCGCGTTGCTCAAAGAATACAAAGACGTGTTCGCATTCGCAGTAGAGGAGATGCCGGGCCTCGATCCCGCAGTCATTACACACAAGCTGAATGCGGACCCAAAAATCAAACCAGTTCACCAGAAGAGAAGACATTTTGGGATAGAAAGGTCCGACGCGATTAAGGAGGAAGTTGGTAAGCTCCTTAAGGCTGGTTACATCGAAGAATGCGTGTACCCGACGTGGCTATCGAACGTTGTGCTTGTTAAAAAGCCCAATGGGTCGTGGCGCATGTGCGTTGATTTCACTGATCTAAACAAAGCGTGCCCAAAGGATGGCCAGCCTTTGCTGCGCATGGATAGATTAGTTGATTCGACCTCGGGCCATGGACTATTAAGTTTTATGGATGCCTATGCAGGATATCATCAAGTGCCCCTCGAAGAAGAGGACGGACCAAAAACCGCATTCGTCACTCCGCTGGGAATGTACATGTACCGCGTGATGCCCTTTGGGTTAAAGAATGCAAGTGCGACATTCCAAAGGTTAGTCAATAAGGTGTTTGATGGGCAAATTGGGCGCAACATGGAGGCCTAAGTGGATGACCTGATAGTGAAGAGTAGGTTGGCTGCGAACCACACACAAGATTTGAGTGAAACCTTTGCTACCCTGAGGAAGTACAATATGAAGTTGAACCCCAAGAAGTGTGTATTCGGGGTGCATTCCGGGAAATGCCTGGGTTTTTTGGTCAGTGAGCGCGGCATTGACGCAAACCTGGAGAAGATAAAGGCTATTTTGGATATGCCTTCCCCTCGGTGCGTCAAAGATGTGCAGAGGTTGACTGGTTGCGTGGCGGCACTCAGCCGATTCATCGCCAAATCAGCCGACCACTGCATACCCTTTTTCGATGCACTCCGAAAGCGCAAGACATTTGAATGGAATGATGAGGCCGAGAAGTCCTTACTAGAACTAAAAGAGTATCTGACTAAGGTGCCAAAGATTGTGGTACCAAAAGAGGGGGAAGGGATAATAATGTACTTGTCTGCGGGAGAGCGAGCACTGGGGGCTGCGCTGGTGGTCGAGCGCGAGGGCTCACAATGCCCAGTGTATTACGTGAGCCACGCCCTCGCCGGGGCCGAGTTGCGATACATACCCACCGCTCGAAAAGCTGGCATTGAGTTTGTTGATTGCAAGTAGGCGGCTGAGGCCTTACTTTCAGAGCCATAAAATTGTTGTGATGACTAATTATCCACTCCAAAAGATATTGGGAAGCCTCGACGGGAACGGTCGATTGCCGCGTTGGGTTTGCGAGCTGAAGGGATTTGGAGTGGAATACAAATCCAGAAAAGCCTACAAGGGCAAGTACTAGCCGACTTCGTCACAGAGTGCATGTTTAGTGAGGAGTTTGTGATACCAAATGCACAGTGGTCGTTGTACGTTGATGGATCTTCGAATTCTGGCGGCAGCGGAGCAGGCATAGTAGTTATCCTCCCAAGCGGTGATAAGACTGAATATGCTTTGCGTTTCGAGTTCGAAGCCACTAACAACGAAGCAGAGTATGAAGCTCTGATTGCGGAACTGCAAATGTGTGCGGCCGCGGGTGCGAAGAATGTGAAAGCATTCTCGGATTCGGCTGTTATGGTCAATCAAATAACTGATAAGTTTGAGGCCAAAGATCACATGGCCAGATACCGAGACGCAGTTAAAGAAATGGTCAAGAGTTTTGAGGTGTTCGAGATTGAGCAGATTCCGAGGTCAGAGAACCAGCAGGTCGACGCACTGGCGCGCTTGGCTAGTTCGTCAGTTAATGACAAACCAAGGGTGGTACAATGGAAGGTTCTGTCATTGCGCAGTATTGACGCGACTCCGAACATCGCAGCTCTTGACCGCAGCCCAGAGTGGATGATCCCACTGTTTGCATACTTGAAGGATGGTGAGTTGCCAGAAGACGAGAAGGAGGCAGAAAAGGTAAAGAAACGTGCTGAATGGTTTACACTTCTGAACGGTGAGCTGTACAAGAAGGGGTACACTTATCCATTCCTGAAGTGTGTAGACCTAATTGAGGGAAATTATATCCTCAGAGAAATCCACCATGGTGAGTGCGGCGGCCACATTGGAGCAAGGGCAATGGCTGGTAAAGCTCTGCGGCTTGGGTTCTATTGGCCCACGATGCAGAGCGACTCGGCCGAGATCATGAAAAAGTGTGACCGATGCCAGAGGTTTGGTCCAACCTCGCATCAACCTGCAACCCCACTTAAGCCCATAACCGAACCACTGCCGTTTGCGAGATGGGGGCTTGACATTGTGGGTCCTTTTCCTCGCAGTCAATGTCAAAAGAAATATCTGATTGTGGGAGTGGATTATTTCACTAAGTGGGTTGAGGCGTAACCAGACTCTCGCATCCGAGACACAGAGACCATGGATTTCATGTGGAAGCATATTTTCACCAAGTTCGGATTGCCCCGCTGCGTCACTCTTGACAATGGCTCGCAGTTTGACAGCGACCCATTCCATGAGTATTGCGCAGAGTATGGCGTGAAAACTTGCTATGCCTCGGTTGCCTATCCGCAGGCCAATGGTCAGGTTGAATCCTCTAACAAGTTAATTGTAGGCGCACTCCGCAAAATGGTTGAAGGGGCCAAAGGAAAATGGATTCAGCAGCTGCCAGGGATTTTGTGGGCACTGCGCACCACTTCCAAGCGTGCCACAGGAGAAACTCCATTCCAGCTCGTTTACGGATCGGATGCGGTATTGCCAGTGGACTGGGGAGCTAGGTCCTTGCTGATTAGCACCTACGAACCCGAGCAGAATGAGTTCGAATTGCGCATCGCGTTGGATTTGCTGCCTGAATTGAGAGGCAACGCTTTGCTGCGAGTGGAGAGACAGAAACAAGACATGGCTCGCGCTTACAATAAGAAGGTGAGCCCAAGAAGCATTGAGGTCGGAGATTATGTGTTGAGAAATCTCGCAGCCACCGGAAAAGAGGTTCCAAGTGGGAAACTGAAGCCCAAGTGGGAATGTCCTTTCCTTGTTGTTGAGAAGATAAGGGATGGGACCTTTCGCTTGGAAGAGCTTGAAGGCGAACCTATCAAGAGGCCATGGAACATTATCCACCTCAAGAAATATTATGCTTAGGTTATTTGTTGAGTTGTAACAGTATTCAGTCCGTTGTTTATCTTTCATCAAAAGAATAGTGTAGCGCTAGACGCACCCAAAAACATGTACTTTAAATTTTCATTTAAAGAAATGGCCTGCGGCTCAGTTGTTTTCATTCACTGAATGTGTCTATTTTAATTAGAATAGTTAGAGTACTATAGAGCAAATTTAACCGAGTCCGGAACTTCACCGATCTCGGTGAATGAGTCTGTACCGAGTCCGGAATTTCACCGGCCGTGGCAAAAATTCTGATCAGGCCAGTGGCTAAAGCCAAGCCGAGTCGGATGTGTCACCAGACTCGGACGGTGAATACCCACGGCGGGGTGGGACCTCACCACCTCGGATGACCAGCTGTGGATCACCAATAGTATCAATTGGCACTCGAGTATCACTAATACTCGGGCGCGGCTGGGAAGAAGTCCAATTCCAAAATATACTTGGTTCGGGTTAAGACACTATATTCATTCCCAATGACTTGGGTGCGTGTAGAATAGGGTTGCATGAGATCGCCCGGCCCGCAACCAGAGGCAGGGCCGAAGTAACGGCCCTCGGCGAACATGTCTCCAGCTCGGATTCGTTCGCCTACGCTCTCGTACTCAGTAATCAGGGGGCATTCTGATTTAAGGATGCCGAACTGTGATGCTGTGTTTAAACGAGACGTAGACACCCCAGATCCACGGGCCTGGATAGTCGAGCCGAATTTTCATCGGTTAAAGTCGATATCTCGGGCTCGACCCTCGTTGATATCCGAGTTCAATTCGAACGAAGGATGGGCTGTAATGACCCGCAAAAAACGAGCTGAGCCATAATATTTCACCCTTGGGTTAATACCCCGAGGGGCGCACCTAAATAACGAGTTAGTGTTTGTTGTTGTTTTGCAGGTACGAGATATTATCATTATAAGGAAATCCTTACAAGATAAGCCAACGTGAAATTCGGCTGCTAGTATTATTATTCGCACCGAATTCCAGGGGCGATGCTATTTCCGCCTCCTCTTCAGGGGCAAAGTTATGTGATCGAGTCGAGATCGCACCCGATTCCAAGGGCGATATTCGGTTGCGACATTTGCCTCCTTTTCAGGGGTGAAGGTTTTTGTTCGACGCGAAATCGCACACAACTCCAGGGGCGAATTCCGACTGCGACGTCGGTATCCATTACAGGGGCGGAGTTTGGCTGCGACTTTCGTCTCCACTTCAGGGGCGAAAATTTGAACGCGTATTCTCACAAATATAAAAGGACAGCAACAACGTGGAGGGAGATCGAGGAAAAGACGAAGGAATAGATACTTGACCATATGCGTAAAAGGAAACTGTCATAACCAAAGCCAAAACATCCCTTTCGGGCCGGCTGTGGTGGTACAAACAAGAAGGAAATTGTTCTAAAAAACTACAAGTGTTGGAAATAAAAATATAGAAATTCAAGGGGCTACACCCCCTGTTGGTCGGCTGCGGTGGTGGCATCCCCTGCTGGCTGGGCCGCGTCCCCTTCTTCCTCATCGTCGTCATCATCGTCATCCCCATCACCATCGAGATTGATAACAATTGGAATCCATTGCGGCTGTATCCTAGGCTCGGGGGCAGGTGGCGCCTCATCAACGTTGATAGACTCAGGCAACTCCCAAAGATCCTGCCGCGCTTGAAAGAGGATCCCGCTGCACTTTGCGGTCAGATAATCTAAGTCCTTAGTTAGATCTTCTGGATCCTCGAAGGCGGCCAGATACTGATTGCCGAGACGCACAAGAGCAGAGGTAAAGGCAGCCACATCAACCGGAGCTAACGTTTTAGGATGCTTCTCCGAGATCGTATTCACATCCCTCAACGCAGGCACAGCAGACTCCTTCATCGCCTCTACCGCAGAGAACCGGACATCACCCATCTTGTCATTAAGGAGCACCTCATAGTCTGAGAAAGCCAAGAACTTTGCCTTGGCGTCACATGCGCGGTGCGCCCAAAAGTTGATGTAGCCCTTAGCATTTTCAAGCTGGCGCAGCAATTTCTTGTCCCTTTCTAGAGACGCCTTCTCCCTTTCAAGGGCCGCAGTTAGGTCTTCCTTCAGTTGCGCATTGGACTCACACAAAGATTTGTTGATCTCTTTGAGTTGAGTGATTTGTGCAGTGGTGGTGGCCGCGTAGCTTACCGCGGTTTTGGCATCCCTTGCAGCCCTCTCAGCCTTTTCTTCGGCGCCCGTGAGCTTGGCCTCGGCAGCTGTAGTGAGATCCGCAACCTTCGCGTTCTCCGCACTGAGCTCGTCCACACGCGCGGCCAATTTTTTTATCTCCTCCTCTCGGTGAGCGGCAAACCGCAGACAATTCCGCGAACCGATCTGACTGCGTCTGGATGTATTCAGCGGGGTCACCCATGGTGTCGAACACATGGGAGAAAGGCCGGCCAGCTGCAAAAGATAAGTGTCAGAAAACAGGTACATGGAGAGACAAAGATAGAACGAATGAAGCCGGGAAAAAGAAAAGACTTACACTAAAAGTGTGAGCGGCAAAGCGCTCCAACCAGATGCCGGGCTTTTCTTGGCGGCGTGCCCAGCGGCGAAATGGAAGGAGGGCATCGTTGAGAGGGTCGCTTATTCCCCTGATTGCCCACAGACTCTCCTCGCCAGCCAAGGGCACACCCATATCATCGGTGACCTGCATCACATGAGGAGATACGCCACCCAAGCCTGACCGCAAAGGAAAGTCAATGTGAGAGTAATTGAAAGGCCGACTAGCGCGCATGGAAAGAGACTTACTCGGGCCGAAAACGGTGTTGTTGTCGGTAGGGGGAGCAGTGTTCATGGTCTGCTCACTCCCTTCCAGACTCGAATCTCCCAGAGTCTGGCGCCGCACGTAGAAGCGAGGCGATTTCCTGCGCGAGGATTTTTGAGAATCTGCAAAGGAAGCAAATTAGAACCAACCTAGTAATACATATATACCGGATGTAAGACAAAGGTAAACACTCACTGGTGACAGCGTCTCGACACTAATAGGAGTCCCCTCTGAGAGAACCCCCTTTCCCTTGTTTTCACCGGCTGAAGATGAGGCCGGCTGCGCAGACATCGGTGACTGCGTGGACACCCGCGGCTGAGTAGGCTCCTGCCGCGGAGTAGATGTCTCTTGTTGAGAAGGTATCTCCCGAAGAGGGGTCGCAGCCACAGGAATTGCGTTCGCAGCCTTTTTCTTCTGCTTCGGAGAATCCGGCCGCGAAGAGGATGACTCATCCCGTTTGCGTTTGCCCCCTTGGTCTTTCTTCTTCGTCGCGGCAGCCGCGTTCATCGCGGCCGTCTCCTCGCGAGCAAGTTGCATGTTGTCGGGAGCGTTTGCGGCCTTTCCCCGCTGGGCGCGTACCTTAAACTTGTCCGCGTTCGGAAGGATGCTTGCGATGTGGGCTTCAACGGTATTGACAGCTTTCACTGCGAAGAAAGGGAAACAAAAGAAAATTAGTATCATAGCCACACAGGCAATAAAAAGGGAGGTACAGGTAAAGAGGAAGAGTCCTACGGGGCTCAGCCTCATTTACGGCCTTCATGAGACCCGCACCCATCAGCCAGACGTTCTCCAACGACTGGTCGAAGGTAGGAGTCCAAACACGGTGGCCCGCCTCCGGCACCTTGGCCTGGACAAAAAAGTCGCGCACGACGCGCATAGAAGGAGGAAGTTCTGGCTGTTCTCGGGTGTCAGCGGGGACTTCCCCCTTGGACAGCGGGAAATCAAAGACGTCGGCTACGGTTGCGCTGGCGTCTAGACTAACCCAAAAGAAGTTGTTCTTCCAGACAACCTTGTTTTTGCGGGGTTTCTCCGGTTGCGTCACGATGCAATGATGATTGCCCGCGCCGCGGGGACTAAAGGTATAGAACCCATACTGGTTGCCAGACACACGGTGCAGAGACTAGAATAATTTAATCGACACCGGGATCAGCGCAGCCAAACAGGTCATTACAAATCTGTTAATGGTCAAGTAGGAGTTTGGGGTCACTTGTGCGGGGCACAAGTGGTAATGAGACAGGAGTTTAGCAGTATATCTAGGTATGGGCAACCGCAACCCGTTAGTAATAGCCAACTCATGAACCGCGAAGCAGCCGCGCGGAGGATCGGACAAGACGAATCCTAATTCAGGGACAGTTAGAACAATGGGAGACCTAATGCCGTATTCGGGGCAAAACTTCTTCAGCCTGGCAGGAGTATACTTCGCAATGAACTTCTCTGAGATCGGAGCAGTGTCATATCTCCCTAACAAGTCCACATCCGTGTGTTGCGCGGCCGCGGCATATTGAACGGCCTGCGCATCGGTGAAGGTCGCATCCGGCGCGAGAATGCCGGTGCGCGCACGGGGTTGAGAAGATGAAGAGGAGCCGCCTGATTGCGTCATCTGCGTGGAAGGCAAGAAAGCAACGGTTACTTTATATCGTCACTGCCAGTGACAGGTGTCGGCTTCGGGCTCGGAGTCGGAACCAGATAATTCTTAGTCCGAACCCAAGTCAATAAATGACGACGTGCGACGGGGATCAACGGGAATCCCGAGTGCAATTCGCCTTCCATCCCACGTACCCGGTCGCGATAACCATACTTTCACCTCCCAACCCAGATCGGCCAAGGGGCGTTGCCCGGGCCTGTAATTCTTTTCAAGCCACGGGCAATCAACCCACACGTTGGCCATGTGACGCGGATCCAGTTTCAAACCACGGATCGTCATCTTGGGATGCGAAAGGAGGGCTAAAACGGGAAAAGAGGAAAAAGAGGTTAGGGCAAACCAACGGTTACCCCAAAAGACAAGTACAAAAACAAGAAAAGGAGAGAGAGAATTAGCTTAGATTGACGAAAGATTGGTCGGAAACGTCGGGATCTTCAAAGAAAGCTTCGAACAGGGTCGGTAACAACCGGAGGTCGAAAAGTTGGCAGAAAAATAGGGACGAAAAACCCTAATTCTTTCAAAGTTTCAAAGGAAGAGAAGTTGAGGAGAAGAAAGGCGAAAATTTTGGCAAAGGAAATAAAAGTGACTCCATGTGGCAGTAGAGGGTATTTATAGAAGAAAAGCCGGGGGCAAAGCGGTAAAATCAAATGGTTTTACACAATTTCCAGTAAAAGACATCATTAATTGTCATAATGAACAGTTAAAGGCAATTGTCTTTTTGCCGTTTCGAGGTGACCTTTGGATTTTTCAAAAACTAACGGTTGGAAGGAATCTTTTCGAAATCTTTCCAAAATCTTTTCGAATTCTTCACCAAATAATTGAGTGACAAATTTCGAAGGCGATACGTCGTTCACCTCGACAGAGGGCACCGCACCCAATTTCAGGGGCGATGTTCGGTTGCGATTCTCGCCTCCACTTCAGGGGCGAAGGTTATTTCACCAAGTCGAAATCGCACCCAATTTCAGGGGCGATTTTCGCCTCCACTCCAGGGACGAAGTTTATTTCACCAAGTCGAAATCGCACCCAATTACAGGGGCGATGTTCGGTTGCGATTTTCGCATCCACTCCAGGGGCGAAGTGTATTTCACCAAGTCGAAATCGCACCCAATTTCAGGGGCGATGTTCGGTTGCGATCTCGCCTCCACTTCAGGGGCGAAGTTTATTTCACCAAGTCGAAATCGCACCCAATTTCAGGGGCGATGTTCGGTTGCGATTTTCGCCTCCACTCCAGGGACGAAGTGTATTTCACAAAGTCGAAATCGCACCCAATTTCAGGGGCGATGTTCGGTTGCGATTTTCGCCTCCACTCCAGGGGCGAAGTGTATTTCACCAAGTCGAAATCGCACCCAATTTCAGGGGCGATGTTCGATTGCGATTCTCGCCTCCACTTCAGGGGCGAAGTTTATTTCACCAAGTCGAAATCGCACCCAATTTCAGGGGCGATGTTCGGTTGCGATTTTCGCCACCACTTCAGGGGCGAAGTGTATTTCACCAAGTCGAAATCGCCCCCAATTTCAGGGGTGATGTTTGGTTGCGATTTTCGTCTCCACTTCAAGGGCGAAAATATCTAAAGTCCTAAAAGGCGAGGTCGGAACAAGAGCCACAAGAAGCGAAACAGGAACAAGGAAAGTATAATAGAATATGGGAAAACAAGCACGACGCATACGGCCATGAAGCTCGCAAGGGGCGAAGTTTTTCGATTTATACGAGCCCCACGGCCTAGGAAGCAAGCAAGACAAGAGAGCGACATCATAGAACTTTGTCAAGGCGCATTACATGACCCACGACAAAGGGCGGTCAGGGGGATGCGCAGTCAGGTCGCCCTCGTTGAAAGGAAAAAGCCGAGACGCAGTGACCAACGAGCACAAACCGATTCCGAGGGGCTCTGTTGGGGTTCATTTTATTAATGAGGCCACAGCCCTTAGGAATGGAGGCCCAATGCCCTTGATAAAGCCCAATAATGTCCTTAATATCCAGCAAATCTCATCCGTTGGATGTCAAGGGAATGGAGGGTCAAGATGAAGGGGGGACCTCAAGGATTATTCCTTGGGGGTACCTCCTCCACTATAAATACCTCCTCATTTCCCTGACTTTCAGGTTCACGGGATTTTGACTTTTAGTTTTCCTGAGACATTTATTGCTATTCTTGAGATAAGTGATTCTCGACACCCCATTTCTCGACCGCACCCAGTACTGACTTGACCGTCGGAGGGGCGTTGCCTGGGTAAAACCGGGCCCCCTTGACAGTTTGTTCATTGCGCAGGACAAAGATTTGAACCCCGTCTATCCCGAAGTCGAACTCACCCCAACAAGTGATTAAAACAACTATTCAGAGCTTTTTGAAAAAAAACATGCTAAGATCGTTTAGCAAGAACGACAGTGCAGTTTGAGAAGCACAAGAACATGTTCAATTGAAGAAAAAAAAAAGGAAAAGTAGAGAAAAGTAAGACGTAAGGTACAATCGATAATTTTGACGCCTTACAATTACCTAGATTAAGGGTAATGATAACACCACATTAGAATCAACTGATATCGTTGGGGTCTATGACTTGCCAGGCTTAAAAGGTGATGGAATTATACTTACTCTAGATTAATTATGAAACCTCATAAGGTACCCTAAATAATTCGGAGTGCTAAAAATAAAATGTAAGATATTAAGTAGTATGCCAAAGTTTAGTGTGGAAATGCAGATTGATATTATAATGATGACATTTGCTTTACACAATTATATGAGAAGAAACTCGGAAGGAGATCTTATGTTCACCACACTTGAGCAATATCCAGATTACATACCAAATGAAGAGCTACCCGACTCTGTTAGTTAAAAACGGGACGGGTTTTAAACGGAGTTTAATACGGCAAGTTATAAACGGCAAACTTTCTCAAAAAAAGGGTCATTTATTCGTCTAAAGAAACGTTCACTTATAAAAAAACAGATTCGTACGTATACGTATTTAATACGTTTTCAATTTCAAAAATTCGGATAAAATATTCGAGCTTGTGTTATCAGTTTTTACTTTTAGTACATGTACTGTATTCAATAAACAAAAAAAGAAATTTTTTTTTATCAATGGCTAAGATCAGAGCAACTATCACATTTTTTTCCCCTCACTCTAATAAAAAAACCCAATCTCCATTTTTACCCCTTCCCTTAATCCTCCCTTCTTCATCGATGGTGGCCACCTCCATTAATGGTCTGTTTGGATACACTTTTAGGAGGGAAAGGGAAGGGAGGGGGAGAGAGAGGAGGGAAAGGAAAGGAAAGGAAGGGGGATGTGAATCAATTCACCTTGTTTGTTTAAGGAAAGAAATAGAGAGAAAGGAAAGGAAAGTACTCAAATAAATAATAATAATAATAATAATAATAATAATAATAATAATAATAATAATAATAATAATAATAATAATAATAATAATAATAATAATAATAATAATAATAATAATAATAATAATAATAATAATAATAATAATAATAATAATAATAATAATAATAATAATAATAATAATAATAATAATAATAATAATAATAATAATAATAATAATAATAATAATAATAATAATAATAATAATAATAATAATAATAATAATAATAATAATAATAATAATAATAATAATAATAATAATAATAATAATAATAATAATAATAATAATAATAATAATAATAATAATAATAATAATAATAATAATAATAATAATAATAATAATAATAATAATAATAATAATAATAATAATAATAATAATAATAATAATAATAATAATAATAATAATAATAATAATAATAATAATAATAATAATAATAATAATAATAATAATAATAATAATAATAATAATAATAATAATAATAATAATAATAATAATAATAATAATAATAATAATAATAATAATAATAATAATAATAATAATAATAATAATAATAATAATAATAATAATAATAATAATAATAATAATAATAATAATAATAATAATAATAATAATAATAATAATAATAATAATAATAATAATAATAATAATAATAATAATAATAATAATAATAATAATAATAATAATAATAATAATAATAATAATAATAATAATAATAATAATAATAATAATAATAATAATAATAATAATAATAATAATAATAATAATAATAATAATAATAATAATAATAATAATAATAATAATAATAATAATAATAATAATAATAATAATAATAATAATAATAATAATAATAATAATAATAATAATAATAATAATAATAATAATAATAATAATAATAATAATAATAATAATAATAATAATAATAATAATAATAATAATAATAATAATAATAATAATAATAATAATAATAATAATAATAATAATAATAATAATAATAATAATAGTAAGGATAATAAACAAATTAAATCCCCTCTCCTTCATCTTCTCTCTGCTCTCCCCTTCCCCCTCCTCCGCGCCGCCCAAGGCCACCGCCTTCATGCACCTCCGACCACCGTAGATGGCACCGAAATCACTGGCACTCGCCGGGATACCGCAAATCGGCGACAGGCACCGTCCGCCCTTCATCCACTATGAATTGCGTTCTTTTTCTACCTCTTCTCTCTCGTTTTTCTTCAAACCCGGCCACAACTCATACCCTTCCCTCTCCCCCAGCCTCGCCTCAACCTCGCCTTGGGCCGGGGTTGACGGAGCCGGCCATTTCGGCCTGAAATTATTATTTTTCTTTATTATTTTGAAAACCAAGATCTAAAATTAGGTGGTGTTAGGGTAGTTGTTGGTGTTTGTGGTTAAGGGGGAAATGGTCGCCGTATGATGGCGGGTGTAATGGTGGTGATTTCGCCGGAAATGGTGGTGGTTGGTGTGGGCTGGCGGCGGGCCGTGTGTGGCAACAGTGGTGGTGGGGAAGGGGGAGGAGAGAGAAAATAAAGGGGTTATTTAATTGTTATTTTATAAATATTTAGGGGTAATTTAATAAATTAACATAACAAATGTACATTTTCCTTCCAATCTCTCCAACTTTGGAGAGATGAAAATTAGAGAAAATGGTGGAAAACTCATCCTCCCAAATCCCTCCATTTCTCTTCCCTCCCCTTACAAATATGTATCCAAACAAAAGATTCAATCCCCCTCCATCCCCCTCCCCTCCCTTTCCCTCCATTTCCCTCTATCCAAACAGACCATAAAGCCATGTCTCTTTAACCTCCCAAAATTAACAAAATATTGTTACCACCTTTAACAAATGATAACCCCATCAACCTTACAGCATACTAACAACTTGAAATCAAGTACAAACCTTGAAATCAGGAAAAGTAAAAAGTTAGAAACCGTCAAATGGAGAAAGGGCCATTGGGCGAGCACCATGTATGCGATGTCTGACCAAAGATGTGCGAGGTCGCCGGCACAGGTGGCCGGATGTCCGGATTCCGGAGACTACAGGCTAGATGAAGGGATCTGGGTTTTGTTTTACTTGTCGTTAAGAATGAGGGACCTTGCTTGTATTTCACTGGTTTTTGTCCAATGTTTTGGCCGATTGTGTTTCCAGGTTTTTTTTCTCTTTTTATTCTTAATTCACGTTTTTTTAGCTAAAAAAACGCGTATAATACATTTTATACGTATTATTCGGGAACAGTGCGTTTTTTTTTTTGCGTTTTAAACGGCGGCAAGCTTATTAAACGAAATTGACACTTCTTTTTAATAAAAAACGGGACGGCGTTTAATACGCGTTTAAAACGCATTTTTGCTAACAGAGCTCCCCGACAATGGTAATAATGACAACAGGAGACATCTCAAGAGATGAAGAACCCCGTGATCACATAGCCGATTTGTTATTTAGTAGATGATGACATACATTTTATTTTATTATTGATGTATCGAAAATGCATGTTAATTGTTACTTTATTAAATTTATGTATTTCATTTTTTGCATTACTTTTAATTTTACAAGATAAAATTAGAGTGCCCTTTTATGTAATTTTACACATAATAGCTATTATATGAGCTAAACTAGGTGAAACGCCCGTGCGTTGCACGGGACACTTTATCATAATCGCTTATTCTTATTTATTAAGTTAATCTCAAAATAAATAAGTAAATCACGATAACTAATTAAATGTTTGTTAGTTAAAATGTCTCCTAATCACATTCAATCGTCATTGTACATTTGTGTGGAGTATTACTTGATCTTTAAATAATATTCATTTTTTGTTTATTTTTAAATCATTTTTCACAAAAATCTTAAACTTGTCAACATATCTCTACCAAAATCATACTTAATTTTTTCAAAAGTATGTGTAAATGGATCTTATATTGAAATACATTTTGACACGAATTCAATGATACAGGTATCGTAATATTTTGATATATATAACCCGAGTTATAACAGTTTATATTATGTTTCATGTTGATAACTTTATTACGTAAGAGCTTTACGAACATTGAACTCTCTTCGCATGCATTTCTTAATGTTTAATGTGGATTATCTTAATGTTTTATGTAAGAGTTCAACATATCTTGGACTCTCTTTGTGCATTTTTTGACCTCCCGATACTTTCAATGCGCTCCAAATTATTAGCTTCTTAACTTTTCAAAAGTATGTGTAGATGGATCTTATATTGACATACATTTCGACACGAACTTAATGATACATGTATCGTAATATTCTGATATACGTATCCCGAGTTATATCTGTTTATATCATGTTTCATGTTGATAACTTTATTACATAAGAGTTTTACAAATATTGGACTCTGTGTGTGCATTTTTTAATATTTTATGTGGATTATTTTAATACTTTAGGTGAGAGTTTAGCAAATTTTGGACTCTCTCTCTGCATTTCTTGACCTCCCGACACCCTCAATGCACTCCAAGTTATTAGCTTTTATATATATATATATATATATATATATATACTAATTTTAATGATTTTTAAGTTTATAACCAACTATGCTATCATTTCAATTAAAATAATCTATACCAATTGTTGTGATGTCGCTTACATGTATTTTAAAATTTTGATCAATTCAAAAAAAATACAAAGTTGTTTACACTGTCCATTTATAAATTATACAACAACATTTCTTCTATACTCTTCAAACAAGCCCTTCTTTTAATAAAATCCGTGTTTCTATAATATAACTTTATGTAAAAGTTTCACGAAAATGAGAATCTCTGTGTGATCTGTGAATAATATTTTTTGTTCTTTCACCATACACTAAACTCTTTAAGTATTTCTCAAATGATGGACTCTCCCTATATTCTTCAAAAATTCTTTGTGTGAATTGTTAAAAATTAATTGTGTAATTTATCCTCTCAATTTTTGCTTTTTTTCCATACACTAAACTGTTTAAGCATTTCTCAAATGATAGACTCTATCTATTGCTCTTAAACATACACTAAACTCTATCAATATTTCTCAAATGATGGACTCTCTTTATTGCTCTTTCAACATACACTAAACTCTCCCAATATTTCTTAAATGATGGACTTTCTCTATGCTTTTCAAAAATCTCTCTCTCATATGTATATATTAGATTAGAATTACCAAACACTCATATTTGATCAGCTAGCTTATCAGCTGGTAACATTCATCTACAAATTCAACTATTATATCAACCTTCAGCAATTATTTCAGCTACTTTTACCAAACATAGCCAATATGTATAAAGCGAAATTTGTTAGTAGATAGAGAGCCCGTGTAACGCACGGGCCTCAACACTAGTTGTTTATAGAGGTGGCCACGGGCCGAGCGGGCCAGTGCTAGGGCCGGGCTCCACCGGGCTAGTGCCCGATTACTAGCACTAGCCCTACACACCCGGGCTAGTGCCAGTGCTCGATTTTCCGAGCACTAGCACTAGCCCGCCAGTGCTTGACCGGGCTTTGACCCGGGCTAGTGCCGGGCGGGCCAGTGCTCAGGCACTGCTGGCTCGGCCGAAAAAAAAAAAGGGATTGGTCATAATTACCATAATTTTTCATTATTTGATGAACTTATAATAATTAGGATGCCTACGTATCTCGAAAGAATCAAAGTCCACGTAGTTCTTCACTTACCTTACTTACCGTCGCTTGATTATTTGATCGGTTCATTCTTAGACGTTCTCATCGGCGGTTGATGCTCCCGATTCCGATGTAGTATCCATTGTCATGAATGGATCATCTTCTTCGTCATAATCATCATCATACTTCTTTCCTTGTCTTCTTTTTAATGCTTGATCCCAATCTTTTTTGCATACACATACTTTCACGGATTCGGGAGCTAACCTTGATCGCTTTTCATCCAATACTCTTCTACCTGCACTAAAAGCGGACTCCGAAGCAACTGTCGAAGCTGGAACTACAAGAACATCCTTTGCAATTTGGATTAAAATCAGATATTGGTGGCTATGTTTATGCCACCAATTAAGAATGCTAAAATCACTTTCATCGGTAGTATCATGGACAAGTGTTAAATAATCATTGACAAAAGATGTAGTATCGTCTAAAATCGTTTTTTGTTTTTTTTAAATAATATTATGATAAAAACCAAATCGGTGTAGACTTTGTCAAAATGAGCCCAAACAAAACTTGTTTTGACACCACGTCGATTAACAATACCACCACCTTGTCCACCTACAATTAAAGAATAATGATATTAATTAAGTTGTAAATTTACATTAATTGAATAAATTAAAAAATTAAATAAATTGAATAAATATGCAACTTTATAAATTGAATTCTACCATCTTGTAAATCTACATCCGTTGTTGGACGAAAACGGGGTGGTGGCATGGCCGATGATTCTTGTTGTGATGCATTACCTACACCTACAAATAAAATTATATCAATAAAAAGAAAAATTGACAAAATAAAACTAATAATTATAAAAATAAATTATAAACATTAATTTACCTTGATGAATATCACCTAGAAGTGATTCTTCATATTCTCTCAACACTCTTCTTTGATCAGGGGTTAGATTATCCATTTCGGGTTAATATGATTTTTTGATAAGAATATTAAAATATTTAATACAAAATACAATAATTATCAATACTAATGATAATTATCAAAATAACAATAATAAAAGTACTAAATATTGTATACTTACTTAATATAATACTTGTAGTAATTTTTTTCTAACTAAAATTGAAAACTTAATTAATACTTGAAAATTGTAATAATTTTTTTTTTAGTAAATTTAAAACTTGAATACTTGAGAGTTGTAGAATTGTAGTAATTGAATAAGAAATGTAGAATAGAGAGAGTGATTGTGTGAAAATTGAAGTTGGATTTATTGGGTATTTATAGAAAATTTAAGGGTAGGGATAAAATTAAAACATCAAATGAACATTTCTCCCGGTCCCGTTCTCGTAGGAGAAAATATAGACCAAAGGGCTGAAAGTTATTTAGCCTCTAATTAGACTCTTCTAATTAGAACTTAATTACACCTAATTAAGTTTAGCTAAAAATCTTTAGTTGCATGTTAGATAAACGCATGAAAAAGTGTATAAAATAAGTTTTTATACCTTAATTAGGAGGAAATTTGACCACACCTTCAAAGAAGGTTCTTGAGCTGCTATTAAATGGGGATCCTCCTCCTTAATCTTGAGTTTCCAAGTTAGGAAACCTCCTCCCTTGATCCACCAAAGAAGCTCTCCAAAAATCTCACAAAAAAAGCTAGTTTTGTAGTGAGATTAAAACCTTAAACCTTATATATTATTAGTTAACTAAGTAACCAATGATATATTAGGATAAGGTAAGATATTAGAAGAAAGATTAATCAACATGCAAAAGAAGAAACCAACTTCTTGATTTCTTGTTATGTTGGCCGAAATGGCCTTGATGTTTTTGGAAGAAAAAAATTTCTTTTCTTTCTAATGATTTTTGTGTAAGATGGATAAATGATGGACATCACACAAATTTACACCAACTTCCACTATATATAGTGGTTTGTAAGTTGGTAATAAAGTTACCAAAATGCCCTTACTAACTTGTATCTCTTAACTCTTAAAAGTTACAATTAGTAATAATATGTACATTTAACTCTTTAAGTGGCAAGTAATAATTATATCCGTATATAATTATTAATTAGATCATTTTAGCTAAATTTACAACACTTTGTAAATTTACACAAAAACCATAATTATCCGACCTGAGTTCCAAACTCGTAAAACACTTTCCTCTATAATCAGTTAACTCTTTAACTGAAACATTAATGTTTATATTATATTGTATCAAGTACAAATATAATATCCTTTGGAGAAACTATCTTTATCGGTGTGACCGAGAGGGATCAGTTGATTACCGTCGTTAAACGACAATAACGTCAAACTCTACCCAGCCAAGCGTTATCGATTTACGTTAATCAACTGACTTAGTATATATAATATATCCCAGGTTTATTCCTAATTAGATTTAATTAGTCAACGCATTATTGTCGGAGGACATCTACTCCAACAATCTCCCACTTGTCCGAGACAAGTCATGCGTTACCGAGTCTCTGGTCCGTTATATCTCCCACTCAATGCGAAGTATCTTTCAGGTCGAACTTGCATTGGATCTTTATCAAAAGTGGTTTTCTCGATCTGGATTATGACTGTCTGACCAAAATATCTATCATAGATCTCTTCCAAGGGTGGCCACGCATTTCCAGTCACAATTCCTCGAGTGGCCCAAAGACATTATACCCTAACGTGGTGGACAATCCCTTCTTGACTTATTTTCTTTGTTTCACACAGTCGGTAATGACCCAATAGATGCCCTTTTAGTCTCCTTTTACGGTACGACTTAGGACATAAATCAAAGTCGCCGTCTACCGCATAAACTCAGACAAACAATCTCAGGTCGAAAGAATTGACTAATAGGAATAATATAGATTACCTTGTCAAGACCAGACACAAAGGTTCTATAATTGGTCAAATGTCTGACAGAGTGTCATCTACAGTCTGTCTATGTAATCGGTTATTCATCTCTATGAATCCATGACCTTTGAACTAGTCATCAACCGACTTACAATCTAGTCAATTGAGACGGCACCTCATTTTATGACTAGAGACAAAATACACTGTTAATCATGTTCACTTAATTGGGTTCAAATCGTCTCCACGGCCTATTAGGAATCAACAGAGCATATATATAATTTAGAATTTTATTAAAACTGTATTTATTAAAAGAGTTTAATAAAACTTTGAACGATGAATTTAATATATGTAAAAGGTAATACACTTATTAACTATTACAATATATAATCTAACACATGTCAGGCATACGCCTCAAACCCATCGAGGCAATATGACCATTGTGTTTAGCCTATGATAATGGCTTGGTTAAAGGATCAGCGATATTATCATCTGTCCTAACGTTACAAATCGATATATCTTCTCGTTCCACAAAGTGTCTAATTACATGGAACTTCCTGAGTACATGTCTAGATTTGTCACTAGACGTAGGCTCTTTAGCCTGAACTATTACTCCACTATTGTCGCAATAGACTACAATAGGATCTGCTGCTGTAGGGACTATATTTAATCCTTCCAGGAACTGCCGGATTCATACTGCCTCTTTTGCAGCTTCTGATGCTGCAAGATACTAAGCCTCTGTTGTACAATCTGCAGTCACCGATTGCTTGGTGCTCTTCCAGCACATGGCTCCTCCATTCAGTATGAAAACATATCCTAATTGAGATTTTGAATCATCTCGATCTGTTTGGAAACTAGCATCCGCATAACCCTTTACACGAAGCTCAGAATCCCCTCCAAAAACTAAGAACGTGTCCTTAGTTCTTCTTAAGTATTTAAGGACGTTCTTAACGGCTATCCAGTGGCTCTCGCCTGGATTGGCTTGGTAACGACTTGTCATACTTAAAGCATATGACACGTCAGGACGCGTACACATCATAGCATACATGATCGAACCGATTGTGGAAGCGTAAGGTATCGACTTCATGCGTTCAATATCCTTAGGATCAGTCGGACACTGAGCTTTACTCAAAATTATCCCACTTCCCATAGGTAAAAAGCCTCTTTTAGAGTCTTTCATATTGAACCTGTCAAGAATTTTATCAATATAAGTTTCTTGACTTAACGCTAGTATTCTTTTTGATCTATCTCTATAGATCTGAATACCTAGGATGCGTTGCGCTTCTCCTAAATCCTTCATCTGGAAATGTTTCCCGAGCCAGTCCTTAACGGAGTTAAGCATGGGGATATCATTCCCAATGAGTAATATGTCATCTACATATAAGATTAGGAGAGTTACTTTACTCCCACTAAATTTCATGTATAAACAAGGTTCCTCGACACTTCGGGTGAAACCATTTTGTTTAATCACATGGTTGAACCGATGGTTCCAACTCCGAGATGCTTGCTTAAGACCATAAATGGATCTCTTAAGCTTGCAAACTTTTTTAGGATTGTTTGGATCTATAAAACCCTCAGGTTGTGCCATATACACTTCCTCTTCCAGAAACCCATTCAGGATGGCGGTTTTAACGTCCATCTACCATATCTCATAATCATGAAAAGCAGCAATCGCTAAAATTATCCGAATAGATCTGAGCATTGCAACTGGCGCAAAGGTCTCGTCATAGTTTAAAACATGAGCTTGCGTGAAACCTTTAGCTACCAATCTAGCTTTGAAAATATCTTGATTTCCATCCATGCCGGTCTTGATCTTAAAGATCCATTTGCACTGAAGAACCTTGGTTCCTTCAGGCAAGTTAACCAAGGCCCATACATGACTCTCGTACATGGAATCTATCTCGGATTTCATTGCCTCTAGGCATTTAGCAGACTTCGGTCCAGTCATGGCTGCTCTGTAGGTTGCAGGCTCATTACTTTCTAGAAGTAAAAAATGATCACCACCATCCTCGATCATACCTAGGTATCGATCTGGTGGGTGGCTTGATCTGCCTGACCTTCTAGGAGTGGAAAAAGGAACCACAGAGTTAGACGATTCAGGAATGTCTTTTGGCAAAACATCCTGAGCCTCATTTTGCATTTGTGGCTCTTGAACTTCGCTAAGTTCAAATTTTCTCCCACTCTGTCTTTTAGAAATAAATTCATTTTCTAAAAAGACAACATCTCGAGACACAAAAACTTTGTTCTCTAGACGATTGTAGAAGTAATATCCTCGAGTCTATACAGGATAACCTACAAAGATACATTTATCAGATCTTTGTGCAGGTTTATTGTCAGTCTTGTTTTTAACATATGCTTCACAACCCCAGATCTTGATAAATGAGAGGTTAGGAACTTTTCCTCTCTATAACTCATATGGAGTTTTCGAAGCTGATTTAGTCGGACATCTATTGAGTGTGAAAATGGCAGTTTGGAGAGCAAAACCCCAGAATGAATCAGGAAGCTCGGTCTGACTCATTATTAATCTTACCATATCCAACAGGGTACGGTTTCTTCTTTCGGCTACACCATTTAATTGTGGTGTACCAGGAGGTGTAAGCTGTGATATGATTCCACAGTCTTTCAGATGAATATCAAAGTCATTACTGAGATATTCACCTCCCCGATCTGATCATAAGGTCTTGATCTTCTTTCCTAATTGGTTTTCTACTTCCTTTTGAAATTCTATAAATTTCTCAAGTACCTCACTTTTGTATTTGATTAGGTAGATGTAGCCGTATCTACTAAAATCATCTGTAAAAGTGACAAAGTAGTCATAACCACCTCTGGCAGTGATTGTCATTGGACCACAAACATCTGTATGAATGAGGGCCAACAAATCACTAGCTCGTACTCCTTTTCCTGAAAAAGGTGCTCGAGTCATCTTGCCTAAAAGACAAGATTCGCATGTTCCATATGATCTGAAATCAAATGGTTTGAGAACTCCATTGGCTACGAGTCTCTCAATGCGTTTTTCGTTTATATGCCCTAAACGATAGTGCCAAAGGTAGGATTGATCGGGATCTCCTATTTTGAGCTTTTTATTTGCTACATGATAGACCTCATTTTTCAAATCTAAAACGTAAATACCGTTTATAGATTTGGCTGTTCCGTACACCATATCATTAAACGAGAAGGTACAACTGTTGTTTCGTATTGAAAATTCAAAACCTTCAGCGTCTAAAACAGAAACCGAAATTATATTCTTACTTAGAGTTGGTACAAAATAGCAGTTATTTAGATACAACTCTAGCCCTGAGGCAAGTGACAAAATATACGCTCCTACTGATATGGCGGCTACTTTAGCTCCATTCCCGACACGGAGGTCAACTTCACCTTTTCCCAGCCGACGTGCCTTCGTCAGCCCTTGCAAGTGATTACAAAGGTGAGATCCACATCCAGTGTCTAATACCCAGGACGTGGTACTTGCATAATTAATGTCTATCATATATATACCTGGTTTCGACTTCTTCTCCTCCAGATATTTTGGGCAATTTCGCTTCCAATGGCCGAAATTTCCACAATGGAAGCATTTCTGTTCAGGAGTCGCGCCTCTCTTAGCAATGGAATTGTTGCCCGAAGCAATTTTTCCTTTTCCTTTGCCACGCGCGGGTTTCTTACCCTTCCCCGCACCCTTCTTAAACTTCCCCTTTTGTTTTACCGCCATGGATAAAACATCTCTATTCTCACTCCCACTAGACACCATATCCCTCTCATGTTGTACAAGCATGGCATGCAATTCATGAAGATTTTTCTTTAAATCATTCATGTTGTAATTCGTCCTAAAAGGACCGAATGTTGCAGGCAAAGAATTAAGCAGACAGTATACCGCAAAATCTTCAGAAATTGGGCAACCTAACTTTTCAAGAGTTTCAACATTCTCAATAAATTTGAGAACATGAGGACCAACTGGTTGGCCCTTTGAGAGCTCAGTCTCAAAGAAACTCGAAACTGCTTCGTATTGAAGTATTCGCGGCTTTTGCGAGAAACTAGTCGTTAGCCGAGCGAATATTTGATATGCACTGAAATCAATCATGCGTTTCTGTAAACGCGGGTGCATAGCAAAAATCAATACATTCTTAATCTGGTCAGATTCATGCGCGTACTCTTGATACATTTGTATCATTTCAGGGGTGGCGTCAGGATTTGGAGCAGGAATCGGGGGTTCATATAGAAAACGTTGATTGAAGGGCTAATCGCAGGTTTAACTCCCAATCAGCAAAATTGCTTCCATCCTCCTTTAGTTCATTCTTTTCCATAAAATTACGAATACCAGGAGTCTTTGGATATTACTGAATTGGACGTTTGAGCCATTTTCGAATTTTAAACTACAACATGGGAAAAACAATCGATTAAATTCATCGTCAAATTCACATTATTATAATTATTTGTGAATTTAGGCATTTATATAATGATCTCTCTTAATTATATAAATGATTCCGAGATCCGATCTTATATAAATTTAGGTACGCGGAGGGTGATACATCCCAAATTTATGTAATTTCAGTGAACCAACTCATGATTGATTCTACACTTAGAACTCTCGGTTGATCGATTTCAACTAAATCAATCCTTTAGTCCCGGATCGCAAGACTTGTATTGCAAATCACGTCAAGATTAAACCAAAATTCACTCGTAATAACTCTTTATTAACCTACTCCCCCAAGGTAAAAAGGAAACACCCCGCTAGGGCGAGCGTGCCCCTAATGAACAAGGGTTGCATAGGTGTGAATTGTGGAAGGACTAAATCTCGATTTTACGTTTCAGTGAGAGATCTTGTCATATTTTATCTATCGCTTTTAAGTGAACTAATTCTAGCGAGTCGCGGATAATGAATATGACACTGTGGGATTACGTTTGGTTATAATTGTGCAAAAATTAAATCAAGCATGCATCAAATAAATTCAAGTCCTAGTATGGCCATAAGACTAGAACCTAACAAAAGCAGTTAAACCTAAACTAGGCTTCAAAAGCTTCAAAGGCTCCGCCTTCACTTCGGTCTCGATCCGCCAACCATTGGCTCCAAGAAAATGCCGATCTTCAATATAAACAAATGTACATATGGACTATCCTATTATACATTTTTGAAAAAAAAAAAAAAGAATTGAAGTATTACAAACCGGCGATACGAGATCGCAATTATTACAAACCAATAGGATACCGTCCTTACATTTTGTTACAGTACCGATACTATAGTACTCTATGGCCATACTATACTTAGAATCATGCAAATAAGACCGAAAATCAGATTTTCAACTTTACAGTACAAGCAACCCGGTAAATTTAGGAATTTCTGATTCTAACTTATTAGAATCAATAACCAACACTTAAAACACCTTTTAAGTTTAAACTAACCACCAACTAATTAGTTACTCAATATTTAGTCTCCACTAAAAATTGATTTAATTAGTTTAATTTCATTATATTTGCTAGCAATTTGTCCCAAAAATCACATAATTAACCCGAAAATATCTAAACAAATCATAACTAATTATGAAAAATTTAGAAATTATTTTATTATGTGATGTAAGCTCACAACCAGTAGCTAATAAGGACAAAAATTTTGCAAAATTATTTTGGTCATTTTGTCTTAAGAAATCAATTTTCCACCATTTATGTTATTACTAACTAATAACAAATGGCCAATAAAATTACGAAATAATTTATGGAAATTATACTCATTATAATTCTGAAAAATTATAAATTTCTTAAGTTAACAAAATCAACATGCATGTTAATCTAATTACCAATTAATTAGAAAATAGCATAAATATTGTAAAACAACCAAAAATTAAGCAAAATTAGCAAATAAATTCCCAAAATTCCATAATTTCGGTTGGAGCATCCACATTCCCAAAACATCACATGAAAATTTAATTTGTATGGTAAAACCAATTTTTATCATCAAATTTTAATTAAGTTACCAATTAACTTAATTAATGCCCAAAATTAACATGCAACTTAAACCGAATCTCTGATACCACATGAAAGTTATTTAGCCTCTAATTAGACTCTTCTAATTAGTATTTAATTACACATAATTAATTTTAGCTAAATATCTTTAGTTGCATGTTAGATAAAAGCATGAAAAAGTGTATAAAACAAGTTTTTATACCTTAATTAGGAAAAAATTTGACCACACCTTCAAAGAAGGTTCTTGAGCTGCTATTAAATGGGGATCCTCCTCCTTAATCTTGAGTTTCCAAGTTAGGAAACCTCCTCCCTTGGAATTTTTTTTCCGAAATAAGGCTCAAAAAATAAATATTAAACAAAATGGGTTGGATTGAAAAATGTTCAATCTTATGGGGTGCACGTCACCCCATTTCAGGTCCGTGACAAAACCGCCAGTGCCCCTGGCGGTTTTAAGTGAAGAGAAATCGCCACCCTCCATGGCGGTTTCTTCACAAAAATGAGTATACAAATCGAGTGGGTGATATTTTGGCCGAGGGTGAAACCGCCACCCCCCATGGAGGTTTCACTTAAGTGAAACCGCCACCCCCCATGGAGGTTTCACCCATATTTTGGCCGAGCATGAAACCTCCATGGGGGGTGGCGGTTTCACTTAAGTAAGTGAAACCGCCACCCCCCATGGAGGTTTCACCCTTGGCCAAAATATCACCCCGATATAACGTCAATCCAAAAAAAAAAAAAAAAAAAAAAAAAAAAAAAAAAAAAATTGAAACCGCCATGGGGGGTGGCGGTTTCACTTAAGTGAAACCGCCACCCCCCATGGCGGTTTTACCCTAACCAAAATATCACTTACAACCTCGTAGCTACTGTTCAAGACACTTAAAACCGCCAGGGGCACTGGCGGTTTTGTCCCGAACTTGAAACGGGGTGACGTGCACCCCATAAGATTAAACATTTTTCAGTCCAACCCATTTTGTTCAATATTTATTTTTTGAGCCCTATTTCGAAAAAAATTCCCTCCCTTGATCCACCAAAGAAGCTTTCCAAAAATCTCACAAAAAGAGCTAGTTTTGTAGTGAGATTAAAACCTTAAACCTTATATATTATTAGTTAACTAATTAACCTATGATATATTAGAATAAGATAAGATATTAGAAGAAAGATTAATCAACATGCAAAAGAAGAAACCAACTTCTTGATTTCTTGTTATGTTGGCCGAAATGGCCTTGATGTTTTTGGAAGAAAAAATTTTCTTTTATTTCTAATGATTTTTGTGTAAGATGGATAAATGATGGACATCACACAAATTTACACCAACTTCCACTATATATAGTGGTTTGTAAGTTGGTAATAAAATTACCAAAATGCCCTTACTAACTTGTACCCCCTAACTCTGAAAAGTTACTATTAGTAATAATATGTACACTTAACTCTTTAAGTGACAAGTAATAATTATATCCGTATATAATTATTAATTACTCCCTCCGTCCCAGTTCAAACTCCCCATATTCCATTTTGGGACGTCCCACTTCAAACACCCCATCTATTTTGAGACATATTTCTCTCTCCTACTTTTATTAAATTATCACATAATCTCTCACACTATCTCTCCTACTTTTATTAATATCCACATTCTCTCTCCTCATTTTTCCTAATATTACCCCACTCAACTTATTATATCAATTTTTCTTATTCCACTACAAAAAACGCCCGGGGCGTTTGTACTGGGACGGAGGGAGTAGATCATTTTAGTTAAATTTACAACACTTTGTAAATTTACACAAAAACCATAATTATCCGACTTGAGTTCCAAACTCGTAAAACACTTTCCTCTATAATCAATTAACTCTTTAACTAAAACATTAAGGTTTATATTATATTGTATCAAGTACAAATATAATATCCTTTGGAGAAACTATCTTTATCGGTGTGACCGAGAGGGATCAGTTGATTACCGCCGTCAAACGACAATAACGTCAAACTCTAGTCAGCCAAGCGTTATCGATTTACGTTAATTAACTGACTTAGTATATATAATATATCCTAGGTTTATTCCTAATTAGATTTAATTAGTCAACGCATTATTGTCGGAGGACACCTACTACAACAAGGGCTGGTTCACGAATAGGGGGCGAAAGCAAAGGCTAAGAGCGAGGTCAGTCACACTCCGAAATAAGTTAACCTTCACTCCAAACAAAAAAGACAAAAAAAAAAAACCGGCTAGGGGCGGGCTGGGGCTTGACCGTTACTTGTGCAGGGCTTGACCGTTACTTGACCAAGGTTTTGACCGGGTTTGACCAGAGCTAGTGCTTGAAAATTCGAGCACTAGCCCTGGCACTATCAAATCCGGGCTTTGCAGTGCCTGGGCCGGGCCGTGACGGGCAGTGCCTTGACCAGGGCCGGCCCAGGCGGGCCCGGGCTCCTAGTGCCAAATGGGCAATGGCCATCTCGGGTTGTTAGAGATGGTCTTAAGCTCTAAACTCTTATCTTCCCCGCCAGAGAGGCCAATTAGGACGGAGGCGCGGTGGTGAAAGCTGAGAAGTAAATGACAGCGGCGATGCTGCTTCCTTCGCGCTTTGTGAAGTGCTTCTCCCATTCAATCTCTCCTTCTCATTCCAATACCCTCCAAGATGTCGCTTCTAGTTTACCCCAAGGTCACTCTCTCTTCCACCTTTATGCTTCAAACTTTATTTAACAATGTATCTTGCTAAACTCTACTTTGTTTCTTTTAATTGTTCTATGTTTATGAATTTGATTCTTGTGTTGATATTCGTGGTGTGGTGAAATTGGACCTTCGAAAATATATCAATTTTGTAATTTGTACACCGAAGAAATGCGACTCAATTTGGTATGGACTATGGAGAGAATGTCTGATTGTGTATGTAATTGACTGAGACCGCTGTGAGAATGAAAGAAGCAGCCCCAAGGTTAATAAAACAGTGAGCGTTGTACTGTACTATGGGGTTTGCAGCTCTATTTCTACCTTGGGGCTGCTTCTTTCAGTTCCACCCCAATGTATAGTACAATTGTTACATGTAGTCTGTAGGGTATCAATATTTTAAGTTCCGTGTAAGCGGAGGACTTGGATTTCAGCTTTGTATGCGCTGTGCCCTTCTTTATTTTTGGCCATTTAGAGTGAGCTAGTAATGCTTTCGCGAGCTGCTAAAGTGCTAAACTGATTAATCTTTCCCTAAAAATTCGTAAATGGATTTACAACTGTTGTTGGAGGGAACCGGGATTCAATAAAAGAGAGTTTATGCTTGGGAATTTACTATGGGGAAGTGTAGGGTTGTAGCCACACTAAAAAGAACAGAGCTTACCCCAGAGATGGGCAGGATAGTTTAGCTGAATCCCTCAACATCTTTCCAAGTACTCTGTTGAAGAGTGCCTAGGTTGGACTCCCTTAAGAGGACTCAAGTCAAACAGGATGTGGTACTCGTATCCGTTAGATTTAGCCCATCCACAGAAGCAAAGATACCAGTGTTCCACTCAAACAAATCCCTGTAAAAGTAGCATGGAGATGGGCTCATTTGCAAACTCAGTCCGTTACAATTCAAGCCCAACGTGGGCGTCTTTGTGGCGCAAACCCAAGAGGAAAGTACGTGATCATGTGAGCTGAAAGTACAAGTATGAGCTGTGAAAACTGGTAGAGAAGTTGGTAGAAGGAAGATGCTTTATTTGCTTTAATTTTAGGTTGTAAATGCATTTTGTCAGTTTGTACAAATCATCTAGGTTTTGCCATGAGCATTGTCATATATATAGTCATAGGTTGTACATTGTTTTGGTAGATGGAAATACACATAACTGCAGCCGCAAATTGCTCTGCAAATTCTCAAAACCCTTGTTCATTCATTTACTGTGTTTTTACAAAGAATTCAAGCTGGTACAATGGCGGCACAATCTTGTGATTTTCAACAATCCCGGAGCACAAGTTCACACTAGTTCAGTTCAGAATCACTTTAATCGAAATTGCATTTGTCACCGCTGGAGTGTGTCTGCTAAAAAAGCAGGCTTATTTAGAAACCTCAAATAGTAGCACTACAACCTTCTGCGGCCAAAAAGAAAAATAAAAATAAAGCTGAAAGCAAAGCTTATTTAGATATTTGTACCATCACCCTATATGTAGCTTGTGTATTAATCTTGTTCCGCACATGTGACCGATGCTGCTGCTACTAGCTGACTTTCAGTCATAATAGTGGCTAAGGACTGCATTATATCCAGGATTCCAGGGTAACTTCATTAGTAGACCTGTGTGGATCATTGAGTGTTATTCTCCATCAGCGCTGGTGCTTTACCTGTGTACAACTGGATTTATTGTTGGCTATTATCATGGAATTGAATTTAGTTTGGTTGGCAATATATTTGATTTATTTTTTGGAGGTATACCAATGTACTTTAACAACGTGAGGAGATCAACTCTGTGTGTGAATTGCTGTCTCTATCCAAGCACCAACTCAGTTTATCATTTTCCAGCTAACGAGAAATTAAAAATGTACCTAGATAGTTCAGTTTTCAGCTCTTTTTATTGACAGGATGAAAGATGCTATGACTTGATGTGTTTTTGGCTAAGTATTTTATACATTTGGGGAAAGGGCAAGCAGTCTAAATCATGCAGGGAAGATCATCAGCCTTTGCTGTAATTTTCACCAGTGTACTTAAAAAGAATGACCTTCTTCCTTCCCGTGCATACGCGCTGATTACCAACTAGCCCTCTGTCGTCTTTGCTGAACTCAACGTTTCCTGATCTGCGGAAGCTACTTCTCAAGTACCACACCAATATGACAATCAGAAAAAGGGATAGTTAATAATCGGTCTCATAAATCTCTTGGTACACATATTCTATTCTTATAATAGTGGCTGACCTGCTATTAGCGACCAGATTAGAAAAATTACACTCATTTGTGGCTCAAAATGGTTTAATTAGTGTCTAACTTATTATATGTTTGGGCAGTAGTTTAATATAAGCTGAAGAATGGCATGTTTTGCAGGGATTGCAAAAGTTGTGTTGAAGAAAGGCAAGACTCAACTCTTCAAATTTGGAAGTCCTATGGTTTACAGTGGGGCAGTTGATAGAATAGTTGGTAGACCACCTCCTAAGACTGGAGATGTTGTTTTGGTAGCTGACGGTACAGAAAAACCCATAGGGTGGGGGTTATACAATTCTGTTTCTATGTTCTGTGTTCGTCTAATGCAACTCGAAGAGGAAACACTGAGGTTGGTATGCCACTATGCCTATCAGCTTTGTACTTTATATCTTCTTTCTTTTGTATGAATCCGTGATTCCTTCTGTGCTGTGTAGTGATCCTTCTTGTGCACTGAACATGGAGAGACTACTGAAACATAGGATTCAAGTGGCAACTGATTTGCGAAAGCATTTGAGGCTTCCTTCAACAAACACAAATGCATATCGTCTTGTGAACAGTGAAGGAGATAGGTTTGTGGAACAGATTAGAAGAAACTTTTCTTTTCTCTTCAGCCTTGCTGCAGCTGTTATTCGCTTGCTTTTTAACTTATTCTGATGATGTTTCCGTTGCTACTCTTCAGGTTGTCTGGACTAATTATTGATGTCTTTGATGATGTAGCTGTTGTTGCATCTTCTGCTGCATGGGTTGAGAAGTACAAGTCTGATATTAAGTCTTGTATTAATAATGTTGGTGGTATTAGTCACATCAACTGGCGACCCTCAGTAGATATTCTGAAAGAAGAGGGACTAGACCTTGTACAATTAGGGTGTACACCTGACGCTCAACGTTCAAGGGTAAAGGTAGGTTCCTACTTTTTATGGTCTTTATAAAACTAACATTTGTGTTCCTGTCACACTTATGTCTGTTAGTTTAATTCCATAAGATTCCTAATCATGTCTCCGTGGAGGGAGAGGAAGAAGTTGTAAAGAGGGGAAAAAAGGCAAGGCCTTAGCCGCCTTACTTCCATTGCTATAGCATCATAGAGAATGATGCAGATTTGAATAGCATACATGATAAACAAATGGTAAACTGAATCATGACAGAAATAGCGAATGAAATGCAGTAATATTTTTGTTGTTTTTGTGTTTGATTGAAAACGAAAATGCAAAGATAGACAGAGAGAGGTTTATGAGCTACAGAGACACCACTCCTAAACTCTAACTGGGGAAGAGAGTTCTTAGTCTAAATGTATGATACAGAAACACCACATACAAATATCCTACCATTCAAGCCTTTCCCTAAACATAAACTACTGAAACTAAAAGTGTTTTTGAGAATCCACTAGCCATGACATTACTATGGACGATTTTTATATGTTTTGTGAATTGTGATTTATGGAAAATGAAAATGCAAGGAGGGATATGATTCTGGCCTTAGTTACAGAGACACCTTCTAAGGTTACAGAAAATGGTCTTCAAAAGACACTAAGGGTCTAAGAACAACTCTCACTTACAGAGACACCTAATGAGGGTAGAGCTTAGATTTGGTTCACCACAAATGCACCCTTGAGCATAAGCTACTATAACAACCAAGACAAGAGAAACTCTCAAGTTTTTTCATATCACATAATCTGATTTTTACATTGCTAATAAGGCCCTATATATACAGAAAAACTAGCTTACAAGTTGTTACAATAATGTAAGAGAAAGTATTACAACAAGCTGAAGAAGTACTTAAAGAAACACAAAGTAAATAAGCTAATGCCACTAGCTAAGGCTGCTGCTGTACGTCTGGTTTTTGGGGATGCAGATGGCATATCTTGATCTCTGATTTTTCTGGTACTTGGAGCTTTATTTCAGGCCTTTTTATTTGCTTTGTTGCTGCATCTTTTCACTCCAAGTATAGAGTTACTTGCATAAGTAATGGCTGAGATGAGAATTAATCGTGGTGCATAGGCTGAGTTTGTAGACTGTTTTTCTATCAAAAATGGGCTGTTAGTTGCTGCCACTTGTTTCTCTTTTTTCATTGTTTAATTCTTCAAAACTGAACTGCCTACTTGATTTTATCATTGAGAGAAGGAAGTGCCTTAAGGGTCAAATAAGGCTGCTAGTTATTGGTAAATAACTCTCCAAGTGGATTAAAGTAAACCCACCCTTAAGGGTTTGCTTATTGATTTGTTTACCACAATTTCAGCTTCTTGTTTGTTTGTTTGTTTGTCGAATTAAGTCTAATACTCCCTTGTAAAGACTGATCCCCGCATCAGAAAACCATTTCAATTCCAGCTTGATAATTGTAAATTGTGGTAAAATGCTGACCATAATTTAATTTGGAATTAAGTATGCTTTCTTAATCTCATACTCCCTCCATTTACATCCATTTGGCCCGTGTGATTTAAATTTTATACTGTTTGAGGACTTTGCGCTTCTTGTATTGTGAAGTATCAGTCGACCGGTGTGATTCTGGATGCAATCTTCATTATGGGTCAAACGTAAGCAGCCTGTCTATGTTTTCAACATAGGGGAAATGATTGTGTACATCCGACCCCCTAGGCAGGAGCCTTTGAGGCACTGCGGTGATGTTGTTGTTGGATGAATATTGGTGGGTCATAGGGATATGAAGGGAGGAAATATTATGCTGGATGCGACAGCATAAAACATTTATAAATTTTGGACAAAGATTGTCGTTAATTAGCCTTTTTGGTTTCAATAATTTATTGCCGTCACCATTGGTGTTGCTTCACTAAAGCTTGGAGGCTTGGAGTTTGATTTCTTTAGGGTGATTGTTTTATGATATCTAATAATTTGATGACAAAAGCATCTGAATATATTGTTCGTTGCTAGTTTCTTTTAGTCGTTTCACTTCTCCAACTATGTATTAAATTTCTGGGTGAGGGAAACTGCGATCTTCAGTCCATAACTTAACTGAGAGCCCAAATCAGCAAGTTTGGTCATTAGTATTGTACTACCCCAGATTTATGAGGAGGTTTATAAGAGATTAAGGGGCTCATATGAGTGATTAAAGGGATTAATAGTGCTACTCATACCAACAAAGTCGATTTTCCATTTAGGGAACCCATGTGCTAAGAACTCCACAGTTAAGCGTGCTTATTAGGGAGTTTCCTTGGGTAAGCACGAGCGAGGTCAAAGTGCGCCGGAAGGACCCTTCTTGGTTTATGAGTTAGTACACATGTGGTAAACTGCCATAGGTGACTACTTCCGGTTCAGGTGATGAGCCAGGGTGTTACAAGTATGGTCCAATTGCGCTAGGCTCACGTAGATGCACATCGACTGCAGTTAAGGGTCCATTGTTACTTAAATTTCGTTAACTGGCCTTCTCAGATACAAAGATCTGCTAACTGGCGCATTTAAGAAGTTGATAAATTTGGCTTACATTTGAAAGTTGAAACAATTTAGATTGGTAATTACTAGTTAGGCACACTTCTGATTTGGCTTACATTTGAAACAATTTAGATTAGTAATTACTAGTTATAACTTTCTTGAGATATATTGGAATTGAAACCTTATAATTATCACATTTTCGAATTTAAATCCCAACTATTTTTCTTATTCATCCATTTGTCTGAAGTAGAACTATATTACATTTTCAATGTGTGATAATTGTGTACCGGAGGTTTGTGTCATTGGTTGTATTAGAAGTGTCCCTTCATATAGTTTCCTTATACTGAAATTTATCTTGCTGTTAATTTTTCTAGGTCAAGGAAAATGGCATCAAATATGCTGTTTCCCTTGAAGGACAGAAGACCGGCTTTTATGCTGATCAGCGTGAAAATCGTCAGTTCATATCAACAATTTCCCAAGGCAAGAGAGTCCTTGATATATGCTGCTACAGTGGTGGGTTTGCTTTTAATGCATCAAAGGGTGGTGCTGCATTTGTGACTGGTAAGTCTATGCCCATTCATGCTTTTTTTCTTCTTACCCAACCTTTCCTGAACAGTTTACTATGGGCTGTATGTCACTCATGTTGTAATAAGTCTATGCGACTTTGGTTAGATTGCTACCAGAATTAGATAATATAAATTACAGTACTGTACTGTGTACGTCAGCATACCTTCTGCTTCTTCTTGGTACAGGCAACTCAACTAAACTCTTTTTGCATCGTAATAACGCTATAATTGAAATTTTTGACTTACCTACTGAGTTCTACCACAATGTTAACTATCAGTATCAATTCAGTTGAGTTAATCAACCCTGGTGTGATTAATGGTCATTCTTTTCCTGTTGGGGCCTTTTGGAGTGGCATTATTGCATCTGGTTCCGGAAGGCGCGGAAGCACAATAACTTCTTCAGTTGTCCGAAATAGCTTCAGATGATGCCTCCTCATATAATTTGACCTTTAGCTTATGTGTTCCCCAGAGGCTTATGCGGGTGTATTATATCTCTATAAATATAGACATGATTACTTCAGAAATGCTTCAACTTTTATGTGGTCATCATTGTACAAGCATAATTTTGAGGAACAGAGGAAAGTAGTGAACACTGGAGATGGACTAAAATTGAGGTTCATTACTTCATGTGTTGTTCAGAGAGCAACAAAATATCCCAGTTTTATTTTTATATTTATATATGGCATATATAGGCAGGGCAATGCTTTTTAATGTGTGATCTTAGCTATGGAGTCAAGGAGCATGTGGTGTCACCGTGTCAGCTGTCGTTAGTCCATTGTTTTCTCGTTGAAATCCATCTCTTCCTTCAGGTTTTTGTGTGAAGTGCATTGCCCTGCTTATATTTGCCACAAAATGTTTCTGAATTCTTTCTGTTTCTTTCGCTCAGTAAACAGTATTACCACTATAGTTATATGTACTCAGCAAACAATGTGAAGTGCATATTACTTACTATATTAGTGCATATGTCCCAAGAAATTGGTTAGTCTTTCAAGCTTGCCCTTTCAGCGTGTATGTAATATGCATCTTCCACTAATGCAAGGGAAGGCAAGGAGATCTGTACGTTCGCTAATTTAGTTGTTTCAGTTTTGTTTAGGCATATGCAAGCTTAAGGGTCTTTCGAATCTTTTTTTTAGTTCAGGACTAACACCCAGTTATGTTTTCATTGCATTTTGGCTACTAGCCCTCTATGCTTGAATACAGTTTTCCGTTTTAGAGGGGAGAAACTATCATGTTATTAGTTTGTCTTTTGCCTATCTGTTTAATATGTGAGCTGGTCATAAAATTATGGATTATTTACTCTTTATACCTTTTCTTAATGTTCCTGGACTTGGCTATGCTGATGGCATAGCGTAGTGATGAAATAGAATTTCCGAAACAGAAATGTGACCTGAGTTTCATTGTTTCTGATACATCTGATTCTTTGGTATTAATTTATTACGGACTCCCAAAAAAAAAAAAAAAACTAGTAAGTATCTGACGGCATGAGTTTGAGGTTTTGTGTTGAGTTTTCTACCTTAAAACTCACCCCCGGGGCCTTCAAATTTCAGTGTCTCACCATCACTAGTTCCAGTCGAATTTGCTTCGGAGCTGGAGATCAATTTATGTTTGTTGTACTCTGTGCCGTACTGAGCTGAAAATTCTCTGTGACAGGGTCAACAAGTAATAATCTTATGTCTATTGCAAGGTATCGATTCATCCCTGCCTGCACTGGAGCTTGCCAAAGAGAATATTATACTCAATGACGTTGATCCTGACACCATATCTTTTTTGAAGCATGACGTTACCGACTTCATGAAGACTGCTGCAGCTCAAAATGATTCATGGGATATTGTTATTTTGGACCCTCCAAAATTGGCTCCTCGAAAAGAGGTCAGCTGAGTATGCTCATTTGTCATATTGCTTATTAGATAGGAAGAAGCTAGGATTTTTGTGGTCTTACATATCGTGTGTCCTGTAACCAAAAAAATAAGAGGAAAAAAAAAAAACATATCGTGTGTCTTGGACTATCCTGCTTGAGGTTCCATATATAACATTGTTCAATATTGACTCTGAAGACCAGTAGAGCCTCCAGACGAACAAAAATACAACTATGAAAAGATTCAAACAACAACAACAACAACCAAACCTTCTTCCCAAAAGGATTAGGAAAAGTGGTCACGGTCATCAGTAATCAGCATTGCCCCAACTCCTCAAAAGAAGCTCTTACTCGAAGTGGGGTAAGGGGGATCAGACATATGCACATGCAGCCTTGCCCCTGCAATAACCCACACGACAAGCCAAAGCTATCGCCCTTTGGATTTTGATAGCAGTATAATGAATTTGCAGCTATTTGTTTCGGACGTTTTGAAAGGGATTGTAGCTTGAAAAGAATAGATGATGCTCGAAGAATTTACTATGTGCCATTTTATCCATATCATCATTTCAGATAAGCACACCTAGCATGTGGCAGACAAGTGAGTTAACTCTTAGTTTCCAATTAAAAAAGCACTAGATGGTCTAATAGTCTGAACACTGAATAACTCTTAAGGGGTTCACTTTTGTTTCATACTGGAGTTTGTGACGCTGCATTACCCTTGAACTAAAGTTCATAGACTTTCAAGACCTCACTACTATCCATTGATTGTGACCTTTATGATTATGTGATGAAACCTGATAATTAGTTGCTTTTCTGTTTACTATTTACCCACCTTATTGTAGGCAGTTTTTATGCTGTCTTTTGTCCCCCATTTCTCTTCTCTGAAATGTTTCATGCTCAATTTGTTCTCCTGACTGGCTGACTGGTGAATGTGATCGATCTTTTGGATCTATAGGTGTAATTTTGGCTTGTAACAAAAATCGACCGTGGTGAGTGTGTATCTTATGGGAATCCTTGCACTGATTACACCAGTATGACTCACATGCATTTTGATCAAATATACCTAGACATGCAAATCATGAAATCTAAGAAGGAATAGGGGCAAGGAGGATGGTTAAGAAGGAACTGGAAAATATGATAAAAGAAACTGTAGTGGTGTTTCATGATCTCTTTCTACATTGGCTCTTATTCTTCACTTTTCTATGTTGACAGTAGACATATTAAAAGTTGAAGTTACATTATACATCTATTCAAAACAGCAGCTCATTTTAGACCTGGTAACTTTTTACGTCTAAATCACCGGCATCTGAAAGATGGATCTTCTTCCTTCTTTTTGAAGGAAGGGATGCTACAGTATATTGCTCATATATCATATCTAACTTCTAACCATTTATATGGCTATATTTGTTATCTATATGAGTGAATATGTTCTCTCTGCAAATGTTGCCCATAGAGCGCCCTTTCCAGTTGCTCTTAATATGTTTTTGATGAACTGATCATATTATACGCTGTTCAGGTTTTGCGAAATGCGTCTGGAATGTACAGAAATTTAAATGCCTTGGCCATGAGGTTGACGAAAAAAGGTGGAATCTTGATGACTTGTTCATGTTCTGGCGCTATGACACAAAGTGGGACATTCATTCGTATAATTCAGGTAAGCATTGTCTGGTTATGCATTCTCATTTATAACTTAATGCCGTTTTTGTTAGATATTTTCCATACAAGCTTCTAAATTTTTTTGCGAAACACTAATTAACAAAAATCTAGACGGAGTATCAATTATGCACAAACATAGAAGATTATGTACTGGGTTAATATCTCAACGTCTTGGTGATCATGGATGACATTTTGTAACATATCTTATCAGTAGAAAGAGTGTGATGGCGTCCGACCATTTTGATTAATTGATAATATTAGTTAAGAAATTGAAGAAGATTAATGGTGACGCAGGCAAGAATTAACTATCAGTATTTAAGGGCCCCTTAATACCTCACATCTTTCTAAGGCGTCGCCTTTCATAACTAAGACTTCGCTTGGTGTGGGATGGCGATTGTTGCTAGGGAGGTGGTGGAGGGTTCGGTGATTGTGTTCATTAGGATCGTGGTGGCCTATGAAGTGTGGTCGTGCAATGGTTTGGCTGCCAGATGGTGGGGAGTTGGCCTATGAAGATGTAGTCATGAACTGGGGGTCTTGAAGATGGAAATTTGGTCAAGGGGAGATTGTGTTCTTGACGATCATGTGGTGGCATATGAAGGAGTGGTCATGTGTGTTGAGGGCTGGGTCTTTGAAGATGTAAATCATGATAGGTCATGTTGCCGTGGATTCTTGGTACTTGAAAACCAGTTAGGGAAAAGGCAAACTGGGTGGGTGGGGAAGGGTACAAGTGAAGTTGGTTTTAGGGTCACTTGAATGGGGAATCTAGGTAAAGGGATTGAGTTTTTGAATCAAACACAGAGTTACCTTGGGATGATGTCCTTTGCAACTTTTCTCTTCTTCTTCACCACTAACCAAAAGCCTCTTTGATCTATACCTTTGACTATGAAATTGGCACGTTTTCTCAAAACTACTTCGAAAACAGAGGTGCCGTACTTGCCACGCATCCCAAAGTTCTGCAAAAACGCTGTGTTGTATTTCTGGAGAAGATTTGTGGCTTGACAGACTACGTATGAAGTCTTTGTTAACCCAATAATATTAGAATGGATGTCCTACTGATGATTTGGTTCACTATAGAAAATTTCAATGCCGAAAATAGTAGTAATTTAGCTGAACACATTATCTTCTCTTCTTCTTAGTTTGATCCATGTCTACGTCAAACCTGTTGGCACAAGTTTAAGGGGGGTAGAAGGGTCCCTCCGCCTCTTCTAGCCGTAACTATCATGATGATTTATTGTAATTTGCCTACGCATAACAACCCTCACCCCCCCCCCCCCCCCCCCCGTTTTTTTTTTTTTTTGCTAACTACTCTGCAAAGGCTTGTATTATCTTGTGACATGAAGGCTTCTGAAGTCGAAAGTGGATGTCCGTTTTCCCTCAATTGTACTCCACCTATGTACAATTTAACTGGTTGAGGGCTATGCAATATGATTTTATAGTGACTTGCCGTGGAAGTTCTGTACTAAAGTTTGTCGTGATTACTTACCGTTATCACCTTTCCTCTCATTTCGTGGCTTGTACTCCACTTTGTTGCCACTTCTCTCCTGGTTTGCTGATCATAATAGTGACTTGTGTTTGTAGAGTGCTGCTGCAATGGCCGGGCGGCGTGTGACTATTCTACGACAAGCTGGAGCTGCATCTGACCATCCTATTGATCCATCCTATCCGGAAGGAGAATACCTTTCCACCATCACACTTAGAGTATTGTGACCATGGGGCTCTGTTCATTAGCCTATCCTAGGTCATAGTAGGCATTGAGCTACAAAGAACGATTCATCTTCTCATCGTCAGCTGGTAAATGGGGGAAATACCGTCTTCCATTTAAGAACGATGAGTACTTAACTACTGCTGATCTTAAAGTAGTGGGTGGTGCACTAGAAAAATTCAAAGCGGGGGATGAATAGAGGAGAAATGTGTATATGGATAGAGTAAGGGACATTGGACATTTGGAGATAGAAAGCAATGGGAAGGAGAATTTTAGATGACTGACTTTGTCCTAGTAACCACTTTTGAACGTTTCCGAGTGCTTTGTGTTGGTCCGTTTTGTTGGGCTCCCCTTGTTATTTCAGATCAATGTTGTGCTTATTTTTTCCTTCTGTTGGTGTTCTGTTGATCTGTGAATTGTGATGATAGGCTTTGTCTGTTGCTAGCTCGTATGATGGCTTCATGCCATTTTTCTATGACTTGCCATAAACAAAACCCAAAATCAGAAAATAAAGCAAAAGTGTATTTACTAATATTTACACTCGAGACTGAAATCCAAACAGTACAGAACATGGAGTGTACGGATGTTCACTTGGTTTTTACATAACTAGCCAAAAGCCTGTTATCAGACGCTCAACATCTTTAAGAAAAATGTTCTTCAGATCAAGATCCGGATACCAAGTATTTGAATTTACAAACAATATCAGCAGAGAACCAAAAGACTGGGCAAAATATGATCATCGGCCTCCTGGATTCCTGTTCCATGACAAGTAAGAGGGATCCCCAAGTCGTCTGCAGATCAAACATTAAGCCAATTAAAAAGGGCAAGGATACCAAAATCCAATCGGTATACAGAGGTTTGAAACAAAATCAACCTGACCAGACAAATAGCTGTGTTGCAATTAAGATGAACAAACACCTTGAAGTGGTAAATACCAACCTACACAAACTAAATGAGATTTGCAATCACATACTTTACCTTGGTTTGAAAAGATATATGACGATGAACAAAAGCGCCAAGAAAAAGCACAAGCCACCAACAGTGAGGTAGGCAATGCCAAGGAAATCATTTTTCCCACCAAGCCAGCTGGTGGTTGAGAGCACCAACATCTTTTTCCCATTGAAACTGTAAGTGTTATAGTAATTTTTCAAGGTGACGTGTATCTCATCATTAACTTTCAAGTCCTGCTCTATTCTCCCATACAATTTCCTGAAAGTAGGAAGAGCTGCAGTTCGCATCCATACGATCAGGTCCTCTTGCTCACTAAGCTGTTGCATAAGAAAGAGCCTTCAGAACAATAGAACCAAAGGTATAAACAAGTGCAAGAAACTCTAGCAACCTTGCATCAGATAGCCAAGAGAGTATATTGTAAGATACGGACTTTACAAGAATGAAATCAATACAGCCTATTTCCTTTTTGATAATGGAAGGTCAGTGAATCACTCTAAAAAGGAAAAATAACCAAATGGAGTATACAGTAATAGTGATATGTTATGAAGTGGTGAAACTGGTGATACATGGTTGAAAATTTCTTCAAAGAAACAGGCTTTGTCAGATAAAAGCAAAGGGACAGAAACAAGATCGCACATTAATAGTCACTTTTAGATTAACACGGGAAGCAGAAATCTGGTAACTTCCACTCTCTGAAAATTATTAGAAAAAATTATTCCTCTTTATTGGTGGGTGGCGAGGGAGTTGAATATATAACTTTTTGTGGGCATTTCCTCCCAACTCTCACCTTCAATACATATCTAAATGAGGCATCTTCCTTTGCAAACATTTCAAGAAAGCCATAAATATTGAGCAAGCAAAAAGACTTGGGAATGACTGACATCGGTAATTCCGTATCAAATCCCCCACCACTACATTCTTAAACAACTCACCAAGGCCCTCTGTGGTATTCACCACCACCACTCACCACTAACATTTTTTTCTCTCCACCTTTCCATCCTTCTCTCTATCATTAGTATCTATACCCTCGGCGCTCATGCGATTGTCTTCCTCTTATCTCCCGTCTCAACGATCACCTCAAATCTGAACTCCGCGTTGCATCTGGTCAGGGGTTCTACCCTATCGGTTTCTTAACTTTGGTATTGGGGGGCCAATCCGTCCACTCATATTACCTGCTCAACTCAAGGAACACATCCTATAACTTTAGAAGTCACATATAAGTACGTGGTTGGAACAAAGTAAGGGTGAACTCAATGATTCAACCTCCTGAAGCAAAAAGAAGCTCAAAATGCTTGAAGGTTGTTGATTTGGGTGGGCTGGGGTGTGCCGATATGAAAAACTGGGGTGGAATACTGGAGCGGGGGATAGGTATAAGAGTGTGGGTGAGTTTAGAACATTTGAACAATAATGCATGGCATTTACTGGAAATTCAAACAGCTGATTCAGATAATAAGGGCATAACTTCTGTCAAAAGAAATGGGTCATTTGGATCCGAATTGCCAAAACCAGGAAATTGTGTCATTTGGGTATGAAGGGCATTACAGAAATACCGCAAGGACATGGAGGATTCAATTTAAACACTTGCAAGCTTCCCGCTTCTATGGTTTGCCTTGCTCTGCTCTAATTCTTTGATGAAAACTTGTTCATATCTCAGTGAAATTTATGATTTACCGCAATATGGCAAACTACATGTCGTGATGGTACAAAAATTTCCCATCTCTCAATCTATACTGCTGTCATCATATGCCTAATCTACAGATCCAACACCACCTTTCTTTTCCTTCTATCTCAGGGAGAGGGAGAGTAATAATGACCAATCTTCCTAAAAGACACTAACAGTCCATTGCAGATGAAATTACTAGGCTACTTTTGTGTGATTTTAACTAAGCAGTAATAAGAGTGACAAGGATCAGATTTCCAAAAAAAAGGAAAAGAAAAGAAAGAGGAACAAGCATCATATGCTCGAAATAAGAAAGCTGCAATTGAAAACAAGCATTTAAAACTTACTGGTATAGATTCGTTCAAAGTAGCACCACCCTTTAGACTGCCGCTTTGAAAATTTTTGGGAAAGACATCCTTCCCAAATTTGTGATCCCTATCACTCTTCCATGATATTTCCTTCTTGTTGACAGTGAGATTTCGGTTACCTATAGCAAAACTATAGGTATCATTGAACATGCTCCAAGCGATGAGACCACAAGGCACAATTGGCTTATTTCCACTAATCGTATCTTCTGGTTTACATGCATCAACTTCATTCTCACTTTTCTTACTCCTCAACTGCTGATCACTTCGGCTTTTCACATACCTGCATGATGAAGAGAGAAGTATTAAAAGATGTTGAGAAACAGAATCTTTCACTTTATTGGAAGCAATGAGTTCCGACTCCGAGAATATAATGTTGTCCTAATATAAGAAAAAAAAAAAATCACAGCAACTGAGCTAGCTGTTCCACAAATAATTACAATGAAGTGAAAAAGTAACCCATTGAACTTCCAAAAAAGTTGCATGAAGAACAAAGCCACTATTATTCCTCCATGGTCAACCAATCGTATAAAACATGCTAAGCCATAACCCTTAGCAAGTTTAAATTAAAATCTCGCTTCACGCATATAGCCTGCATCTCTCACGCTAAAACAAACATTCACAAAACAGCTGATGACGTGAAATTATGAAGAACTCATCAGAAGTGTAACAGAACTGAGTCAAAACAGGAAGTACAAACACTGCACTACGACAATACACAGTTGCTCGTCAAATAAAATAAAACACACATTATATAAACAAGAAAGGATTAAATAGGAGAATTCAGTTACATACCTACGATGATTTTGATAAAAGTTGTCAAGCTGGTAGTAAATATAGATAGGAGCTTTCATTTTTTTTGAGACCTGCAGGACACGTTAGGTGCATAATAAACAATTAGAGCAAAAATTGAACTAGTTAATTGCAATCAAATCCACTCCCAATCAATAGTATACAATAGATTGAGACAGTGGCAAAGAAACTCACAGTTAGTATCCTCTTGCATGTTTTATCTCCATCACCCTGAATGTATTTGATCTTATCACTTTTAGATCCTGGTGCACATGCATCATCATAACGTTCAACAATTTCAACAACCTGAAAGCAAAAAAGAAACAATTATCAGCAATCACAACTTTACGATTACCACATAAAAGTACCTGTCCCAAAGCACCAGAAGAAAAACTGGAGATAATGCATACATCGCGTGATGCAAACAGAGAAGCAACTCCAATAGGGATAAAGATAACGCTGACAAGCATGAAAGCAGAAATCACCTGCATATAAATGAAAGAAAAGAAGTTAAGATACTTGAATGTAGGAGAAAATCAGTAACATAAACAGGAAACAATGTAAAGTCAAGTTGATATGCCATACCCAACGGGGAGTTAAAATTGGTTTGCATGCCGGAAGTTCCTGCTGAGTAAACCTTGAATCTGAAACATCAAAGAGAGTGATATTTAACACATGTCCTACATAGTTCCACAACTTCCGATGATTATGAAGAGACACACGAGCTATACAGTGGATAAGCATCAATAAAGGATCAAAAATATGTTTGCAAAATAAATCTAATGCAGGCATGCACTAAGAATTTTGTATTCCCAAGTGTATGTAGAAAGTGTACTCCCGCTACAAGAGAAACTGAGTATGTGATTGGACTTGGAGAAGTCCTTAAGTTAAGGTTAGGAACATTCACACAAAAGAATTCTTGATATATACTGAGAGCTATCAATAACACTAAGAGGTAACAACTGTCCTCTCTCAGCCTAGAGGTTGCCAAATTCGTGAATGTCAACAACCTAGACCAGAGCTCAAAATATAGCCACAGCATTTTTTAAATCATCAACAATAACATAGCCTTCTCCCAAGTACACAGTCACATTTCACTACTAAGCAATTGTCATCATTGCCAAGCCTCTGTATGTTTTACTCTACAATCAATGTCACCAAATATCAAAATTCATTAGTAGTAAATGACGGACAGAAAACAACCAAAAAGATCTCTGGCTGTGAAGGAAGTCAGCTTGTCAAGGTTGTCAACTATGCACAATAGTCATCAAGGACTCCTACAGAAGATATTTGCCACTATATTCCAAGTAATCATTGCAAGGTTTAACACTACATCTCTCTATTCATTAGATGGCTTCTATATCATCTCTTAAGAGTGAGTACAGGTTTCTCAACACTGTCCAACCTCTTAGGAATTCTGTAGAAGCACAACTGGGCTTAAAAGGGACCATTGACGAGGAAGGAATTCAGACAAACACTTATGGCGATTCTTGTATGAAGGAGGTGTGCAAAAGAAGCATAGACCATTCACTCACTCACCAAGCTGAACAAAAATTCTCTTCTGGGCTCAAATGATTATTCCAAGCAAGACCATCCTCAGAAGGTTTGAATTTTTTTTTTTTAAATTGCATCAATAATCAAGAGAAAGATACAGGAGCGGAGGACAAGGAATCCTCCATAAAGCTTGTTAAACTACAGGTTCCCTCCTAGGAAATTAGACACAAACACCAGTAAAAAGAGACGCTGAAATGTCAATCTTACAAATGGTTGAGTAATAGAGTAGCGAGACACCTAAATGGCAGTTAACCGAAAGAAAACTTAAGTATAAAGTGGGTTAACAAATTGCTAAATCAGCCAAAAATTGACTAAATTAGCTACCTTAGCTGTTGCTGATACGATAGGTCGAAATGCTCACGATTGATAGGTTTTGGAAAAATACAAGCCAAATTATTAGGCAAATCAAAGTCACGGACATGACATCTCACTCAATGGTAAAACATCTTAATTCTCAACCTACAGTTACAAGTGCCTAGCCTTTCATCTGTGTCTTTAAAAAATGGGATCTACGCCTCCATTTCATCCATTTTTCCCAATCCCCATATCTGACAATTCATCCAAAATTTCTCATTTCTTTTTTTGTTAGTTTCTCATTTCAATTATGGTGTCTTCCCCCACCCTCCCCCATTTGCTTTGACCTTACCTAAATATTTGCTCCAAACCTAATGGGAAGAAATAGTGGAGGGAGCGTTAATAAAACTTATCAAAAACCTCTTGATGATTGAACTCTTGCATAAAATTGTAATTATCAATCAAGTAAAGGACGGATGAGCAATTTGAACTCGATTTGTTTAGTAGCTAAATGCTTTGATTGATGGAAATATCTCAACACTTGAGAGATTCACTCCTTGGAAGATAATATGAGGACGACTGCCAATTCAGCATTTTAGTTTGTGAGAAATATAACTTTACTTCATAACTTTAGGTTCAAAAATCTTTGTTTTAGGCCTCGATGAGGTGAAGCACGCTAGGAGTTAGAGAAGCGAGAACGAATGCCTAAGAAAACAAATGATGGCAAGCTATTTTACATGGTTTTTTTCTCCTCCGCGTAATATTGTATATTCCAAAATCATCACGATCTCTTTGGTAAACAACAGAACAAAAATAGAATCAACAAAACTTGTCGTCTGCATCAAAGAACACCTACATCAAATCGCTTGTCCCGCAGAATTCCATACCGTCAAAACCCAAATCAGAATCGAAGTTTGCAACTTACGATCATCAATCAAAATCCCACAATCAAACAACCAAAGATAGAACATCTAACCCTCAGCACATGGAAGAACAATAGAATATGATCCAGCATCAAGTTGTCGGCGACAATAACTTATACTGAACAAAACCGCAACATCTCAATTCTAAACATACAGACACGGGAAAACCCCAAGAAAATCATAAACAAACACCTCCAAACAGCAAGGATCTCACTAAGTGCGGGTTTTATGGAGGTCGGATACACGCAACCTAAATTACCCCAACTACCATAGAAAAGTACTCAAAGAACATCATACAGTAAAACAGCAACACAGTAAATAAATAAATAAGACATTTAACAGCTGAAATAAAGAAAGAAATTACATTTGGGACGCTTTGAATTTCTTCGAGCAGCAGTAGGATCAGCTGATCCAGGTCCCCCTGAGCTGGAGGTAGGGTTAGAACTCATAGATGACTAACCGCTGCTTCAATATCTAATGAATTTAGAAAGTACCCACAAATTGTTGACCCTAAAGAACCGATATACGATTAAAAAACAAAGAACGAGAAATAAGAACAACCCAAAAACTGGAATAATGGGGGTTTTATGTTGGTGAATGATTTTAGTATTTTCTTGGTATCTTCCTCCCCAAAATCTCTGAGAATTCTTGATTTGGACAAAGAAGGATGATGAGGAGGGAGGAAAGAGAAAGTTGGACAACGAATAGAAAAAGTCGTAACAGCCGGCCAGTTGGAAGTCTAGAAGGTAGGAATTAGGAAAGTGGAGATGAAGTTTAGGAAGAGAGAGGAGTCGACACGGACAGGTCAAAGCATCATTTGTTTGGGTAGGAAACACGATTTATTTTTGCTTTTCTAACTTTCTCTTACTCCGGTATCCTTCTATTTTTATTGTTATTTAATGTATACAATCTTCTATCCGAAAAGATTTTCCTGTATTTCTATTTGGATTGATTTACTATGATTTTCCTCTTTCAAAACTTACCCGATATGACAAATTTTTTGGACGTTACTAATTTTTTTTTTATTTTTCCCTAATCTTCAATTAGACCCACTAACAACTCCCTCCATCCACTAACAACTCCCTCCAAAATCTAATTTCTCCCACCCAAATTCAACCCAATATCAAAACACAACCCAATTCAAACCCAAATCATTTCTACCCCAAATCATTTATACCTCAAACCCAAACCCTCCTTCATTTTCTGAAAAGCAAAAACCCTACTCCCTCTCTCTCTTCCTCTCCCTCGCAGCCTCTACCTAGAAAATTGCAAATTCTCTCTTCTATCTCCTCACAAAATCTACTCCTATGGCTTTCCTTCGACCTTTCGATCTTTAGATCTAATCCTCTCTTCGTCTCCTTCGCAGTCTACCCTCTGATTTACTCTCTCTCTCTCTCTCTCTCTCTCTCTCTCCATCTCTCGCAGTTTACCCAAAAAATTTGAGCTTCTCTCTTTCTCTCTCTCTCTCTCTCTACTCATACGGCTACTCGATTCGATTCGACCTTTCGATCTGTAGATCTCACCCTCTCTTTTCTTATTTCTTCGTTTTGGTTGTAATTTCGAATTGATTTTCTTCAATTCGCCCCTTTTTTACCATAAAAAATGGGGGATTCGTCATGTCCATATCAATATTGGTCAATCGTTCTAGAGACACAACTGGAAGAAGAAGAAGAGAAGGAGATCTGCGACGGTCGACTATTTGCCGGTACCTCTGACATTTGTGCCCTTGTTGACGACGACTACTTTGATCGGGTTGGTGGGTTGATCATCCCGGACTCTGAGGATGATACTAAGTCTATTGATACGAAGAAAAGACGTAGAGAATCTGATGCAAAATGGGATTTAAGGGTTGATATGTCTAAAACCCAATGTAAATGGAAACGTGAGTTGTCTGAAGAGAAATCTCGGTGGGAACGAGAGCATATTGCAATGATCATGAGTCATATGGGTTGTGGTAAAATCTAAACCCTTTGTGTAATTTTTTTTTTTTTTTTTTTGCTTAAATCTCTGATTAGGTTAATTGCACGTGCGTAAATCTCTGATTTTTGTGATTTTTGGGCGTAATTAACCTTGATTGAGTTTATTTTTTGCTTAGATCTCTGATTGGGTTAATTGTATGTGCGTAAATCTCTGATTTATGTGATTTTTGTGCGTAATAACCTTGATTTAGTTGATTTCTTGCTTAAATCTCTGATTGGGTTAATTGCATGTGCGTAAATCTCTGATTTTTGGGCGTAATTAACCTTGATTGAGTTGATTTTTGTGCTTAATAAACCTTGATTTTTATGATTTTTGTGTGTTTGAATTTTAATTTATTTTGTGTGATTATCTATCGGGTTGGGGTTTGGATTTAAAGATTACTTACACATCTGATGTTTAAGTGAGGTTTGAGAATTGACTGTTTGGTTGGCTGGCATTGTTACCTGATATTTTTTATACTATTGATTTGTAGGTGGAGGGAGTATGTAATTGAGTGCTTGAGTGTAACTAGCAAGTCCGTGATGATTTTAGAGACTTGCATTGTAGTTATTACATTAATTTGACCTTATTTGCTACACTTACGAATTGATCGAAGCCTCTTTGAAACTAGCCACCTACATGTGTAAATGGAGGCACTTTAGATGCCACCTAACACATGGTATGGAGGCTTGTGTTTGATAAGGCTCTTAATTCATAAGTGTAGCTACAACTCTATGAGGAGTTTTATTTACATCTGAGAGTTGTTTGATTTTGTGGCTCAATTTAAATGCTTCAAATGATGATGATGGTACTAAAAACATAAACACATTGCCTTTGATATTAAACATGAAGGACTTGGGTTTATATTACATTCAAAATGTTTACAAAATACATGTGTGATTTAAGTGTTTACAACCTAAACATGAGCATTCAAAATGACTTACTAGTTAGTTTATGAATGAAACACAATCACATACTACATACTGATTTAAGTTGTCATTGCATTTGGAAAATCAATACCAAGATCTGCCATGATTTCCCCCAAATTGTTTGTTTTTCCAACATTGATCAAAGTTTGAATGCATTCTTTGACAACATCCTCACTTACGGTCAAATTCCTAGTGAGTAAACCTTGCCTTTGTAGTACAACCTTCTTTAGATATAGATGTGGTAGTGAGTAGTCATTGTGGCCACCTCTTTTCATGACTTCAGTCATGACACCTTGCAAACTTAGCCATACATTGTCTAATGTAGCCGAATCAGGGTCTTTAAAAGCTTGTTTCACATTCTTGATCAACTCGGGTATTGTCTTCGACGGTACTTGTCTTGAAGTGATTGAATTGAGTTAAAGAAACCCAAGTCCAAAATGTTTAAATCAGGGCTTTGTGCTGGTTGTTGATTCAATGTGATATTAAATCCGTCTGATGTTGCATGAGCCACAAAATCTTGATCATCACCTCTTATGTGAGGAGGTGCATTGTCTTGTTGAATGTGAATGTCTTTGCTTGCCTATGATGGCCATTTTGCTTTGATAGCTGGAATAACTTTGTTGATGAGCATTGTCTTTGTCACAATTTTGTTGATATTCTCAATGGGTTTTGAGACTATAGTACCAGCTGGCCTATGTATTGAATTTCTGATTGCTGGTCCTTTAATAACAAAGGGCCAAATGCCAATTTTACCATCGAAAATGCACTCACCATCCGGTGCGTACCTTGGTCTTGCTACTGCTGCCATAAACATAACCTTAGGGATATACCTCTTGCTTTGTGTGCTTCTAACTGGTTCTTCTTCCCCGGCCCGGTGTAAGTATCATCCTTTATTTGATCTTAGTCATAAAAAACCATTTCTCATCAATATGGAGATCATTATCTTGTGATCGAAACTTGATTGCATTTAGAAGTTGATCAAATAACAATCTAGACATGATAAAGTTGAGACGAAGATACTTGTGGTCACTTGATAATGACAGTTTAATAGCATTAGTGTGCCATCTCAATTCTCCCTTTGCAATCCATCTTTGACATGTGGAATAACTTATGTCAATTGCAAATGATAGTCTCTTTATTGTGCATCTTTTCAATTGTGGAAGCGACTCGATAACTTGCACCAGTATAACCAGATTATTCCTGCCTTTGATTAAGCTATTCACATTTATTGGAAGACCCAAAGCTTTGTTTTGCTTGTTACGCCTTTGGAGATTTCCGATTGTTTTTGTTGTGACGTTATATTTTGCTGCAATCTCCTTTACTTTGCCACGATTGGGTTTCCCATTTTTGGAGTTCTCTAATAAAAAACAATGTATCTCAAGTCTTTGAGCATCGGTGAGATTCTTTTTGGCAGGCATAGTGTGATTTCCCTTTTATCCTATCAAAACTTGTGCTACTAACCTTGTGATTTCCCTTGAATCACTACTACAAAAAGCAATATAGACGTCAAACATTTTTGCAAATACACATCGGTTATGTGTTCGACGTTAAGTTGAGTGACGTCTATACTAATGCAATAGACATCGATTTTAAGTCTCACGTGCATCAAAAGTATAGACATCGGTTTTTTCAAAAAAACCCATGTCTATGTGCCTCAATAGACATGAACTTTTTCATAAAATCCCATGTCCATCGAGACTTTATTCATCAGCTTTTCTAAAAATCCCATGTCTATTCTTCAACTAGATATTTAAAAAAAAAGTTCCGAACCTAATATCTCTTTGGTTCCGAACCTAATATTAGCATAAATGTAATACACCATACAGATTGGAAGATGGAGTAGATGAAAAAAACTCAAATATGAATAACAATCTCAAATTGACCAATACAAAGTTACAAAGGTTGTATACTCTAAAAGAGAGTTACCGAGAACACAACCACAAAAAAAAAAAAAAAAAAAAAAAAAAATCACTAACAAGCTTCTCCATCGTTGGTGCTGATGTTGATGATTTTCATAGTTGTAGCCTTTGAGTCTTCCATTTTCTCAACAGATGGACTCACGAAATGTTAACCTACCAATGAAACCCTAACAAAATAATCAATTTGACAAACACCGAAAATCATCCACAATAATTTTTGAATTAAAATCATTAACAAATTAAACAAATATCAAGAACAAGACCAAATTAGAAAGCAAGATTAAGAAACAACTCAGGTATAAGCAAGAGTAAGAGTAGATCTCATCAAATTTTCAACCTATAATGTAAAAGACATTAGCATATGAAAACTTATAGAAATTGCAAAACTGAAACCATAAACTAATTAGGAAAATGGAGCAAAATTAAAGAATGGAGTATTGAATTCTTTAATTCTTGAATAATATTAGAAGCAAGTAAAACCATACCTTAACCATATGAAAGAAGAATGAACAAGGTGATATATACTCCAACATTCAACATGCATCTGTATATTGATTTAAAGAAATCGATGCCCTTGTGGCGTTAATGAAGCGTCGCATTAACACTGGATTGCTGTGTTCAATTATGAATTATTAGAAGAGGAGACTCAAGATTTTGAAGAAGGGAGAGAGGTGTCAAATGAGGTGAGAGAGATTCAGAAAAGGAAAAAAATCAAAGAGAAAAATATGCCAAGGATGGTGCAGTAGGCGGCTTAATAGAGGGGAGAGAGAGAGTAGAAGAAAGATGGAGTTAGGGTTTCAAAAACAATAGACATGGGTTTTAAATATCAGTATTTTAATGTGTAAATGTGATTTCGACAAAATATATTCGGAAATTAATAGACATCAGTTTTTGCTAGAAATAAGATGTCTATCTAACGATAATAGACATGGGTTGTAAAAGAAAATCCTATGTCTATTAATAGACGTGGGTTTATTAGTAAAAACTCATGTCTATAATTTGGCCGAATTTACAAAAATGCCACCGTTTTCATCTAGACATCAGTCTTATAAATGTCTGATGTATATGCAGTGTCGTCTATAGTAGATTTTGTAGTAGTGAATGCAAATAAGATAGGTTGGAAACCTCCTGTAGAAGAAGAAGAAGAAGAAGAAGAAGAAGAAGAAGAAGAAGAAGAAGCAGCAGACCCCTAGCAGCAGACCACACCAACAGCAGACCAGAAGCCGAAACCGAGCAGCAGCAGCAGCACCGAGTACGAAAACGTATCCTTTTTTTTTTTTTTTTTTTTGTTGATGGAAATGGAGTGGTATTCTCTCCTTTCCTCTAAAATCTCAGAAATTTTGTGAGATTTGTGTATGTAAAGTTGTCAATTAGGATATGTATCCAAGAAATGTTTATGGAGATCCACAATTAAAGGGGCAAATCACATCTTTGAAATCTGATGGGTGTTTTGGGGGAAGATTCAAATTGTCAAAAACTCCCTCCAAAAAACCCACTTGCATTTAGTTAAAATTTCCCTCCATTATCTAATTCTAATCCTCCGCTAGATTTTTTGGTGGGTGGATTAATGGGTTCTAATTTTTATCTAAACCCAACTACCTCACCAATAATTCCACTCTCCGACTTCTTTATTAATTGATGCTGGTTCATGTATCCAACCCAAAGAGATTTTCCTCTTTGGGTAGGAGGGAGTATATGTAATCCTGAACCAGCTCAATTATGGTAAGTAAATACTATATGGTAATATTATTATAATAACATAACATTATTAATCCCTTGATTTATTGAAAATAGTTATGTAATATGGTAATTATTTGATTTATGTCAATTTGTTCAAATATACCACGAGTGTTTCAAAATGGGACTTTGGCTTTTGAAAGGTGATTTTTCCTCTTATTACATTACAAATATCACACGGGTATTCGAAATGAGAATTTTAGGTTTTGAAAGGTGATTTTCCGTGTAATTACATTACGAATATCTTACGGGTGTTCGAAATGAGATTTTAGATTTTGAAAGGTAACTTTCCATCTAATTACATGACAATTATCCCACGGGTGTTCGAAACGGGATTTTAGATTTTGAAATGTAATTTTCCATTTAATTGCATTAATAAAATCCCACGGGTGTTCAAAACATGATTTTAGGTTTTTAAATGTGACTTTCCATCTAATTACATTACAAATATCCCACGGATGTTTGAAATGAGATTTTAGGTTTTAAATAAAAATTTCGTTTACATAATTTTAACATTTAAATATAAGTAGCCCTGACATTGCACGGACCATCAAACTAGTTCTTTGTTAAACCGAAAACCATGCACCATGTACTAGATAGGGCGAAATTAGAATTCAAAATTCGGGGTGGCGAAATCAAATAGCCCTATCAGGCCGCCACACAACTCTTGTTTCCGAACTCCGAAATTTTTGAATAAATTGACTATAAAACTAGTTTAAAATAGGTAAATTGTAATATTTAGCCCACCCAAAGACTCACAACTTAATTGTTTTTATCAAGAACAAATCATGTTCCTAATGTATAGACCAATATTTTTGTTGATTCTAATTTGGAAAGCATAATCCATTAACAAAACACAAAGTCTCATAAGAGACGATCTCTCGATAATTTATTGAGAGACCATTATACTGTATTACAATGTGACTCTTTTTATGTTGTTTGTAACCATTATAATACTTTTAGTGATCTAATTAATTTATTATACTAAATTGCATTATCTATGATTTTGGAAGATCAAAACATATAAAATTAGCTAAGATTTAGCAGTTTTAGATGTTTTTAATTTGTCTCGTAGGTCTGTTTCTTGTACATCTAGTCACGTTCGTCGTAGTGGTAATAAGGCGGTACTTGAGGCTGCACATATGACTCCGGTTGAGTATTCGACTCGAGTTTGGGTCAATAGTGGTCTGTACTAGATTTAGCTGATACAGATTTTGTAGTAGCAACCATGGAACAAATGAAAAGTCTGAAACGTTCCCCTTAAAAAAAAAAAGCTTAAATTTATAAAGTAACCCCTTTGCAAATCTTAGATTAAGTGTCAAGGTCTTCAACTAAAACGATTACCAAAAGTAATATAACAATCACTAATTATAAACACGGTCACGTGTAAATAACATAATTGGTCTTTTAATAAGTTATTGAGAGACGGTCTCCCACAAGATGTATGATTAACAAAATAAGAAAACAAAACTACATTTAACAAAAATAGAGACAAAAATATAAATAATGAAGAAATTGAACATTTAAACACATAGTGAGTGCTAGTAATGTACACTTGTACAACAAAGACATAATTAATCAAAGGAAAGAATTTGTTGTAGTGGTTGACACTAAAGAGTTGTGGTGATTGAGCGTACAATAGGTATCCGGTTAGATCCTATGCAAGGTATTTGCTCGATTTGTAAATTCTATTAAAACTAAATAATTCAGAGAAAGAAAAAAAAATGAAATCTGTTGTGGGTAAGATTTGATCATGTGACGTCTTAGTTGGGATGACTATATACAGACCTCCACACCGATTTGAGTTTACTGCTCAAGTTCATAAATGTTATCTATATATCGTATTTAACCTATAGAAGTAGAAATTTTTTATATGCACCGGGGTGGCGGCCGTGCGTTGTATGGTACACATATTATATCAGCTTTAATGATTCTTATACAAAAGTACCATGTGGTACATTTTTCTTAGATAGTCAGATATGTGTTTATAATTTGTTTGTTGAGTTTAGTTTGGGAATAAACACAATCTTCTTTTTGCAATTTTCGTTCGATGACCGCATTTCTATCAAATATGTAGAACTGAAAAGCATTTTAAATTAAATTCAAAACAAACTTGATGAGATATGTGCTGTAATTTTCTGATATATAAAATGAAAATTATGACTACTTATGTAGTGTCACATTTAAATTAATTTTTAAATCACAGTTTTATAAAGAGTTTGGACTCTGTCTAATAAGTCTTGTGAGAATCTCTTATTTTTTGGTCTGCTTCACGATTTTACTTTTTATTAGACTATCGCTCTCTAAGCTATTCAAAAAATCAAAACTCTACTAAATTTATAGCTGAATTATTTTTGCAAATTTCATTGGCATGACTTTTGACTAATGCATTTCTCTCAAACATATGTATAAATGGAACTCGTTTTAGATTAAATTTCAAAAAATATTTAATGAGATATATGTTGTAATTTTCCAGTAGTTCTAAAGAATAACGAGTCATCAAGCAAAACATAAAAGGAAAATAGAAATAGTTAGCATCTTTTTAGCATATAGTTAGTGTAACCATGGGTGACATGATCATGACACATAGAAAATGATGTCATTGCTTAGGTGGTTTAGTAGTATGAAAAAAAAGTCGGGTTAGCCTCGTTTCGAACAGTTTTGGGTCGGTTTGCGAAAAAATGAAAACCGGGTGAATTAAATAAATGAATATATGAAATTAGAACTAAAAATAATGAAAATCAATATTATTAATATTATATACATGATTTTCGAAATTTATAAAAATGATAGGAATAATGATGAAATTCAAATTGTTGAGAAATCGTTTTATTCACAATTGAATAGAAATGAATAATGTAAAATAGAATTAGAAAATAGAAACAGACTAGTAAAAAATGAAATAAAAGAGGTGAGATCAGACAAAATTTGGTGTCTACAAAAAGTAGTCAAATCGTTAGTCTTCACGGAAGGATCTAGGATAGTTGCTATTCCATAGATATAAGGAAACTCACCAAAGTATTGCAACCATTTAACCTTCATGCCATAAAGCAACAAACTCAGTGTTCCTTCGTCCTCACGCTTAGATATAGCGTCGACAATCAAGACACATTCTTGGATAACCAAATGGACATTAGGTTGATAAACTAACGAGAATGTTTTTGTGGCACAATCAAAACGTTCAAGTACCTCAATAAGTTTAGAACAATCTGACAAATGTTGAGGATTTAACATCTCAATGTCTTTGTTTTTCGCATCATTGTATAGTTGGTTCAATATCCCTTTATACTTGTAAACATCACATAACATTTTGTATGTCGCGATTCAACGGGTTGGAGCATCAAGACAAAACCTTTTTGCAGGAAGGTTGTTTTGCTTGCACCATGCTTTGAAATTAGCTTTCACATTTATTGAATACCTCATCCACTTAATGCATTGTCTTATCGGCTTAACAAGGTCTTTCAAACCATATCATCAACAACCTCCTGGACAAGCAAGTTCAAACATGCGCACAACACTAACGTGCAAAAAGATATCGCCTAACAAGAGCTTCAATTTCATCCGCAAATAGTCAATGCATTTCGTGTTAGTACTCGCATTATCAAAAGAAATAGAAAATAACTTTTCCCTTAACTGAAATTCATCTAAAGTAGATATAATTCTACTCTTGATATGAAAACCAGTATGAGACTCCTCCATAATAGCAAATGCAATAATACGTTTTTGGAGAAACCAATTTTCATCAATCCAATGGACTGAAATGCATAGATCGATAAGGCTCTGATGGGGTGCCAATCTAGTGTGTTAGTGCGTATGGTTTAGGCGCCTTAGTGTCTATTTGGGCATGGTTTTAACGTGATTCGTAGACCACACCACTCGAAATATTTTTGGAGATTATTCATTGGTTTTATGAGTTTTTGGTGACCTTAGACCCTTTTAGTGAGTCTCGGACAACACTAGGGGATCAAGCTACAAGTTGGAGCAAGATTCGAGGAGAAGATCGCTTGACCACACTCCGAGAACCACACACCATCACCTCCAACACACACCATCACCTCCAAATTCATTGGATCATAACTCTCTAACCAGAAGATATTTTGCAGAAATTCCAATTGGAGAGGAAAGTTCATTGTCTTAGCTTTCCAACGATATATTATGAGCTCAACATGAAGTTCGGAGATGAGAGTTATGCCCATTCAAAGATTGCCTTGCGCACAGTCCCTCGACTCGAGGAGCAAGAACCTCGACGCGAGAGAGTGTATCCTCGAGTCGAGAATATACTCGCTCGACTCGAGGAGGGTGTTCCTCGAGTCGAGGGTTTCGTCACTCGACTCGAGGATTACTTCCTCGAGTCGAGGAAGCTAGCTTCCGGGAAGTTTCCCATGGGCTTTCCACGGTTTCTTTTTGCCTAAGAAATATCTATTTCGTCTTATAGTATCTTTTGAACTTATATCTTGAATAAAAGGGGCATGAAACCCCTAGCTAGTGATTATCACCCTTTCATATTATTTTTCATCTAGTTTTCAATTTAGAGAGAGAAACTCAAAGAGAATTAGTATTTTTATTATGATTTAAATTTCAAATATTGCTGTAATAATTAGTATGGGAGGCTAATCCCCTTCCTAGACTCTTGGTGTAATCAATTCTTCATCCTATGTATTAGTAAGTATTTTTCTCTCTATTTTGCCTTTAATTTCATTATAATTAATTCCTTGTTCTTTAATGCATGATTTATCCTTGTTTTATCTAATTAGCTACTAGATTAGACTTGGATATTTCATATGCTTGGTTGATAATTGGTGGTCATTGATTATTAGCCTAAAAGGAAGCAACTTTCACATGATTAGTGTCGCGGTCGCGGCTAATTAGTGATTTGGGAATTAATTAGGCAACTAATAGATTAGATTTGATTAGTGTCGCGGTTGCGGCTAATTCGATACTAATTTATGTTGTTCTCAATCTTTTATTAGTCCTTGCTCTTCATGTCTTTGGTTGTGATTTGTTTGAGTGGTCACTAGACAAATTAGGACTAAAAGGAGGGGAATTTGGTAGCGGTAGCTCAAATTCCCCATAAAAGAGGATTAATTGGTTAAAACCGGGATTGTTAATGAATTGGTAATATTAGAGAGAGGTAAAACTTACTATACTAGGGTGTTAGAAGAGATTATCACCGAGGGTCGCTTTAATCAACTTGATATCTCGTTTATTTCGCTTTAATCCAACTTTCAAACCAAAAACCCCCCATTTAATTGTTTTATTTCATTTGTTTTGCTTTTTCCGCCCTTTAATTGCATGTTAGACTTTCCCTCTTCCTTGTGGATACGATACCCACTTACCCTTGCTAGTTTAGTAGGAATAGTGGTAATTTGACTAGGAATAACGACTTTCTAGCTTGTCAGGCTCCCCTGGTCCATGGAAAGTCCACGCATCGCTAGTTAGGGCGACACAACCATCAAAACTTCTTAAGAACTTAATTATATTATTCCTACTTGCATAATATTGTTTGCACGTCCTTCTCTTACGTGTATTCTAGGAACCATCCTGAATTAGGGATTTAATGCAATTCTATTGAAAAGCTCAACTTTCAAACTTTCACCATAAGAAAATGGTAAGTCATCCCCAACAACCAATTTATCAAGTTCATCAATCATTACATCATAAATATAAATAAAATAACCTGCACCGGGATGATCCGCCCACACAGAAAAGAGGTGTATTTTTGGTTAATCCGTGTTTTTTTGCTAGATGATGACATATCGTTCCTGTACCATCACCCTTTGACCAAGAAAATGAGTTTCGATCAATCTTTTTTTTTTCCGGTCAAAATATTGCCAAGCGAAAGAGATAATCCTTTTTTATGACTCACTCCATACAAAAAAAAAAAAGTTACACACATTAAGAAACTCATTTAATTTAAAATGTAATATAGAATCATAATAAATGAAAAAAATAACATATATTTCTGAAATTATATTATTAGTTAATTAGTAGTTTAGTACATATTATCATTAAGAAAAACAACAAACTACTACTAAAAAAAAAGAAAAAAAAAACGACTTATTATTAATATCAATAAACGGATAATCTTAAAAAAAATAAAAAATAAATAAGGAATTGAGATTGACGTGATGCTCTAGAAGTGGGAGAGTCCGAATCATCCTTTATTTTTACTCCTTATTATTTTATTTATAAAAAATTTGTACTATATCAACTAAAAATCAATAATAATTTACAAGAAGTTGGTAGGGAGTCGAGATATGATCTGAGTCTCCACACCCTTTGCTATGGAAAAACCAATCCTAGTAAAAATAAAAGTTGCAGCTTGCGCCCTGATTTCCTGCGTCTTGGAGAACTGTTGGATCCGCTTTAGCAGAGCAACAAGTGAGGGCTCCAACTCCCCCAAAGAGGAGAAAGCGAAGGGAAGAAGCCATAACCCAAAGCAGCGCAGCTAGCCTCATACTTAGCACGCTTTCGATTGGCCGCTTCCCGCACCAACTTACCTGGTTTAAAATCTATCAATCCCGTCTGAGTCAAGGGCGACGACCCAGTCAAATCGACACAAACGTCGCACCCTTTATCCCAAAAATAAAGCAGCATGTCTGCTGGACGAAGAGGTCGGCCATCAGCACCAATCATACCAATGTCAACCTCCTTTCCAGCTGAGATTCTACATCAATAACAGATGTCAACCAGCGTGTCACGAACAACATTATGTCGATGTTTGATGCCAACCAACCCCGTACACGATACAACATGATCCTCGAATATATCACCCACAAAGACCCGCGAGCAAGCAGAGCACGGGTGATCAATGGTGTATAAAGGCACCCCCAAACGGTAGCAAAGCACGCAACGATAAGTGCAACCATTCATAGTCTGACCCTACCCCGAAATAGGACCACCCTAAGCCAATCAGAACTGTGGGTACCCTACTGAGAACTCCACAAAGGCAACTAACGCGGTGTCAAAGAATAAATAGAACCGGCATCCCTAGCGACCCAAGCGAAATACATATCTGCCAATCTTTTCATAAGTCTAGGAGCAGTGATCTCGCCAGGATTAACCAAGATATCAACCTTTAAAGTCCGATTAAAAACACCAACAGCGTCAGCAAACGCAGACCCCAAAGAGACAACACCATCATGGCGAAGAAGCTTAGATTACAGGTCATCAGACTGAAGTCGCAACGCTAAAAAAGCATAATGGACAACATCCCCGGCCGAATAGACACCAAGCCATCCGAACGAAAAAGGCAAAGTAGCGAGCCTCCACTGCTAGTCACCGAAACCCGGACCAGAAGCAACAACGATAAGCTCGAAGGAAGAGCGTAGGGCCGCATCAAAAGCTAGCTGGGCCGACTCAAAAATGCGCGGCGCACAAGTACGCAGGGCGAATTATAGCTTAGAGACCCTAGTGCAAACCCGAAGAAGTAACAACTCGCTCTGAGGATCGTTAAGCTTAGCAACCGCGTCCATGAGTTCAATGGTCTTAGCCACCCTCTGCAAAAACCATACAACTACAAAACTCAAAATCAACACTGACAGGCCCACCGAATAACTTGACCCCGAGGAGAGGCCTAGCAATATTAGAGAGGAAGACCAAACAAGCCAGCTCCGCGGATCCTCCGTAGGCCAAAAACCTCAGTTTTATCAACATTAAGGTGGAGACTCAAACCAGGATCCTCTGCCTGAATCCAAGGTATCACCGACAATCGTGCCATCATCCAAATACTATGCCTGCAAACACAAGTCAAAAGCGTCTCTAATCTTACACGCCAATGGGTGCAACACCAGAGCAAAAAGCAGCGGGCCTAGGGAGTCACCTTGCTGCACCCCCTGACACGACAAAAGCGTGTGCTCTCCATAATATAATCGAGCAGGGTTAAAGTAACAGAACTCCACCCAACGAGCGAGAGCGGGGTAGCGAAGACGAACCTCCTGACGCATAGTGGCATGATCCACCATGTTAAAGGCATTCCGAAAGTCTACCAATAACATCGAAAGACCCACCTCCTCTCCACGACCCTCAACCAAGCGGTTAACAGCATGTACGATCGCCTCACCACCCCCAGACACACCCACACCAAACTGAAGGTTCGCGAAATAATCGCCCAAAGAAGGACCCAATAAAGAGGACCCCACCTTGGAAACCAGACGCCGCCACACTGTGCCCACAACATTAGGGCGAATACCACAATCCGACTTAACAAGTGGAGTGAGTGGCGCGCTAGCTACAAACGGACCCAAAACAGTAGGACACTGCTCATCTCGAAAAGGTTAACCACACGAGTAATCGAGGCAAGCAGCTCATAAGATAATGCCACAACGGCACCACTCAAACAATCCATAAGAGGCTAAGAAAGCAAACCGTCACGGCGACAAGAAGTACCACGTGGAAAACTCCTAATCCGATCTCGAACAACAACAATCGGAGCATCAAAATGAGGCTGATCAACGGCAGGCAAAGATGGTCCAGGAGCAACGGGGTGTTTAGCCTGGAAATCCTCCAAAGTAGCCTCAGAGTAAGGTGCAATGCCCGAGGAAGAAAGAACACGAACCGCCGCAGTAAAATGACCATCAACAACCTTACGCCTACACTACATGACATTACGCTCACACATCTCTAGGGCCTCATCATCAACATCCAACAAAAGAGGTGAATCCTCAGCCAAAGTATCCTGAATCAGCTGTCACGCACCCCCAGGCTCAGCCCAAGTACGAACAGCCCGAACAATAAACTCCTTCTGCAAACGGCGCCTAGCAGCAGACTGACGTTCACGACAACTCCGCGATGTAAAAGTTCTGAGTGTACGCAACGGCAACACAAACAAGTGAACCCAACCAGAGATGTCCTCAGTCAAATGCGCCCTTGAGTACCCGAGAGAAACTCAGACGATACTTTGGAGGGATAGACTTGACCGTGCGCAATCGTTTAGAAAGCAAATGATCGAGGAAAGCGACATCAAAACTCGAAGACAAATCCCCTGCAGTAACATCTATATGGTGTGAGGCAGGAACTGTAACACCCCCAAATTTCCTTTCCTTTTTAAAAACATTTTATCGCAAACCAAAACACAAATTAAGAAAATTCAGAGGTGTCACTCCGCACTCGAGTCAAAGACCCGAATGCAAGGAGATTTCAGAAGCCGAACTACAAATGTCTAATGATTTAAAATAATCTATTACAATCCATTAATTAAATTACAACAATCCGAAATATGAAATAGTCTAAGTATTATTGATGGTTCAACAACTGAAAGTCTAAATTGTTTTAGTCCAACTAATAACTAATGAGTCGTCGATTCCTGCATGCATCAAATACTCCAAACCTGTGGTGGATTTAAAATACAAAAACGACAGTTGAAAAAGCCAGTGAAATTGAGTAAGCTAACACCTCAACTCGTAGAAAACCAAAACCCTTACCTGGATTTTGAAAAACATTTAGATTTTATTTTCGAAAACAACACTTAGCATGTTAACATATAAACCATTCATCAAGACAAACTACATCACCAAAATAGAAATATCACAGTAGCTTCAACAAGTGTATAACATTTAATATACTTCCAAACATTCTTTTACATCTTCAACGAGGAATCCATACAAAATTTATAAGTGGGATGAGCCGAATTTGTTTCCAACTCATCCAAACCATACAAATCATATATTTATAAGTGGGTGAGCTGGGTTTTTACTGAGTCACCAAACCATACCATTATATACGTGGGTGAGCCGAATCTTTGCCAACCTACCAAACCATACCATTATATACGTGTGTGAGCCGGTTCTTTGCCGACCCACCAAACCATACCATACAAGACTACTAGACTTTAAGTGTGCACACCCCCTATTAAGTATTGCTAACTCAATAGAGTAGTACTAGAGCCAAACCCACTTAGAAACCGATGCGGTGGGGCAATAAAGTGGAGTCGATGTGACTCAAACCAATAAAGTGGAGTCGATGCGACTCAAACCAATAATCATCGTGTATACTCATACTTTATTTATTTATTTAGTTTATAATATCGATCCTTCACACAAACCTATATTCCAATAATCATACAATCATTCATAATTCAGCCATATCAATATCAATTGCACACCCATCAACCATAATTCCAACATCTTTTGAACCATAAACCAAAAAATATATCAATGCAATAATCCAATCCAATCCAATCAAGATATGATAATCAAAATAATAAATCGTTCTCCACCTAGTATGATACTAAGTTCTCACCCATCACACCATTCACATATAGCACATAAGTTTGAAAGGTTCTACAAGTTTAAGAAAGGTTGAGCATGCTAGCTTACCTTTTCAATGCACACAAGAACACGACATCACAACGATCACTAGCATTCTTCGTCTACGAACTCAGCGCCACAATAATACAATCAATAATCCCAAATTAATACTAATCTCACCCAATCATATATCTAATACTTATGTTAGCTCTACTCTATATGCAATGCACATCACAATGTAATTTTTAAACCAACAATTATCAATTTAGCCAATAATTATAATTCTAATTCAATAATTAAATACCAACACTCAAATAACACTCAATTTATTTTAAGAATTCCCAAAGATTTAAAATCACTTTTAAAACAGAATCTAATTTATAAAAATCAATCCTTAATTATTACTCCCTCCGTCCCAGTTCAAACGCCTCATATTCCATTTTGGGACGTCCCACTTCAAACACCCCATCTATTTTGGGACATATTTCTCTCTTTTACTTTTATTAAATTATTACATCTTCTCTCACATTATCTCTCCTACTTTTATTAATCCTCACATTCTCTTTCCTCCTTTTACCCCACTCAACTTATTATATCAATTTTTCTTATTCCACTACAAAAACGCCTTGGGGTGTTTGATCTGGGACGGAGGGAGTATAATTTATTTAGGATTTATTAATACAATTCATATTATGTTATCAAAACTAATGTTTTATTACATAAAATCCCATAAATTCGAAATTAATAAAATATATTAAGAAAAATCAGCAAAATAATTTAAAAACAACCAGATTTCAAAAACCTAATTAGTGATATAATTGGGCTAATTAAAACAAATCAAAACTTAAATTTCAATATTAAGACTAATAAAAATTTATACAAAAGATGAACAATTTTAGCTTAAATTCCCCAATTAAACTAACGACATTATCAAAAGACTATAATCATCCTCAAGCTATAATTTTCGAAATTAATTGAGACAAAAGCGAATAATTAAGCTAATTAACCCCAAATTCATAATTAGTGAAAATCAACTCAAAACAAGCATCAAAACCAATTCTTTGTACATAAAACTAACTCAAATCGATTACCCACTAATCATAACATCTATTAGGATCAATTAAGCATAAATTAAAGCAAGAAAATGATTTGAAATTCATGTTTGATTGAAGGAACGAAAACAGGGGTAGAAAAGGGGTGGTGGAGGCGTTACCCACGGCAGAAGAAGGAGGAAGAAGAGGTAAGAGAGGTGGTCAGCCGGCAAGTACGAGCAGCGGCGACGATCTGGGCAGTAGGAAGGCGATCGCGGGAGGCTGTGTGAGCGTGCATATGTGAAGGAAAACAGAGAAGAGGCAGGGGAATAGGTTGTACGTGTTTTAGGAGAGAGAATCTGTGGGGTTTCTTTGTTTTTTTATTTTTTCTTTTCTTTCCTTTCTTGTATTTTTTTTTTTTTTTCAGATTTCGTTTTCTGATCTATTGCTTTTGGTTTGTGTTTGGCCTTTCTTATTTGGGCGAATGTAGTAATGGATTGATGTAGTTGTAGTAGCTAGAGATGGTCCAACTCAAATTGAGAGACCCAAATAGAAATCCGAATCTAAACCCATCCCCGAACCATTTACGAAAACAACTCACAACATAACAATTAAGTTCATTTTTCGTTAATCTAATCTAATTAATAATTCCAAACTATTAATATAAAATATTCCGAAATTTCGAGATATTACAGGGACAGACGGTCTGTTCAGATTATAGAGAACAAAACGAACAACCCCATCGCCAGTATCTGCGGGTCCCACAAAATTAGACATACTACCATGACAACACTTAGAGCGAAAAGTTGGGTCTAACAATCACCACAAAGCCAACGACTCATACGTTTGAAAGTGGACTCGGTCTCATAAAAAAGAGTCAAAGAAGTCGAAATAGCATATTTAGTGACATCAAGGGCCAATGAAATGATGACCATGCAAATGACCCACCAACGAACTCTTAGTAAGACCCCGCCCTCCATTATTCTGACACCCACTGAGACTAAAATAGGGGCAGTGAAACCTCACAGTCCCAGACATACAAATCGAAAACGACAAATCAACAGACAAAACAAAAGAATTAAAAAAGATTAAAACCAACAGAAATAGGCATAACAGGGACCCCTGCCAAACAAAGAAGCCCCCGCAAACCCAATCCCCCCACGCGGCCAAGGCTCAGACCGGCGAGGGACAGGGTGCCGTATCAGATCAACCGTGATGGTCGGCCACCCCCACGGCGGCAAGCGAAACCCACAAACCCATCCAACCAGCAACCCAGCCTCCGGCGCGGGAAGCCTCGCGAAGAACCCCGAATCGGAGATGATGACGACGATTGAAGATGAGCGGCGATGGACCGGATTGTACGAACGACGATCGGAGATGATCGGCGTTTTTAATATGATGGGATTGTATGAACGACGATCGGAGATGATGACCGGCGATCGGAGATGATGAGTAGTGATAGATGATGAAGATTGGCGATTGATGATGGTGATTGGGTGATGATCGACGATTGATGACGATGATTGGGTAATGATGGGCGATTGATGATGATGATTGGGTGGTGATCGGCGATTGAATGACGAGTAAATTTTTTGAATAATAAATCTTATTGTAACTAAATTAAATTATTTCATGATCCTTATTATATTTCTCAATTCCCACCCCTCCCCCCGAAATATCTATTACTATTAGTCAAAGATTCAAAGTCACAATATTCCGAATTTTTTTTCGAAATAGGGCTCAAAAAATAAATATTAAACAAAATGGGTTGGATTGAAAAATGTTCAATCTTACGGGGTGCACGTCATCCCATTTAGGTTCGGGACATAACCGCCAGTGCCACTGGCGGTTTTAAGCGTCTTGAACAGTAGCTTTGAGGATGGGAAGAAATTTTGTCTAAGGTGAAACCACTATGAGGGGTGGCGGTTTCACTTGAAGTGAAATCGCCACTTCCCATAGCGATTTCATCACCGAACTCAGTATAGAAAATCGAAGTATGATTTTTGGCAAGGGATAAACAGCCATGGGGGGTTGCGGTTTCACTTCAAGTGAAACCGCCACCCCCCATGGCGGTTTCATATTAGCCAAAATTTCTTCTAAAAATTTCATAATCTCATTTCTGTGATTCTGTGTGTTGAAACCGCTAGTCTCCATGGCGGTTTTACCTTTTTTTTTTTTGAGGTTGTTTTCCCTTCTTTCCCCCTTCTTTTCCATTTACCTGCAACTCAAACAACCCAAACCAAAATGGCACGACCACAATCGTTCAATAACCTGAATAACAACCCAAGATGAGAACTCGAATGACATGTCATCTTATTTCTTAACTTAAATCGTCTTTTACATACTTAAAACAGTCGAATACAACATAAACTTGACAAATTGTTCCCATACATTACAAACTACTATATTAATAGCTAATCTTCCGTTAGGCGGCGACGGCGTGTAGCTCGACGTTGGCTTGAGGAAGCGGGTTGGCTTGAGGAAGAACCCGGAGTGTTGCCTTCCATAATTGGTTCAAAGGAGAACCACCTCTACGTCGACGCATATATTGTATGAGAGGCGAATGATCATCCAAACTTGCACTTGGTTAGTTGTTCTTGGGATTGTTGGATAAGATGTGAAAATTCCACCTTCTCGAGACATTCGGCGCAATGTTTGCGAATGTCGCTTAAAGTTTGAACAAAATTAACACTAGTTGCGTCATTTAGTGCAGCTTGAAGGTCATGCACACACCTCATGTGTAGAGTTGCAAAACCTTGGGTCTCCAACCACAAAAATCAAAAAGTTGCACTAATTATCTCCTAAACATGCTTACTATTCAATAAAAGTGAAATAATGATAAACGATACTTACAAGCAATTGAATTGAGGGAGAAGAAGGATGGTAGGAAACCGGGCCACCATGAGATTGTTTGACAGCTCCTATGACACGACGAGTATGGTTTCGATACCAAACCATGTACGGATCATTGTAATGCATCGCGCCATCATCTAAATCGGTAGTAGCCACCACCCTCTCTCGACGCCTACGCCATAAATCGATATAGACATTGTGGATTTCACTCTAACTTATCTTACGATTTCCTCTCCTATCCAATTTATGAAGACTCTTTGAAGTATCACAATCCACCGGGATTGTTTGCTTCAAACCAAATTGGCGTACTACCCGATCCGGACAATGCCACTCTACAATATCGAAGCAGACCATAGGAGCCAAAACACACCAATCTTGTTCATCCTTAGAACAAGTCGGAGAGAGAGCTGAGATGACATCCGCTGTATAAGGCTGCCAAATGAACTAAAATAAAACAAATAAATAAGTGAATTACCAAATTATTTTCATGCTTAAAAAGTCACAAAACAATGTGGATAAGTAAACTTAATTGATCATGAGTCATACAATCGAATGCATCTCTATAAGCGGTAAGAGAGAAAATCCCATCGGCTCTTCGTCGATCGATCATAAGCCACTTACGTCCTAATGCATCTCTCCCATAGATATGTTGTGACCCAAATGGACTAGCTATAATCTCATCCTCTTCCTCATCCTCATCCTCATCGGAATCCTCATCATATTCTAATGGTCCCATGTTCATAGGACGTCCTATAGCAATAATACGTGCACCTATACAACATGCTCGACAAAAGTTACGGTACAATGTTGCAAGTACCGCACTTCCCCACGAGTAATCATCCAATCTATTGACATCACTTAACAATGGCAAATAGATTACTTGAACTACATCCCCACTTTTATCAGGAAATAGAACGGTACCAAACAAAATGAGCAGATACACTCGGATATAGCAATGAAATGTGGCATCATCCACACCGTTGGGCAAATAATTAAAATGAGTCATCAACCAATAAATTTTCAAAGAAGTTCCCTTCAAATTTTCCCCCGGTGCTCTTCCCAACAATTCAGTCACTAATCCCTTCCAATCTTGATTGGTATAACCCGTCACAGCTTTTCCATCTATCCTCAAACCTAACATAACTTGCACATCTTGCAAGGTGATAGTGGCTTCCTCAACGGTTAAGTGAAAAGTGTGGGTTTCTTGCCTCCATCGTTCTACCGCACTTATTAAATCCGCATCTAACTTAACATTAGCTACTCTATGCGCCCCATAAAACTGGGTTTTCCTAATAAATTTAACTACCCGCTTACAAGGACGATATTCGCCATGCCATTTTATGTGAGTTCTACATCTAAGCGGACTCACCTCCTCTCCGTCCCAAATTGCTTGACTCCTGTGTTTGTCTTGCAGTTTGAGAAGAGACGGGTCGATCGGTCCCGGATGAAGATCCGCTTCCATGAGAGCTACAAAAAGAAAAATAAGAGTTAAAACATTATACAAAAAAATTAGGCGAAAATAAGTTGACAACAATATAAAGATCAACAAAAAATGTTACCCTCTTACAGAACATGTTTTTTTTGTTATGACCCGGTTGACGACATATGCCACATAATGATTTTGATGGTGGTTTTTCATCTTTCTCATTACGCAATCGCTTTGAATGTGACTTATCATTCATACCCTTCTTCTTGGGTTCACGTTTCATATCCTTATTAACAAGGATTGTAGGACCATCAAGAGGTGTCCAATAAGCTTCATCCGAAATGGGTCAAAATTTGGGTGTGTATGACCCCAAATACTCACCACTAGTGTAAAACACATCCACAAATGCATTTACACTTAAACCCATTGAGCTACAAACGGCAAGTACATGTGAACAAGGCTACTTGTAAATTTCAAGTTTTTTACAAGTGCATGTTTTAGTCACAACATTCACAGTATGCTTATGTTTCCCTTTTCCACTACCACTATGCCCCGACCCAGTGGTTACTTGAAATAGTCCTCTATCAAATGCCACAACGGTATGATGTGCGGCCTTCTCAGAATTTACAGCAATGACATCCATTGCTTTCTTACAATATGCATGTCCCTCTTCAAGCCTTTGTTTTGCCTTCTCACGCTGCTCCACAAAGTATGCATTGACTCGATAAAATGTCAATTTCACAAGTGCGACTATGGGTAAGGATCGGTCTCCTTTCAAAACTCCATTGAATCACTCCACCATATTGGTAGTCATTATACCATACCTGAACCCACCGTCATGATAATTTGACCACTTCTCCATCTCCAAGCCATGTTTGGTCAAATAACGTCGTGTATCAATATTTATTTCACCCATTCGATTGAAACCACGATTGAACTTCTTCTTCTGATGTTGTGTGGCAGTCCAACCAAACAAGTTTTTCAAATCCCTACTTTTAAACTTTGTGTTGATGTTGGATGTCACATGACGCATGCAAAATCTATGGTAGGCATGAGGCTCAGTCATTTCGATGTGTTCATCATTCATAGCAGCTTTGATGCCATCATGTCTATCCAATATAACACAAAGACCTTTTCTATCTGTCACGAACCTCCTTATACATTCCATAAACCAAGGCCAACTATTAGTATTTTCACTCTCAACAATACCGAAAGCAAGTGGGTAAAGTTGGTCATTAGCATCAACTGCCATTGCAATAAGTGAAGTACCCTTATATTTCCCATATAAATGAGTGCCATCAATGGTTATAAGAGGACGACAATGGCTGAAACCTTGAATTGATGGTCCAAATGCCCAAAACACTCGAAAGAAAGTTTCCTCATTAGGTTTGCATGTTGGCGTATTCACAAAATGCACAACTGTTCCCGGGTTAGATTCTTTCATTGCTTGCATGAAGTGAGGAAGCAAAGTGTAGGATTCATCCCAATCACCATATAAATTTGCAATTGCCCTTTGTTTAGCATTCCACCCCTTTATATATGAGATAGTATAATTGAATTTATCTTTGATAAATTCAATAAGAACTGGGACTTTAATGGACCAATCCTTGGCAACAAGGTTTTTAATAGCTTCACTAATGAAACCTTGTTTCAAATTCATATGATCGCGTGGAATAATGTCACCAACACAGGTAGTTTCGTGAGGCCCAAGATAAGTGACAATGGTGAAAACTTCTGAAAACTGTTCTTGTTTTTGTGATGCCCTAAGCCTCCAATTGCATGGGTTTGGTGTTCTACCACACTTGAAAGTGACAGTGTGGGGTTTGCATTCAGACACTTTGAAAGTTTGGTTACGTTGTACAGAGTAAAAAGTTACATTTTCTATCAAAGCAGCCTTATTTGGAAATCTTTGACCAACTATAAGCTCCCTACCAACCTTAACTTCAACTTCATTGACCCATGTTTTCCAAGCATTCACATGTTGTTGATCAATTTCATGAATCGTATTGTATTCTACTTGTGGAGCACTTTTCCCAACTAAATCATCATCCTCATCTTCATCATCAATCATACGTTCAATAACATTCAACTCCTCCTCAGCCTCATCTCCTTCTAAATCCCCGTCCAAGGTTCCCTTATTTATGTTATTGGTTTCAATAGAAACATATTGCACAACATCCCCGAATCTCATTGATGTGAGAGAAGTATTGGACGTTGTTGAAATCGTTGTTGCCAATACATTTCTAGAGCCTAGCCTTCCCACTTCAACATAAATGTCCATAGAAGGAACCTTTGAATGTCGAACAATTGCCCACATAGCAAGTAAAGAACGATCATTATTAAGGGGTACAACCTTATAACACTCCGCACTCGGATACTTCATCTTCACCGTCAATGAAACAACACTATTTCTATTGATTTTCATTGCGTCACAAATCTCCCCAATGAAGTCATTATTAGTCATACTAGTACTAGCAAATACAAAACTCTCATTTCCACCCTTATAACAAACATTTCCACTAGGTTCAACAATTTCTCCATCCCAATAACATACCAAAGGATGTTTAGTAATTTTCATTCTATAATGAGAAAAATAAACTAATTTGATTAAGAAATTCAACTAACATAAATCTTCGATTAACCAAAACCCTAAAAATCGACTTATGAATTTTGATAACTAAACTCAAGCATCAATACTAACTAAATTGGATTAAAAATATTAGTAATCTAACCTAAAAAACAACTCAGTGAACTAAAATTAACCTAAATTAGGGTGGTTTAATTACAATATTAAACAAAACCCCTAAAAATTCTTAAAAATTCCTAAAAATTCAACTTCTACTATATACTCATGAAAATGCAAATCATTATCAACAATAACAAAACAAATTATTGAATAAATTAGTAATCTAACTAAAAAAACAAACAATTAAACTAATGAATTGAAATTAACCTAAAGTAGAATGAATGAAATTACCTAAAAGAAATTAGTAAAATTAGGGGCAAAGCAGCGGCGGCCGGCGGCGGTGGGAGACTGAGGAGCAGCGGCGGCGTGGGGCGGACCGGCGGCGAGGCGAGGCGAGATGGCAAGGTAGGATGGAGAGAGAGGAATTCCGGGCTGTTTGTGAAGAGGCCGGGTGTGTCGTGTGAGAGTTGGTGTGAATTTTGTTTTTTTTTCCCCAACCCCCGATATAACGACAACAGAAAAAAAAAATATATGAAACCGCCATAGGGGGTGGCGGTTTCACTTGAAGTGAAACCGCCACCCCCCATGGCGGTTTAACCCTTGCCAAAAATTATACTTCGATTTTCTATACTCATTTCGGTGATGAAATCGCCATGGGAAGTGGCGGTTTCACTTGAAGTGAAACCACCACCCCCCATGGCGGTTTCACCTTAGACAAAATTTCTTCCCAGCCTCAAAGCTACTGTTCAAGACGCTTAAAATCGCCAGTGGCACTGGCGGTTTTGTCCCGAACCTAAATGGGGTGACGTGCACCCCATAAGATTGAACATTTTTCAATCCAACCCATTTTGTTTAATATTTATTTTTTGAGCCCTATTTCGAAAAAAAATTCCAATATTCCTTCCTCTGCTTTTCCCAAAAAAAAAAAAACACCATTACCAAGAGAAAGTCGGACGACAGAGTTCACGGCTTCCCCCTTTCCCAGTTCGGCAGTTCCCACTTCCCACCGCCATCAACCGCCATTTATTCCGGCAAGAACACAACACACCATCTTCTCCGACGCTCCAACGATCAAAGAATTAATTGTATGTTATTTACTAATCAAACAAATTATATAAAAAAAATTAGGGTATTTATACCTTCTGGAGAAATAGGTGGAGGACCCATCTCATAAATCATGTTTTGTGATGGATCATCATTCTCAACCATTGGCCTTTTCCCACTAGATTTGTGGTCCATTTTTTTGTTTTTTGTTTTTTGTTTTTTTTTTTGCCTAATAAAAAGGAAATAAAAATTCTATTTTTTTTTTGGGTAATTTTTTGTAGCTAATAAGTAGTTAAACAATGCTGAAAAATTTGTGAAAAATTAAAGTAGTGAGTAATCTTAATTAAATGTGATTGAATAATAAAGTAGTAGAGGATTTAATAGAATTTGGTGTGAAAAAATGTAGTGAAGAAAATGGTATTTATAGGGGGACTTCGAATTCGTTAGAAGTAAATCATAATTCAAAATTTATTGTGGATTTAATCGAATTGAGTTGTCATTCACATTATCTAGTGGCTCGGGCAGTGGCGAGTCTGTCGGACTTTCGTATCAAAGAAGAGCACGGAGCACGTATGTCTTCTTCTTTGCTTCCGCAGCTTTTGGCTTTGATCAATGTGCCTTCAAATTATTTCAATCCCTTGGTATGTTTGTCTTTGTCACTTTTATGAGTCGACTTTTTTATTTTTTGTCCAGTATATGCAATTATGCTACCTTTATTCATTTTCTTGTGGTTGAAAAATACATCAATTGTTAGGATTAGATTTTAGTATGGGAGTTGGGTCAGGGCTAGGTTAGGGCCGGGTTGAGGGTTAGGTTAGGGTCAGTGTCTGGTTGAGGGCTAGCTTAGGGTCGGACTAGGTTTAGGGTAGGGTTAAGGCTTAGCGCTAGGGTCGGGTCAGGGTTCAAAAATGTTAAAATCTAGGCCCTAGATTTCTAGGGCAATGCCGAGCTTATCCCGGCCCGGTCAAGTATTGGCTTTTAAGGGCCCCAATCTTGGAGTTTCGCGTAGGGCTCCAATTTTCTCCCACACGGACCTGATCGGCGGCAATTGCCAATTTTCGACCATTTTCACTTACATTATATATTTACGTTAGTAAGAATTAGAATCACTAATACATAAATATATTAAATATTACTTACCAATATATAATGTTCTACTGGATGCCAAAAATCCAAGATACATGACTTTATCGGGTACTTGTTTCCCCGCTGGAGCAGTTAATGAAAGAAAAGTAATAGATTGATGAGCCGACAAGCAGACAAATACCACATTATATCTTGTGGCAACAATAAAGCCGATGTCCAGCTCTCTCATCTAGTTAGGACAGCTACTAGTGGGAATTTCCTAGGGGAAGAGCGTGGATGAATTGACCACTTTGGTGAAGAATATGATGAAGGTCCACCAACCACAATATGCAGAGAGTCTTAAATTATGGTACATGGATGGGCATCCCCGTCATTTGTGCCCTACCCTAGAAGAAGATTGTGTTGAAGGCGTTAATGCAGTTGACATTCTAGGAGCTCCCAATGGTGGTATGACCAGTACTCTAACTCCAACAACCACATGGATTGAAAGATAGGAATGTCAGCCAACGATATAAAGAGAGTTCAAACTTTAATTCTTAAGGTAGGTTCCAGCAACCTAGGCCGCAAACTCTAGTTCAAACCTCCAACAACAATGTTATGTCCGTGGAGGAGATAATATGAGCCCTTCTAGGCTATATTACAGGGTACAAATATCATATCTATTCCACACATCAATAAGAAAATCATATCCTATTAAGCTCAAGGTGTTGAGTGTGATACTAACTCCGTTCATTTATTTTAAAGCATGCATTGCATTCATACATTTGCATAATATGAGTTGACATGTGTTGTGTGGTTGTGTAAGTTACTTTGCGCTTCGAGGATGATGCGTTTTCTTCAGGGGGAAGGATGTAATATCCCGAAACTTTAAAGTATTTTATATTAATATTTTAGATTTATTAATTAGATTATCTAAATGAAAAAGAGTTTTAAATATTATTCGTGAGTCCTTTTCCAAAATGAGGTAGGAAATGATTTCTAAAATCGGAATTTCTATTTGGATTCTATTCCTAAATTGGGTCAATCATAGCTAATGGACCAACATCAACCCCGAACCAACTCTACATTGACCCAAACATCAAACACACCCCAACCCAACACAAAAAGGAAATCAGAAAAAAGGAAAAAAAAAAAGGAAAATAAAGAGAAAAAGGAAAAAAAAAAAACAAAAAAACTAACAAAAAAAAAAAAAAAACCGACACACCCCCCTATAAAACAGTCCCCTGCCTTCCCCTTTCCCCTTCTTTCCTCCGCCTCTCTTCTTGTCGCACGCCACCCAGCTCGCCGCCGCGCAACCCTTTCCTCCTGCCCAGCGTCGCCGCCGCTCACCCTCGCCGGCCGACCACCGCACCGCCACTTTCTTCCTCCTTCTGCTGCCGTGAGTAATGCCCTTCCTACCCCTGTTTTTGGTCCTTCTTTAAACGTGATTATCAAGTACTTTTCTAGCTTTAAATTGTGTTTAATTGATCTTAATAGATGTTATGATTAGTGGGTAATCAATTAGAGTTAGTTTTATGTACAAAGAATTGGTTTTGATGCTTGTTTTGATCTGATTTTTCACAAATCACGAAATTGGGGTTAATTAGCTTAATTACTCGAATTAATTCAATCTAAATTCGAAAATCAGTTTATAATTCCCTAAATTATCATAGATCTTCCTTCAGACTACCATAGGGTTCATAATGTTTTCCATGAATACATTTCAAACCCTTCTCATGTGTTAGGACCAGAAATAGTCGAATTAGATCCATCTTTGACCTATAAGGAACATCCAGTGAAAATCTTAGACACAAAAACTAGGAATAACCGTACAAAGGTAACCAAGATGGTCAAAGTGTTGTGGACTAACCACCAAACTGAAGAAGCTACATGGGAAGCCGAGGATGAAATGAAACGAAAATACCCTCACCTCTTTGATCAGGTATAACTAGAGTTACGAGGATGTAACTCCCTTTTTAAGGGAGGAAGAATGTGATATTAACTCTGTTCATTTACTTTAAAGCATGCATTGCATTCATACATTTGCATAATATGAGTTGATATGTGTTGTATGGTTGTGTAAGTTAATTTGCGATTCGAGGACGAAGCGTTTTCTTAAGGGGGGAAGGATGTAATATCCCGAAATCTTAAAGTATTTTATATTAATATTTTAGATTTATTATTTAGATTATCTAAATGAAAAAGAGCTTTAAATATTATTCGTGAGTCGTTTTCCAAAATGAGTTAGGAAATGATTTCTAAAATCGGAATTTCTATTTGGTATCTATTCCTAAATTGGGTCAATCATAGCTAATGGACCAACATCAACCCGAACCAACTCTTCATTGGCCCAAACATCAAACACACCCCAACCCAACACAGAAAGGAAATCAGAAAAAAGGAAAAAAAAGGGAAAAAAAAGGAAAAAAAACACAAAAAAAAAAAGAAAACCGACACCCCCCTATAAAAACAGTCCCTTGCCTTCCACTTTCCCTTGCTTTCCTCTGCCTCTCTTTCTGTCGCACGCCACCCAGCTCGCCGCCGCGCAACTCTTTCCTCCTGCCCAGAGGTCGTCGCCGCTCACCTTCGCCGGCCGACCACCACACCGCCACTTTATTCCTCTTTCTGTTGCCGTAGGTAACGCCCTTCCTACCCCTGTTTTCGGTCCTTCTTTAAACGTGATTATCAAGTATTTTTCTAGCTTTAAATTGTGTTTAATTGATCCTAATAGATGTTATGATTAGTGGGTAATCAATTAGAGTTAGTTTTATGTACATAGAATTTGTTTTGATGCTTGTTTTGAGTTGATTTTTCACTAATCACGAAATTAGGGTTAATTAGCTTAATTACTCGAATTGGTCCAATTAATTTCCAAACTTATTAGTTTAGTTAATTTATAATTTGTTAATTAGGGTTCTTGAATTTAGTTTGAGATTTCATTGGGGTTTTGTTCAAGTTTATAGAAATTGCAGTTTGGGGGAAATTTTGGTTAATTGTTTCTTAATTAGTTAATTAGCCCCAAATTAATTTTAATGATCAATTACTCAAAATTATGATAATTTTGGGAATTATAAACTGATTTTCGAATTTAGATTGAAGTAATTCGTTTTTATGTAATTTTATGTAATTTAAAGCATGTTTTTCATAATTAAAACATAATATAAATTGTATTAATAAATCCTAAATAAATCATAATAATTAAAAGTTTGTTTTTATGAATTAGATTCTGTTTTAGAAGTAATTGTATGTCTTTGAGAATTTTTAAATTAAATTTAGTGTTATTTGAGTATTAGAAACAAATTATTGAATTAGAATTATAATTGTTGGTTAATTGTTAATTGTTGGGTTAGATTTAAATTATCATGGGCATTGCATATAGAATAGAATTAACCAATATAATAGATTAATGATTGGATGAGATTAGTATTGATTTGGGATTATTGGTTGTGTAATTGTAGCCTCTGAGTTCGTAGACGAAGAATACTAGTGATTGTTGTGCTGTTGTGTTCTTGTGTGCATTAAAAAGGTAAGCTAGCATGCTCAACCTTTCTTAAACTTGTAGAATCTTTCAAACTTATGTGCTATATGTGAATGGTGTGATGGATGAGAACCTAGTATCATGTTAGGTGGAGAACGAATTATTGTTTTGATTATCATATCTTGATTTGATTGGATTGGATTATTGCGTTGATATATTGTTTGGTTTATGATTCAAAAGATGTTGTTGATATTATGGTTGATGGGCGTGAAATTGATATTGGTATGTTGGAATTATGAATGATTGTATGATTGTTGGAATATAAACTTGTGTGAATGATCGATATTATAAACAAAATAAATAAAGTATGAGGATACACGATGATTATTGGTTTGAGTCACATCGACTCCACCTTATTGGTTTGAGTCACATCGACTCCACCTTATTGCCCCACCGCATCGGTTTCTAAGTGGATTTGGCTCTAGTACTACTCTATTGGGTTAGCAATACTTAATAGAGGTGTACACACTTAAGGTCTAGTAGTCTTGTAAGATATGGTTTGGTGGGTCGGCAAAGAACCGACTCACCCACATATATAATGGTATGGTTTGGATGAGTTGGCAAAGATTCGGCTCATCCCACTTATAAATTTGGTATGGATTCCTCATTAAAGATGTAAGAGAATGATTTGGATTATATTAATGAAACGTTATACGCTTGTTGAATCCACTGTGATATTTCTATTTTGGTGATGTAATTTGTCTCGATAAATAATTTATATGATAACGTGCTAAGTGCGGTTTTCGAAAATAAAATTAAAATGTTTTTAAAATTCAAGTAAGGGTTTTGGTTTTCTACATGTTGAGGTGTTAGCTTACTCAATTTCACTGACTTTTTCAACTGTGGTTTTTGTATTTTAAATCCACCACAGGTTTTCAGTGACAGATGCATGCGGGAACGACGACTTAATAGAAATTAGTTGGATTAAATAAATTTAGACTTTCAGTTATTAGACCATCAATAATACATAGACTATTTCATATTTCATATTTCTGATTGTTGTAATTTAATTAATGGATTTTAATAGACTATTTTAGACCATTAGACATTTGTAGTTCGACTTCTGAAATCTCCTTGCATTCAGGTCTTTGACTCGAGTGCGGAGTGACACCTCTGAATTTCCTTAATTTGTGTTTTGGTTTGCGATAAAATATTTTTAAAAAGGAAAGGAAATTTGGGGGTGTTAGATTGAGTCTACATTTAAAATTGATCGAAGCCAAGTTTCAAGTCTGGGCCCGTCCTTGATTGCATACGAAGGCTTAGATGTTATAAAGTGGTCAGATTTAGAAGAGGATGGCAGAGGGCAACCCCATGCAGAAGTTGACAATGCAAGCATCTTAAGGTAGAAATCCCTCATATAATTTTTATGGTAGTTTGAACACTGATGAATATTTAGACTTGCTTAGATCTTTGGAAAAGATTTTTGAATACAACGCTTATGATGATGTTCCGATGTATCGGGTTGCTGTTTTGAAACTAAAGGTATCGTAAGTCTACACGATCTACTTGTGCCTAGTATATTTTTCGTTTATTAAATTGCATACATTATTCGGTTATTAGTTTTGGCATCTGTTGCTATAAAAACTTATTTCATAAATAAGAGTTCCATACAAATATTCATTAGACAATATATTCAAATCGTAAATATAAATATTTTCAAAAACCCATTTCACATATCCATACCTTTCCATAATGAAATATGAATATATGATGTACTCATAGAAAAACACATATAAATTATAGATTTGATAAAATGAATTAATAACATTACTCGCATGTAGATGCAACAAAACCAATTGTTTCATGGTGAATATCAAACTCCCATAAGTAGTTTTGTTGCAAGATATTTCCAATTATGTTGACACCACCATGAGCTTGGAGAAAACCTATACATTTTACATTGGGTGCATCATCGATGATGTAACTCTTCACATGAGGCTTAAATCTTGCTCCATCTCTAAAGTGTATCTCCAATCTTGGAACCTTGAACTTACTAAACACTGTTGAATTATAAGCAAAACAATATTCAAAATCAGTCATCCCATCCCCTTTCCACTCTGGTAGCTTGGGGTAATCCTTTTCTAGTGTTGAGATAAGAACATCCATGACAGCTCGATAAGCTGGTTCCAACAAATATGTGGCGGAGGTACCTATAAGTGTTATTGAAAAAATCAATCAAAAGTAAAAATTACTCCAACATTATAAGATTAGAAAGTAATAAATTAAAAACTTAATTAGTAGTTCAAGAAATTTTGTTGGACTCAATATTACCGGAATCGAGTATTGTGCCTCCAAATTCTTCAGTTGTGTCCCACACCACAGGATCTATGTCAAGCATATCTGGACCAATGGAAATCCCTTTTATGTAAACCCAGTAGAAGGCAGAATATTCGCTTACATGCAACATAGTGTAGCGCATGTATTCCTCTGTAGGACATTTCTCTCTCTGATCCCCGAAGATAAGATAGTTAGTAACGTTGTGAGGACTTAAATGATCCACTAGACAGTACGAAAAGGTTCCCCCAAAGTTTTTCACTGCATGAATTGCGAAAGAGTAAGGGTGCATTCCAAGCCCTAAAACGCCATCTGCCTCATTCATGTTTGCCTTGCCGTTGATAGACTCCGAGCATCCAATTAACATGTTTCTCAAAGTTACCGTTGTTCCAGTTGTCGTTGGCAAGGTTATAAAGTCCTTTGCAAACTTCCCGTATGTAGCTAAACCTTCATCTCCATAACTTATCAAATAAAGTTAAATAAAAAGTTATTAAATAATTTATTTTCATTTGGATATTTTAAAATCTTTTATGAAAAGTCATGATAAATCAAAGTCTCTCATTGATGCATGACATTTTTAAGCATGACATATTCGTACAACAAAATATTAAACAGTAGGGAGTATGTTGGCATTCGATTACAAGTTAACAAAGAATGTTGCCACAAATAAGTTTTTCTTTCTTTATTTCTTTCTTTGGTGATATGTGCTTTATTCTGTAATCACACAAATATGTCACGAAAACTAACCTACAAATCTTAACGTTTAAAGAATCATATGTGACTCTAGCTTATCCCTTTAAAAATCAAAATAATAATTTTGTACCTAGTGAAAGAGTAAACATATTACACATATTTTCAGTTTCAAGATGAATATTAAATAAAGAATTAAACATTTAAAATAGCATTTTCTGCTATTAACAAACATCTTTAAATAAAGTGAGCTGTGTATCAAGCTAAAATTTGCATATTTGATTTGCAAGACTTCAATAATTGAAAATTTATTTTTGAAAGTTATTGCCTTGTGCACATGTCAAAAGCATGTTGTGCTTATACATATGTATGTATTCATACAAAAATAAAATTGAAATTATTTTGTGTAAATTGTTAGAATGGTACATGTTAGTACAATCATACTTTTTTTTTTTTTTGTGGTAGCAAAAACTGTATTGCACTACAAAGAAAAACATACCTATAATTATATAAGCATGGTGAATCAATAGTCGGGCAGACATCGACAGATCTTAACATTTTAAAATCTTCTTGACACAAAGCATTTCCACATGAAAAAGTCTCAAACGTGGATGATTGGCTAGCATTAAATACTCGTTTGTTTGAGAACACATTTTTTTCACTAGTTTTACACTTCACCCATGTAAGATCACTTCCTGTATCAGCAACCATGCGAAGGCTTTTAGGCGGAGTTCCAATCTCAATGTCAACAACGTATTGGCCCATTTGATATTCTGCTGCAGCGTACATTGGTAATCTAATAGAGCCTTCAATTGTGCTTTTTAGTGGTCCTTCTCTTTCTTCCAAAGGGACATCATCTTCATCCTCCATTAAATTTCTTGATGGCTTAATGTTATTTGATAATGTCCTTTTGCACTTTGCTCTCTCCTTCATTCCTTTGTGTCTCGCATTGTCTTTTCTAATAAGCTCCTTATGCCGAGATGACGAAGAATGACCCAGTACGGATAGAGCATCGTCCAAAATCAAAGTTATAAAACATATAAATATGATAAATACCTTTGTCATGTTGAAATAATTTGAAAACCTTTTAGACGTAGTAATGGTTTTCTCTGTAGCTATCTCTCGCAAAAATTAATACTTTGGGTAAACATTGTAATGGATATATCAAAATTGTTATATTATATTTTACTTTGAATAAAGAGTTGAGGATCTTAAAGTAATAGGGAAGCACTAATTCAAAATTTCTACAAAAAGAGAATAGGTTACTGCATTCTATAGAATTAATTATGCATCTATAAAAAAATTTGCTTTCTCTGCTCTCTCTCACGTCACCTAGTCGGATAACGGTAGTTTGAGTTAATGCAAATTGCACAAGAATAGGCGAGTTTTGGGTGAATAATATTGGTGGTATAAAAATGGGCCAGTCCTAAATATAGGAAAACAAATTTTTGTTAATTTCTCGATAAAAGAATGGCACTCTAAATAGTTTGTTAGAACTACAAAGATCCATTTATAGCAAGTTAATGTTTCATGAAAATATTCTTTATTTAGGTAATGATAAATTGTTATGTTCTTTACTTTTTATAGATTAATTTAGAGGAACATGGGTCGTTTATTTTGTGTGCTTCCCCACAATTATTTCCCACCAAATAAACACCATATTATAAACCAAATTATCATATTGGTCACTTGATCAAGTTACATTCTGCTATCACGCCGTCTTTTCAAAAGCATACTAGCTTGCTGTTCTTCTGACAGATAACCTACACAGCAACCATATACAACACTAAAAGCGCACACATTAACTTTCATTAGCCTAACATAAGTGTATTTTTCAAAGCATACTAGCACGTTGTTTATCTCACACATAACCTACACATCAAGCATATACAACACTAAAAGCGCACACGTTAACTTGCATTAGCTTAACATAAGTGTATGTGTGGATATGATAATGTTGTTGATAAATCGATAGCGAAAACAACAATAACGAATACGAGGATTTTAACGAGGATCACTATCAATGTGATAGTGACGTCCTTCGGGGTCAAGAGTCAACAATTTCACTTTGTAAGGGGAAAAAAATAAATACGAAGATGATCTAGATTCTCAAGATCTATCGTTCTTGAGAACTCCAGTTGGCTCTCTCTAATCCTCTCACATCTCTCCCTTAAGTTTATTGCCAGGTCTAGGTAGGCATTTATTAATTACACTTACCTTAAACCTAAGACAATATAAATCCGCACGGATTAAGTAATAAATTCCTCACGGATAATTGGAAAAACCAGAGAGGCGGAATAAGGAAAACACGCGGAAAGCTGTCCGCTCAAGCTCGTGAGCTGCACCACTACTAAGGGAGCCGCCTGCTCGCCTCTCCTGGTCCCTAGTCGCCGATGAACAGCCGCATACCAACTAGGCGTGGCGCCTATTGCCCCGAACACACACTCTTATGTTTCCTTCTATCCACGGTGGCTATCGACCACCTTATGATGCTACCACCATTACCCATCTTCTGTGCTTTGCTCATCTTGTCTTGTATCACACCCGTTGACGAAACCGTGAACAAGTCACATTTCCCAATAGATTAATTGTAATAGCCCGATCCATCATACTTCACAACACAACCCAATAAGATGGGAACTCACCGTTACGCCCGTAAATTCTCTCTTAGGCTTAAAAGGTGAAGACCTTGCTGATAGTATGATGATATGGTAGGCAACTATTATAAACTAGACATATGAGCCTTAGTTTCCCAATGGGACATCAATTACATAAATCATTTTCCGTAATTTTGCAGTGTTACAAACTCCCGCACTCAAAGAACGCAAGTCCACCGCTAGACGGCTGATCTAGGCCTTGCCCGAACACTCAGCAAGCGCTTGCAGGGTTGCTCTGATACCATCTGTAGCAGTCCGATCCATCATATGTCACAACACAACCCAATAAGATGGTTAGTCGTTGTTAGGTCTGTAAATCTTTCCTTGGGCTTAAAAGATGAAGGTCTTGTTGGTAGTATGATGGTAGAAATCTATTATAAGCTGATCGTATGAGTCTTAGTTTCCCAATGTGGGACAAATCAATTCAATAAACAACTTTTATAATTTTGTAGTGTTAAGAAAATAATGTAGCAATTGCATGCACAGAAACCCAACCACATTTGTTCGCCACAACAATATAGTTAATTAGATTTGTTTGTTAATCAACAAAACTACCATAATAGGTTAACACCTAGGAAATTACTCCCTTGTCATGCTTGTACCATATTTTTTTCACGAGCTATTCAAATCTTAAATTTCGAACTGTGATATTTTGTGTTATGATAACTAAGTTTCTCCGTTTATATATACATGTTATGGTATAAGTAGGTAATGAAGTTACTCGTCATTTATGGCCTTTGGCTGGGTGATAAACGTAGAGAAATTGAAGAGATATCAGAACAGGTTGAGAAATAGAGAAAATGGAGGACTGGATAAGGGAGAAAGTGTCACGACTGTAGAAGATTCGGGTCGTCGGCGATCGATGGTCAGAACGGATGTGGAGTCGCTTAATGCGAGAGATGGTATGCAGGAGGATTTCCGTGGGAAACTAGGCGGGGAAGGGTGGTTTATGGGTTTGGGAGATGTGATGGTATAGTAAATGAGTTAGATTGATGTTGCAGTAATACTAATCGAAATTGTACCAATCCAAATTCCCGCAATAAGGGGTTAGTTGCTAAGCCCGAATTACGAAAAATTAGTGACTATTACCGTCGTATGAATCATGCTTAGCTTGACCCATCACGACCATGGTTAAAGGAACCATAAGCCATATATGGTTTCGCAAATTAAATATTATACCATAATTATTCTGAAATAACAGTAAAAGACTTTACATGTATGTAAAACATAGATTGATTAAAAATACATTCGATGACCAAACTCCAACTCAATCCTTATTCTGGAGTTCTAATCTCTATCACCTCATCCAAACAACAATCCGTTCATGCATCTCTCACGAACTTCCTATAACCTAAAAAGATTATTTTTTTGATTCGGTGAGTCGAAAAACCCAGTTTGCTCCCCCCTTTTCCCTTGTTGCGATATTTTTGTCCTATGCTTATTCACTTATTCAGTATATTGGAGAACAAGGTTCAGTTGAACCATTCATACATATAGTTACATTTAATTAAGTAACCCCACTTTTTGCACTAACATACAAGCACTTATCACAATAATGCATTATCACTAATAAGCATGTGACGTGTACAAACCATTTTGTCACGTTTAAGCTACCTCACGCAAGCACAAGAGTGTTTAATTTACACTTGAACACATATCATATTTGCACAACTTCAAATATAAGGATTGAATTGATAACAATACTTTTAAACTAGTACATCTCATGTTGTTATATACTGGCATCAAAATTGTCATATCAAACATCACTCACATCATCATACTAGTGCAATAATGTATCTACTTCCCAATTACATAGGTCTCTATAACATCTTCTATATATATAGAGTGAGGATCATAAGAGTACCTACTCTTAGGTGAGTACTGCGCACCTCATAATAGCCGTCCGATCTAGCATTTTCGACGCTCCAGATTAAGCCATCTGCTCCTTTAATAAAAAAAGAAAATAAATCTGTTGACTTCCCCAACTCCCGTCAATTGGATTTTTTTGTTTCTCTCTCCTCCAATTTCTCTCTCCTCTCATTTCCTCTTCCCAACTTTACGACATTTCCTTCTTCCTCCAAATCACAATTTCTCTCTCCTCGCCCTACGCCACCTCCACTTCCGACGCGCCGTCGCCTCTTCCTCCACTTTCGTTGCGTCTGGTGAACGTCGTTGCGTCATCTTACCACGTCGCCGATCTTTATGTATCCTAGATCATCCTCGTCATTCTCACGCTCTCACGGCTCCCTTTTTCCCACGCCAGCTCTCTCTTCTCCTGCGCTCTCATTTCACCTACCTTCATTCGTCGACGCCATAACCGCCACCTCTCGCTTTGTTGCTGCCACCGGCACCTCCGTCGCCTCTAGCGCGCGCTGCTACGGTCTCTCTCCACGCGCCGTCGACCTTTTCTCTTTCGATCGATTATGTTAGGTTTAATTTTATTTTTGTTTGATGTTGAATCTTATGTAAATTCATCGCACGTTTTGGATCTGATTTTATTTTGAGGATTGATTTTATTTGTTTTTTTTTTTTGGATCGTCGCCGGTCTCTCTTCTCCCGCCGTCGTCGGTCTATTACTCGTCGCCGGCGATGGCGATGGCGACCTGAGGCTCCGACGACGGCGGTGTTTCTATTCGTACGTATACTGGACCTCCATTTCAGGTGTAGCATTGTTTCTAATTTTTTGAGGATTTTTTATTTTTAGAACTGATTTGCAGGGAGGTGTCTTTTTATGGACAATCTTGTGTCATTGTATAAACATTGAGTGTCATTGTATCGACACTAGGTGTCGTTGTATGTATAGTCAGTGTCATTGTATGGACACTCTAGTGTCATTGTATGGGCAGTCAGTGTCATTGTTGTGGTTGTGGTTGTGGTTGTGGTGCGGGTGCCATAGAATGACACGGGCTTGTGCATAATGTGACACGGGTTTGTCAATAGAATGACACTATGGGCACTTCGGTGTTATTGGTGGTTTGCCTATAGAATGACACAGGTTGTCAATAAAATGACACAGGTTTGTCCATATAGTGACACTATGTACACATGATGTTATTGTGCGATGTCATTGTATGAATTGTGGTTTTGATAGCTCATTTGGTAAAGCATTTGTGTACATACACGAATGTCGTAGGTTCAATTCCTACATGAGTTCTAAATTTTCATGTCATTGCATAGACCTTTCGCTGTCATTGTATGTAGGTGTCATTCTATAGACATTTTGTGTCATTGTACGCGAGTGTCACTTTATGGTGGTGTGCAGTTCTCACGCGAGCAGGAGTTCGCACCTGATCTCGCCTGTATATGGCGAGATCAGGTGCGACACTGTTTTGCTGAAAAATTGACATTGTGTTACGCATACAATGACACTATTTTTCACTCTATTCCATGGATGATGTCTCTCATTCTTTAAGACAGTCTGTGTTATTTGAATTATTGAATACTGAGTGTTAGTTTTGTGGTTGTCTATTTTTTGGACATTCTTATGAAGATTGGACCGGTGTGTGATTATTTGGACACAAAGGGTCGCAAAGTTGATGAACAATCAGCATTTTTTGACATGGAAAGTCTGTCTGCATGGATTTCAGTTGACGAAGTACCGATAGTCTCAATGATTAGTCGGGGTGTTTTATGATGATGCACCTTTTTTATTATGAGGGAGTCTTGTTTGTTAGTAACTTGGGAAGCAAGGTAGAAAGACGCCTTTTTGCTGCAGAGATGGCTGCTGCATTGGTGTTGAGTGATATCAATGAGGAGAGAGAGAGAGAGTTATGACTCTCTCAGCTGCATTGAACCCACGCAGAAAAGATTTGTTTGAGCAATTGAAGGAGGAACGTCAAAACAAAGAAAGAGAGAAGAAGAAGAAGAAGGCTGAGAAGCCTAAAAAGAAGACATTATTGCCACCAGAAAAGGTCGATCTTGAGCCATTATTGACTGAAGAGCCTGTTCTGCGCAATATACATGGTGTCGGTGCAAGGTACGAAAATTTTTCTACCCAATCAATTAGCTTTTGGTTCTTATTCCCCCTCGTTTTTTTATATTCCATGTTTTGACATTTTCTATGGAACTTTTGGTTTCAGGGGAGGATTATCATCAAGAGGAGGACGATCGTCTCCAAGAGCACGAGGGGGATCTCCATCAATAGGCCGGGGCAGAGGTCGTGGGAGAAATACATGATTTTTTGTTTTGATCTATGTAAATCTGTACATGGCTTTTTTAGACAATCGTTTTGTAACACAACCTATTTTGTGACTATGATCACAATTTTTATAGTGTGTACTCATAGTCACTATGTCCAATGGAGTGTCACTTTTTACGAAATAGAGTGTTACTCTGTAGACAACATACTGTCACTGTATGGAATTTGTTCAATGTATGGTGCGAAAGTAAATGTTACATTTTTGAAAATTAATTATTGAAGTTTCTCAACCCACCCCTCCCATTTCTATTTTCTGTCTTTCTCTCTCCTCACACTCTCTCTTCGAAACATCTTCTCTCTCTCTCTCCTCGTATGCTCTCCTCGCCGTCACCGCCGCCCCAGCCACCACCTCCGATTCATTAACTCCTCTCCATCGTTGTGCCTCTCCGTCCTCCATTCGATTTAGGTTCTTATCCATTCTCGCCGCCGCCGTCGATCTCGATTCACGACGCGCCATCGATCTCGATTCTCGCTGATGTCGGTGGTCTCGATTCTCGCCTCCGCCGTGATTCTAATCTTTCAATTTTAGTTTGATTCAGTTTAATCTTAATTTAATTCGGTTTATTTCAATTTAATTTTAGATTAATTAAAGTTTGAGGTTTGTAGACTCCGTCTTTCACATCGTCGGAGATGTCGAGACTCCGGCGATGGCTAGACTCCGGCGATGGTGAGGTATGAAATGCTTCATTTCCACGCCGTTCTAAATTAATTTTGATTCGCTCGTTTATTTCCTTTTTTTTTTTTTTTGAAATCAACATCATTTGTTTGATTCGAGATGATGCTTCGATTTTTGTATTCTCCTCAAATTTCGATCGAACTTTAGAACGATTACGTTTTGTTAATTGAAATGAAGATTTGTTAATTAAATTTATGAGTTATGGTGAGATAGTTGATTTTTGTCAAAACTTTGATGTAAGGGAGAGATTTGTTGTTGGTTGTTTCTGGAGCAGTAGATTTGTTGATCGAGTGAAGTGTGAGTGTGTGCTATTTGCTTCCAGAGGAAATTGCATTTGGTTTGTCGATGGTGGCGTTGAACATGTAGCGTAAGCCCCCGATTGTTTGGAAATCGTGAGAGAACTCTCTGACATTGTTTGAACACTCTTGTGTCACTGTATGGCTACAGAGTGTCATTGTATGGACACATTTTATGAAGGTGTCATTCTATGGACACTCTTGTGTCATTGTATGGATAATGGGGTGTCGTTGTGTGGAAGTGTAATTGTATAGACACTCTTGTGTCATTGTATGTGGGTGTCATCGTATGGACAAAGTGTGTTATTGTCCGTTAGTGTATGGACAATGGGATATGTGTCAATGGGAGACGTATGTCATTGTATGGACACTCTTATGTCATGGTATGGTGGTGTCACTGTATGGACACTCGTTGCATTTTACACAGTTGGTAATGGTGAAGGAGATCCAATATATGTGTTTATTGTGGACTGTTGTCGAGTTTGGTTGAGTTGTTTTGTGTTTTTGTTCTGTGTTTTGAAAGCATTTTGCGTGCACTGGTTCTGCGTTGTCTTGCTCTCACTCTTTTGTTGTTGCATACCTTGTGGTAAGATGTTGTATCTATTGGGTTATGAGTGAGTTTTAGCTGGCCTAGTCTAGGTTTTGTGGTGTAGTTAGGGGTTGTTGGAGGCTCTGGCTCGGTGAACCATTCGCCTCTGATTCGTCAAGCATGAGCATAAAGTGAGGCTTTACCTAGAATTCTCTTACATTTGAAATCTGGTCAGCAATGCAATGATAGACTACCTATATTATACAGTTTGAATAAAATGAGGCACTAAAGTTTTTTGTCATCATAAAGTGACTTGTAGTTCTCTGTGTTGGTAAGTTGTGATGCCTCATCCAATCAATTGGTGTGGTTGTGCAATACTGCAATTATACTCGAAAGCTGGCTAGCTCAATTGGAAGAGCATCGTGTAATAATGCACGAGGTGTGGGTTCAACTCCCACGTCAGTTACAAAGAACTTCTGGAATTGAGGGTGTAAGTTCGATACCTATGTAGTCTAGACTTGCTTAGTGAGGTTACATATTCTGCTTTCCAGAAACTGAAGTCCCAAGTTGAAACTTCCTTGTGGCAAAAGAGTTTGCATAGTATGGTTGCCAAATTATAAACTCCAAAATTGAAAAACAAAATGTGCAGCTGTAAGAAAGCAAGTTGTGTTCCAACAACACAAGAAAGAAGTAATCGTTAGTTAAATGTTCACTACTAAAACTGAGCTGTTGGCCATAAAAGTGAAATTTAACCTAAAGTTGGGAGTACCTTTTGCATGCATGCTTGCCGACACCGTCACGCCGTTTAACTAATGAACAGGTTCCCCTTGAAACATGAATCTTACAAAAGGACTCTTCTTGCATTTATCTACTACAAAGCCTATGTGGGATTCAAACCCACGTCTTTTATGCAAGGCAAAAACGCTCTTTCAACTGAGCTAATAGGCTCGAGAACATCGTAGAATAAAAACAAATAACAATTCACCAATTAAAAGGAGTTCGACTGAAATTAGAAAGGAATGACCAGTAGGTTGGCACCAGCAAGTCAAATATGGAGGTTAGATCAGAAAAACTAAATACACCCAATTCTTACGAAGCAAGTTCTCACCACTGGTTTTTTATCCTTCTAGTTCAAGGGCCATCATCAATTTCCTCTTCCAAAAAGCAAAAATTGACAAATTATAAGTAACATTTTGATGAAAAATGTCATAGATCATGTTAGATACATATAACATCACCGAAATTCACAACTGATGGGTCCTTCCGCCTGTCCATCAGTACATATTAGATACATATATTATCAACCGATGCACCACCAAAAATATTTTAACGATTCACACAAGCATAGCTTCCACCAAATTACATTCTACCAACCAATACCTCAATTCAAGAAAAATAGATACAACTCCTGACAAAGCTGCTTGAAGTCAATTGAATTACATGTAGAATGACACCATATCCGCTTTTTTTAATGACACATATTGGCCATATAGAATGACAAAACCATAGAATGACACGCGTTTGTCCATGGAGTGACACACATTTGTTCATAGAATGACACACGATTTTTCATAGAATGACACGGGCTTGTTCATAGAATGATACACCATCCAATGACACAGGTTGTCTATACAATGACACAGAGTTGTCCATACAATGACACAAGTTGTCCATACAATGACACAACCATAGAGTGACACGCGTTTGTCCATGAAGTGACACGCGTTTGTCCATAGAGTGACTCGCGAATTAATCAATAAATAACAAACAATTAATCAAAAAATCAACAATTGGAAAATGCAATTGGATAGAACAACGATCAGATTATTAACTACCGTACAAAAAAATAAAATCGATCCGATAAAAAATAAAATGTCGAATCGAAACGAGAAACTTACAGAAGAATTAGACGAAATTGGGAGCAGATCTTGTGATGTTGATTGTTGATGAAGATAACGGTTGCTAATAACGGTTCGTCTTGTCACAGAATACATCAGATGCATAGATGAACAAAATCATAATCGGCAAACACTACATGAAATCGAAACAAGATTTCAAGATTAATGACATCTGAAATCATTTGAATCAAATTAAACGAACGAACGATTTTTTAGCTGTGAAACAAAATGTTCATGCAAATTTGAAATATCAAATTCATACAGTACGAAGTAGAACTACTAAGATTTCGATCTAAACATACAAAATTGATCGATGGCGACGTAGAGGGAGATCAAATTTCAATCGATTATACTGATTAAAAGTCTAACCCTAGATATCGATCCAAACAAAAAAATATTAAAAAATAGGATCAAACCTGGATTTCAACGTCCACGAGGAAAAATGCGACGGCGGCGAGGTGAGGGAGACGCCAGAGATGGAGTTTTTTAGGAGAGAGAAAGTGCAAGGAGAAAGCTGGGAGGAGAGAGAAAATGAGGAAGGGAAAACGCGAGATTTTTTAGATTGTGTTTGAGGAGCTGTTGTCTGTTGACCCCTCTGTTTTTTTTTGTTTTTTTTTTTGTTTTTTTTTTCCTCTCGTCTTTATACCCGGCCGTCATTGTGTCACTGTATGGCAGTGCACATTTCTCACGCAACCAGGAGTTCAGGTAGGAACCTTAGTTAAATAGGAACTTTAGGAACCATTTATAACCACAAGATCTAATATACAATCAACGGTCCTTAATTACCATATCACACCCCCATTCCCGTCCAACTTTTCTCTCTCTTCACCAACAACCACCCAGCACCACCTTCCCTACTACCGTCGGCTAACTCCGACCACCAACAAACTCATCCCCAGCCCCACTAACAAGTGCGTACTACACCATCAATTCCACCACAACCATCACCTCTCCACGTCCCTCATAGCACCTCGCCAATTCCGTTTAACCAAATGTTCATTACCACGACCCACCACCAAATCCGATGCCGGAACCACCACAGAGACCACCATTAGTCGGCGAGCACTTCCCCAATCGCTCACCCACCACCCCTATAACACCACTTCGCCGGCATGTTCATCAAATAAAACAATTATGGATGAATGTTCATCAATTTGTATTGTATGCTCACTAAATTTATATTAGATGTTCACCTAATTTGAATTATACGTTCATCCCATTATTTCAATATTCATCCAATTTAGATTAGATGAACATCTAATTTAAATTGGTCAACATCTAATTTAAAAAGGATGAACATCTAATCAACCCTAAAAAAAAAAAAAAAAAAAAAAAAAACATTAGATTTACGTGCATGTTTACCCTTGACGGACCACATGCAATAGTAAACAAAGTCTTCAACAACACCCTTTTGTGTACAAAAGCAATAGTCCCTTTGTCCCAACTCACGTCACGGGAGATATTTGTAGTAGATTAAGAAAAATTGATATAGTAAGCTGAGTGGGGTAATATTAGAAAAAAGGAGGAGAGAGAATGTGACAATTAATAAAAGTAGGAGAGATAATGTGAGAAAGGATGTGATAATTTAATAAAAGTAGAAGAGAGAAATATGTCCCAAAATAGATGAGGTGTTTGAGGTGGGATGTCCTGAATGAAATATGAGATGTTTGAGCTGGGACGTAGGGAAAGGTTTGCACCACTGTTCTTAAAAAAACATGCTAAAACCAGATGTGTCAAATCTAAAGAATAAGGAGTAGTAACTAACAATTCGACTAAATGATCCTGGAAGTGGGTAATGCTAGACCAAAAGCCCCTATTGGACAAATCGTCCAATAAGGGCACTACTGATGCGTATGCTAATCTAAAATTAACAAACTAAGAGTTTTTGCAGCGGAATTAAAACTAAAAGAACTTATTTTTGTGTTTTTATGTTTATATGGAAATAAACTAAAGAAAAACAATAAAGATATGATTCAATACCCGCAAGTAATTGAACCTGCCGAATTCAAAGAGTCGCAACCCTTAATTCGATCCTCCGCAAATGATTTAGTACTCACGCATGAGTTTGTCGCCCGCAAGCAACCACACAAAGAATTTGAAGGAAACTCCCTTCGACTCTTCGATATTAATACTCAACTGTAATTCTAAAATCTGTCTATAACAATACAATAAGACTCTCTATTTATACTAAATAGACACATCTAGACCATAGGGAATATGGTAAGGTTCTAATATAACTTTCCTTAATTCCGACTTACTTTACCTAGAACAACTCGAAAACCTCATAGGCTCCTTTATTATTTGGAAACTAAATATTGATAAGAATTATATCTACTAAGAACTTCCTTAGCTTGGACGTGTATAGCTTAGGTTTTATAGCATATTCGGTCATCCTCGTGTACCCGCGTAGAAACTGAACAACTCAACTTAAAACAGGCATATCTCATTCGTTACTTAACCGATTAAGGCATATGACCACTTTTTGGAAAGCTTAGATCATGAACTTTATTATCCAATCAATTTCACTACGAAATATTGAATAAATCAGTCGAGATTTAAGCTGGAAGTTGACGTGATGTAAACTGAAATCTCTTGCTAGTCTCGAACTTCCATAATTAGTATAGACCCATAGCTCCCATGCATCATTCTCCCCTTCTTTGAAAGATTCGTCCTCGAATCTGGAGTTCTTGAGTAGACATCATCATGCTCATAACCACCCGGATCAAATACATTGATGACAAAGAAAATAAGCACTAAGAAAGATATTGCACATGTAAAATTTGCAATGCACAAGTCTTTCAACTCGTCATCTTCAATGTACTCGATCATCTTGTCAATACTATGACCATCAATCTCAATTCTATTCCCTCTAATCAGTCCATGGTATAGAATTTTTAGATCATCGTGCGTAACTTCATGTAGTTCACCTTTGACTTGAATACCACCATTATAGAGAGTAAAAAACAAACTGATTTTACATTCAACATCTCTATGTAGTTTGTCATCAATATATAAGTCAATTGGCGATTTGTATGAACTCTCATATTGAAATTCATAATGATAAAAATTTAGGTCTATCTCACCTTCAACCTCATCAAACTTTGGAGGTAGATTTGGGTTAAATAAAGGATCTTCTCCAATTAAAGCCTTTTCACCCAAGTGAGAAAAAATTTCAAAAACATCTCCAATTTCTTCATCAAATACGGGAGGTAGTTTAGGATCAAAGAAGCCAATACCTTCGTTGTGAGCTTCTTCAAAAGATAATAAGTCTTCTTCATGGTCCTTTTGCATAACACCAAAAGACTCCACCTTTTCTTCATGCTCGTTCTCCACGAAGCCATAGGATAAGGATATTAAAAAATCCTCGCACTTCTGCTCCATCTCTTCCATCCATTGTTGCTTGTAAACTCGAAAACCAGCTTTCTTCTCCTTTGTTTCTTTCGCTTCACATCCTTGTGATAAGAACCTTCTTCCAAGATCGTCATGATTTGAGGAAATCAAGAGCCGAAGCTCTGATACCACTTGATGCGTATGCTAATCTAAAATTAACAAACTAAGAGTTTTTGCAGCGGAATTAAAACTAAAAGAACTTATTTATGTGTTTTTGTGTTTATATGGAAATAAAGTAAAGAAAAACAATAAAGATATGATTCAATACCCGCAAGAAATTGAACCTGCCAAATTCAAAGAGTCGCAACCCTTAATTCGATCCTCCGCAAAGGATTTAGTACTCACGCATGAGTTTGTCGCCCGCAAGCAACCACACAAAGAATTTGAAGGAAACTCCCTTCGACTCTTCGATATTAATACTCAACTGTAATTCTGAAATCTCTTGCTAGTCTCGAACTTCCAAAATTAGTATAGACCCATAGCTCCCATGCATCAACTACGGGACAAAAAAAACTTGTTCTTCTCCCTTATTTGCCCTTCTTCTGTCGTTCCTCCCTCTTTTTGCTTCTTCGTCAATTAAACACCGTAGAAGCTTCATGGTTGCAGCTTTTCTCATCCACCCTCTAGGGGTCCTTTCTTCAACCACCTCTTGTACCAACAAGACGCACCCATCCATGAATCTGCCCCCACGCACGGTCATCGGTGATCCGATCCACCCAAGTAATTGTATGTCACCGGTAAGCCCAACCATAAACCCTATTTCGGCAACCCCTAATCATTCCCGTTTTCTAATTTTTTCCAAAAAAGAGTTTAGCGATCCTCCAATTCATAGGGTGTCGATTGACTAAGGCGGTGAAGCCGACGCATTACATGGTGGTGATTAAGGATGTGAAGGTGATGGTGCGACCGGTAAGTCGATTAGGTGAGTATTATTTTTGTAATGTTTATTATAGTGGTCTGGTTTACAAAGGAGTATAAGATTGTATATGGAGGTTTTAAAATGGTATATGGGGGATATGGGAAGTATATATGGTATGCAAATGCATGGTGTTAACTAGTGTTGTTTAAAATTGTATATGAAAATTCTAAATTGTATATTGGGAATGTCAGATGGTATATGGTACGCCAGTGTTGTGTGTCGACGGAGCAAGGGCATGGGGTTCGTATATGGATCATGTGCATCGGTGTTGGTGATGCTCGTCGGAGTTGGGAATGGTGAAGCCGATGCCATCCCCTTTTTCGGCAACCTAAATCAAAGCCCAAATGGGTTTTTTCCTAGGGTGTCGCTGCCTCTGCATGTGGTGGCCGGATTCTGGGCACGGTCTGGGGATTGGATGAGGGAGGTGAATACATGCAACTTGCGATATGGGATTGTGGGTAATGGAGGGGTGGGAGAGACGCGGGTAATTTTGTAGATGAGATAGCTGCTCTTTTGTCCTCTACTGCCTTATTGGACGAATTCGTCCAATAGCTACTACTAGGCTATCAAAGCTCCCTGGAGGTCGTGGCAGCGTGTGATTAGTATAGTCCCGAGCTGCGGCGACTTATCTTTCGACCATTTTCCACCATAAATTTCAAAATATATATGTTGAAATAGATACAACTCAAACAAGCATCACAAATTTGCAGAATCACAGTTTTAAGTTAGGCCATATATACGTACTAATACTCATCACCAAAACACAATTGTAGCTTACACAAGTTTCAGACGACAAACACGTACTAAAGGTTTCTCTCGTACCACATGCACGGATCGCAGCACAAAAGATGTACAGATCATTATGATATATAATTCGTGTAATATGTGTGTCTCACTCCGCTTTTCCAATCCCTTGAAAGTAAATAAGTAATTAGCCTAGCTCTAGGTGAGTAAAAACGAGGCCATAAAAAGAAAAGAAAACATAAAAACAAAAAGAAAAAAATAAAAAGGTTAGAACTCTCCAAATTAAAGCATGGCAGTAATATTTTGTAGGCAAGACGTGTACGTAGAGAAAGCTTATAATAGACGCTGCTACTTGACTCAAGATGTTTGAACTAAGTTAAAATATATGGTTTACTCCTACGAACCTTTCAAAAATCAACCATAAGGTGAGCTTCGTCCTGACATAGTTCCAATTGGTGTATGTCTTGGAGAAGGCCTATCTAACTTTGGCGAAGCCTCAAACTTCTGATGATCTCCCTCGCACATTATCGGCTTCGACTCGTATATCTCGGAGATAGAATCGATTTGTTGTTCAGTGCCTCGATCAATGGTCGGGGTTGCGATGTGTGTATCTCCTTTAAAAGGGTCCTGATGATCTTGAGGCCCTAAGCAAGAAGTTGGCGGAGGTCCACCTAGTTCTTGAAGACGAATATCGTCTGCCCAAATTAGAGGACACTTACCATTATTATTGACATTATTATTGTTATACATACTCGGCCTCTTTTTCTCTAAGCAAAGATTATCATTCGGAGCTTGCATGAAGTTCTCAAATGACGGGCGGTCCATGTTTTGGTGGACATCGAGTTGTTGATCGCCACCGTAGATGTTGAGATCTTGAAGAGATGGGAAATTCATTGGAGGAGGTGGAGGGCCGAATTCTTTGAGTGTTCCCCCTAGATGATGATGATCATCAGCTATTGGTGAAGAATTTCCCAACATGTGGCTGCTTTTGTAGCTTCCTGATGAAGCTGCCATGTTCGCCTCCCCTGCCAGTGTTTGGCACGCTTTCTCTAGTATGTTTTGCATGTACTTTCCTTGTGCCTCAATCCTTAGTTGCAAGTGCCTTTGAACCTGCCAAAATCCCAAAAAAGTATATAAACGAGACACATTATTAGTATCATGCATGCTACTTTACTTTGGTTCTATTCCTTTATTTATGATATATATCAATTACATAGCTAAAATACCACACACATGGATATAGATGTTAGCTAGCTTAACAATGAATATATAATAACATGGTGGGGAATGAAGTTGTAACCATGCACAAAGTTCAAATTCTATTTCCATATTTGTAAAGGTTTATTTTGATCTGTAGTACAGTTTAATCTTACCTCGAGTTGTTCTTGGAGTCTCCTTTGCACCTCCATTTGCATCCTGATTGCATCAGAAATGTGCACATTGCTGCTGCAATTTTGTTAGAAAAGGAACTAAAAGCCATCAGTAACTAACACAACTAATTAGTAATATCCCCCCCCCCCCCCCAGGAAAAAAAAACAATAACAAAAGAGGAAAGTGAAAAGAAGATGCCAGATAAAAAGATTTTGTGGGGGAGAAGGTGGTTGTTAAACAATTCAAGGTTACTTCCGTGAGAAGTTGCCTTAATAAAGTGATGTTTGAATGAGAGAGATCAGAAACTCGTCTTATGGAAAACAAGCATGGAATATATATACGTACTCATTCATACTACGCCCCATTAATCCGGATGATGAAGCTGTGTTCCTTTGAAGCTCCAAGCCCGATGCTGCACAACGAAATTAAGGTTGACGACAAACAAATTACAACAACATTAAAATGCAAGAAGTAATTCGGAGACGAAAAATCGTTCATTAGAGATTATAAAGCCTTGTCACCTCTCTTACCATCCTTAACCGATGGGTGATCATTGAATTCCTTATGAGGCTGCTTTCCCAGCCTAAACTTCTGTTTCACGATTAGAAAAAAATTAAACAAGTTATAAGGCTTTTCTATGTGAACATATATTTATGAAACATGTCATAAAAAAAAAAAAAAAAAAAAAAAAAAAAAAAAAAAAAAAAAAACAATCAGATCAGAGAAACTCCACAGCAACTACTTACTATGTGCAACTCATAAGGTCAAAGCAGTGTTCACTTATGATATTATATTTCTAGAAATTCTCGAGACGAAATCTAAACTAAATAACATTGCACTCATAATCAACTCTTCTAAATATTTAATTTCAGCTAAAAGAGTAAAAGGTTAATACGAAACTGTGCTAATGATCGTAATCTTAAGTGACCATTTCACAAGATATTAACTTGATGAAATAAGAGAAGGAATAAATATTGCATGTACAATATGGTGCAAATGGAGCGAAGAAGTTATGAAAACAATTGGTAATAAAATCACGAAAAATGATAAATAAAAAATGCCCTTTGATTGAGGAGTATATATATGATGTATGATACAAACCTGGAGATGGCTCTTGAGGTGATACAAAGTAAGACCTTTGACGCCCATAACTCTCATAATAGTCTTAGGAGTAGCCTCTGAAAAAGAGGTAAATCATCAAATTAAAGAGGGGAAAGAGAAAGATTGATTAACGAAGAAGTAGCTAGCTAGCTAGCTAGCAGAAAGAGTATATAATAGTATTAGAAGGTAATACATAAGGAGAGTATGTAAGTACGTACTGTCAGGGCCTCCGAGCTGAGTAACGGCGTCGACAAAGCGCTCGTGGAGTTCGACGGTCCAACGGAGGCGAGGTTTGGGGTCAGTGGTGAGGACAAGACCGGAGTCATTTTGAACACACATGGAAGACCTTTCATTTGAGTTCATAGAAGAAGGCTTCTTAGGGTGGAACATTCTTTCCCTTCTTTCTCTTCTTTCTTTCTCCTTTTTTTTTTCTCTTTCTCTCACTGCGAATACAAGGAGATTCAAGAGGAACAAATGCGATGCAAATTGGGGGAAGAATAGGATGCGGTTTTTGAAGGAGGGGCTGGTCCTAATTGCCTTTATTTTGTGTCTCCTCCTCTCTCTTATGTGTGTATAGCCTTGGCAAAGTAATGGTTCCATGAAAACCCTTTTTATTTCTTTTACTCTATTTATTATTAGATTTCATTTTAATTAATTCTCTTTTGTTTAAAGAGTGGGGGGACAAGTTCACCCTTATCAAAAGATTAAGCTATGAATATCAGAAAGGGAAAAATCCGAGTGTTAAGGAGAAAAAGGAAAAGAGAAGGCCTATTATGCTCTTATTATTACATGCAAAGCCTTCTCTGCTAAAGGATCCCTCTCTTTCTTTCATCCTGTTCCACATAACATCATCATGTGAGAATTGAGATAGCACTGTAAATTTGAGATTTGCTTATTCATAAATGCAAATTAATTCCCTCATTTTATTACAATTACAACATTATACTTCCTATGTCTGCATATGAAGGAAACTTAACAAAATATAATTCAATCTCTAATAATAATCCCATAATGCGACTTTAACGTAAGATTTGGATGCTCCTAGAAAAGTAAAATTCCTGCGTTAATCCTGATTAAATGTTATTTATGTCATATTAAAAAAAAAAAACAGTTTATATAAACCGTTTATAAAAAAAAAAATAGAATTTCTTTGCCAAATAGACCCCTTGGTGCGTCGATAGATTACTCTAATCTAATCTAATATATATAGGACAATGTTAGAGGTCTACAATGTAGACACCCAAAAGTGTCTACAATCAGTAATAATTTTACTACACTATCAAAATTTTACTATTCATACAATTAATTTTACTACCTGGATTTTTCATTACAATTAATTTTACTAATGTGGTCTCAATTTTACTACTAAAAACTCAATTTTACATTGTAGACAAATTAATTGTGTCTACACTGTAGACCTCTAGCAATTTGCATATTTAAAAGCTAATAATTTGGAGCGTATTCAGGGCGTCGTTAAGTGAAGAAATGCACATAGAGAGTTTATCTGTAAAACTCTAACATAATGTACTAAATTTATCTACATAAAACATTAATAAATACGAGTCCAATATTTGTAAAACTTTCACATAAAGTATTTTGGAGCGTATCCAGGGCGTCGTTATGCGAAGAAATGCACATAGAGAGTTCAATATCTGTAAAACTCTAACATAAAGTATTAAATTTATCTACATAAAACATTAATAAATGTGAGTCCAATATTTGTAAAACTCTCACATAAAGTATTTTGCAGCGTATCCAGGGCGTCGTTATGCGAAAAAAATGCACATAGAGAGTTCAATATCTGTAAAACTTTCGGTTTTTAGTCTGCTTATTTGTAGGTTAAGTTTCCCTGTTTTGTTGGTATCGTTTCAATGGTGCCTCTATTTGCTCATGCGCTCGGTGTATTTCATTTAATTGGAGTTTGGAGGTCAACATTTTGACCAACACTAGTGAGATCACTGCCCCAAAACTTATGAAGAAATTGGGAGATTTATATTTCCTACGAGTCCCTAAGAATGCCGTTTGTGGATAATCCATGATACATAATGTCTCAACTGACTTTGTGGGGATCTCGGCACGTACATAGGGTAAACACTATTCTAATTAGCTTAGGTTGGTCTCGATTTAGGGGTTGGGTCAGACTATAGATGGTTAACCCTACCGATGCATCCTTTGCAATCATTTTACTTAACTCAGCCGTGTTTTGCTTGTACGCGGGTCTTCGCTGGGAATGTTTTTTGGAGATCATCTGCTCTCCTAGTGTTGTGGACATCAAGCATTGGCACAATGATCTTCGCAACATACATGTCGACGTCGGATTTCAATCCAGAATCTTGGTTGGTAAGGAGGTTGACATTTGTCTAGTTGGCGCTGATGGCCAGCCTCTCTGCGCTACGGATGTGTTGTTATACTCCTCAAATGGTAAGCGTGATGTGTGTGCCGATTTGACTGGCTCGTCGCCTTTGACTCAGTTGCAGTTACCTGATTTAGTGCTTGGGAAGGCGGTGCGTGAAGCGGCAAATCGGAAGCGTGCTAAGTATAGGCTAAGTGTGTTGCCTTGGGTTATTATGGCTTCCTTCCTTTCTATTCCCCCTCTTCATGGAATTTTGAGCCGGCATTTGTTGCATGCTTAAGCGGACACAACAGTTATTTTCGACGCAAGATATCGGTACGTAGGCTGAATCTCTCGGATGGTTTACTATAGGTAAATGTGTAGTATATTCGTAGCTCTATAAGGTTGAACCTATTTAAAGTTAATTATATTTGTTTTCAATACCATGAAAGAGATTCTTATCAAGGGCATGGATATATAATTCTAGTAAAATAGAAATTAAAAAAAAAAAAAAAACTATCTAGTAACCCCCTTTCAGATGGAGTTCCATCTATAGAAGCGAGTTTTAGTTTGGGTGGTAAATCCGCTCCTCGACTATCCATACTAAATGGTTTATTTCACATAGGTGCTAAATCCACCATGTTAAAGTTCTGGCTAAAATCACGACAATTAAGTGTCTTTCTAGAATACATAATGGTACTACCTAACTTATTTGAGTCCAATGTTAGTTGTGTGTGTCGTCGACAGGTTAAACTAAAACATTTATTCGATCTAGGGATGTAAACGAGCCGAATCAAGCTTGAACTCTTTAGGCTCGAGCTTTAGCTCAGTCTCGCTCCTTGGCACCAAGCTCAGGCTCGGCTCGGACTTCGCCGAGCTCCCCATATCTTGGCTCGAGCTTGTGTAAGCAAGCTCAATCATTTTTTTTTCTCCGATAAATCGTAAGAGATGCTACATAGCAGCCATTGATATAAAGAAGGCATTCACTTAGTGAGATATTGACAGTGTAGAGGAATGGACAATGTTATAGGTCTACAGTGTAGACACTCAAGAGTGTCTATAATCAGCAATAATTTTACTACACTATTAAAATTTTACTACTCACCCAATTAATTTTACTACCTGAATTTTTTATTACAATTAATTTTACTACTCCGATCTCAATTTTACTACTATCAACTCAATTTTACATTGTAGACAAATTAATTGTGTCTACACTGTACACCTCTAGCAATTTACTAGAGGAATATGAGTATATGACACACCAAGTCGCCAACTTTAATTTGAGAGATTGCGAAGTCGGTGAAGAGCTACAAACCAAAAATTAAAAAGAAAAAACTATGTTGGTAACTTTTTCAGTTTCATATTTTTTCGAAAATGAAAATCCCGTTTTTGAAAATTTGAAGGAAAAAAAAAAAAATTCATTATTTTTTTGGCAAATTTAATAAAAATAATCCAACTTTTGCCTTGTCTTCTAAAAATAACCCAACCTTTTGACGTTCACAAAATAACTCAACCTTTGACCTTAAGTTACAGAATTATCCCGAAAACCCTTGGAAAGAAGAATCTCCGGTGAACATAATGTAACGTGGCCTTTTCACCTTTCCCTTCTTCTTCCCATATATCTAGTACAAACAAACGAAGAAAAATTCCCCAAGTATTGGAGTTTAAACAACCACCAGATGTTCGATTGAGACCGAAACTTACACGATAATTTTTGTGAGCAAAGCAAAGATGACAACTCCGCGATGATTAGAAGGTCTGTAATGTTTTTTGCTTCGACTATTTAATTGTCAGTTACATGGTTCATGATCGGAGGCTAAGGAAGAATGTTTTTAAAGTAGAGGAGTTGCAGGTCGAAGGAATAACGTTTCATGCCTGCTTTGTAGGGTATGAAGTGGGTATCTTAATCTTCTAACTTACAAGGAATAAGGAATTCTCGAGAATTTAATGCTATTTTTAAAGCCACGGCGGATTGTGTTAATCGGAGATTCTTGCTCCGGATGGGTTTTGGGATATTTTTGTAACTCAAGTTCAATTGTCGGGTTATTTTTATTAACGTCAAAAGGTTGGGTTATTTTTGGAAAACAAGACGAACGTTGGGTTATTTTTATTAAATTTGCCTTATTTTTTTCTATATGACTATTATATTATTGAAACAACCAATTTGATACTCATTTGGGCAAAATATTTAACTAAAATCTATAACAGAAAAAACCAAATACAAATAATGGAAGTAGGTAAATTATACCGTGGTCGAGGAGCACAAGAACCATGGTGCTCCCACTCAAAACAAAAGGGTAAGACCATGAAAAAAACAACGAAAAATTATTTTTAACTGTGGTTCCTACTTCTCTATTGTGAGAAGGACCACTGTGCTCCATATGCTCCCGCGAGCATGGTATAAGCATTGACGGAAGTGATACCGAATTAACCCTTAAAACAATCTGATACTATATATTAAAACCTGAAACCAAGTCTTTCCTAGAACGACACTTGGTATTCATTAATTGGATAGAACATAAAAATAGCATTAAATATAATTATCGGTTAGGACATGGTAATAAATTATCAAAGAGTAGTATAATATAACTAATTTATGGAAATTAATTATTATGATAATTTATTAGAACAAAGATAAGCCGTAGTATAATATTAGCTAATTTATGGAAAATAATCATTATGGTAATTTATTCCAACAAAGATAAGCCAACATTTTTCTTATAGAATGAGTATAAACAATATAAATACTGAGTATATAGCCCGGGCGTGGCACGGGCATGCAAACTAGTAACCATTGAAAGGCTTAAAGGTAGTTAACCTCATCTAAAGAACGTGTTATTAAAAAAGTCTCCGAGCTTTTCCAAGCTGGACACCAAGAAGCTTGGGTTCGGCTCGTTTCCATCCGAGCTTAGCTCGGGCTTGGTGGAAAACGAGCTCGACCAGGAGGGTGTGTACACACTAATCGGATAATCAAAATTTCAAAAAAAAAAAAAAAAATACATGGCAAGTTAGATAAGAATCATAACTAATTCGCCATGCAATTATTTTGCAACTTCGATTAACCAATTAATGTGTATGTATACCCTTCTTATTAACGGTTTATTTTTCATATGGGGTGTTTGAGTTAGGACGGAGGTTTGACTGAACAAAGCCGGAGGGCTTGGCTATCCGACGTGGTTCATTTACACTCCTGGTTTAGTTTGATCGTCAGATATCGTGTTTAACTATTATTAGATATTGTTTATTATTATTAGTTAACATACATAAGATGATTGAGTAAATCCTTGCATGACTCTAAGCCTCTAGCACAGTAGAAATGCATTATTGTGTCAAATTTGAGGAAAACAAAAACACTACAAACTCCAGAGATTCCATCCAAAGAAGAAATAATCACGTTTTCACCAACATACTTAAGGAGAATAAATTCTTTCTTCCTGGGAAATCGAGTGTAGATTCCCCTCACAATCCAAAGAAATAAACGATGTTTATTACTCTCTTTCTTTATTGTTGGGTTGGGTTTTATAAGGAGAACTCAGACGCAAAGTAAATAGATAAAATAGATGGGGGACGTGTTTTGGATTTCTCTGCTCAATTATTAGAGCAACTGGAGGAAGTATTTTAGTACCGTAGAGTTGTATACTCCTAGTTAATAGACTCTTCACACTCATTTAGTAGTATTTCTACTAGGCAGAGTAGGCACAACATTAGGGAGGATATCGAGGATTGGTGAATCCTATCACTCTTTCTCCTTTCCCCTTTAATACTGTGACCAATGAGCAATTCTCCTTATTTATTACCAGTATATTGTGATCAGGGCTGGCGGATCCATCTTAACCCGATTCGTTGACCCGAAAATTAGACTCGATAGGAATCGTAATTGTGATCAACCATGAACTCGAATTGACCCGATCCGACAATTCAGTGATAATCTACTTGAAACCGACCCGACCCAATCTTTAGTTACCCGGTCGTTACCTGACAATGATCCGACATGTAATGTTAAAAATTGAAATGACATGCCTAAATCACTAGTAGTAAAAAAAACCTAACCTGGTCCGATAAGAGCCAAAATTGTGATCAACCAAAGGCGACCAGACTCGACCCGAAATCGACCCTACTTTACATGTAGTGACCATTTACTCGACAATAATTAACCTGACTCGTTGTGCCAAAAATTGAACTGACTCCCATGGATGACCATGAGTAACTAAACCTAATCATGACCCTACTCATTGACCTGAAACCGCCCGTCCCGGAAGATCATATGACCCGTTATGACCAGGCCTAATACAAGCCGATAGATCCGACCTAACTGACACGGAACCGGTCCGAACGACTTGTTAGCCAACCCTAGTCTTCTCTTGATGAAGGAGTGAGGTCATGAAAATTAAATTATCACCATGTGCTCTTCATTTGATTTAGTTTTATGTGAAATGACTTAAATTCAATTAAATTATCCAAACTAAACCAAACTGGAAGCATACATTGGCCTGGTAATTGGAACTTGTCATTTTAAACTTTTAATCTTTTGTGCAAGTTATGTCTTATTAGTGATACAAACACATTCTGGAGAAACAAATGAAGATACATCGATTAGTTAGGCTTGATGTGCCAAAGAAGAAGTTAAATTGAGGTTATGTAATATTGAAACAATAATTTTAACTAGAAACAGATCTCTATAGGGCGCGACATATATACATCAATAGCTTTGCGCCTTGAATTCTTAAAATATCATGAATGGACAAGAGTTGTTATACATACAGATTTGGTGATCAACCCGATGATGCATGTTTGTATGCTTTATGGCTTGAGAATTATTTAACAAAACATCATACACATAAGTAGTTAGGTCACATCCATATATTAGAGCACAAATTTGTAATTATGTAAATTCTCTATATCCATTTATTATGAAGGAATTCCCAAGCATTGTATCCACATCCCTAATCAGAACGAGGATACGACCTCGCTAGGGACTAAGCCCCTACTTAAGGATTTCTCCTCTGGGGATTGTTCACGCAGCAAAACGATCTGATCAATTACTAGTTGGTAGGAATTAGAAATTCAAACATCAAATTCTGCAAGCATAGGGAAAACGTTTTCTCTCTTTCATGAGATTAATTCAGCGTATGCTACATATATATGTTCTGTTTTTTTACTACATGTCACATTCATGCATAGGTCGATGAATATGTGCATATAATTAAAAGTTCCCGAACCATAAATTGTTAATTGCACAACTAAAGTTCTACTCCCTTCGTTCTCTATTCAATGTTAAAATTTCTATTTTCAATTGTCCAACTTTTTGGAAAAATTAATGGTTTATGAAAGAGGTAAACAAATCTTGCCCGTTCGATATCACTGCCGTTTTCTGTTTTTGGTTTTTTTTGCGTAATTTTTTGTGTGAAATGAGCTACATAATCAACTTTAAATTGTTTGTATCTATAATAATCATATAGAAAATGAAAACTGAAAACCAATTTTGAATTTTGCGTAAGTTTGGCATCATTTTGTGTTTTCATTTTTCATTTTTTATGAAAAGCAAAGTCCCTTTTTTGAAAACCAGAAAAAATGGTTTACAATTTTCAGTTGTCAGTTTTTTTGTTTTTTGTTTATATGACTATTATAGAACCAAACAATTTAAAATTAATTTTGTAACTTATTTAACTAAATTTTTTTACTCAAAAAAAAAAAAACAAAAATTGAAAACGACAGTGATACCGAACGGGCCCTTACCTTTTCAGCTTTTTAACAATCTAGGAGGACGGATGGAACACTAGTTATCAATATTATAAATTCTAATGTTTAGTACAACTTATAGATATAATAATTTCCCTCTTTGTCTATATTTATTTTACCGTTAATCAACCATGTCGCAACTCGCAAGTTCTGAAAATGTGAGGATAGATTGAAGGAAGTAATGTTTAGAGATTTGGAGGATCCTCTCACACTCACACAGGACCAAAATTGTTAGTTCTATATTGGTACACACTACACACATACAATAATAAAAGTGAAAGTTTAACTTTTAGTTCATGATTGTTAATACTATGTTCTGCGAGTGAAAAGGTAGCCTGGCTTAGTCTTAAGGCAATGCATGTTGCTTACATTTCAAGCATCTTTATGTGCTTTCGAATTTATTCTCGAAAATGAATATATTCTCTCTTAGCTTGGAGATGAGATGAGCCTGCGGGACCCGTCCATCTAAAGTGCTTTGCTATTCATCTATCTATCGGGCTTGGATTTTTGTACTGGATTCATGGACTGAATTCGTGACATTTGCATTTTCAAATACTCAAACATTGTCTTGATTGCTAAACGCAACTTTTTTTTAATAACGTAATTTTATAAAATATCTATTATATCCCCACTTTTTCCAAAATAACACAAATACCCTAGAGCTAGTATTTTATGATACAAATTGTCTTTCCATCATTAAAAAATAAAAAACATGCAGAATTTTGCGCGACATATAATAACCAATGACGTACCTCAATTTCATCGTTATTTTGGCTCGATTCCGTCGAGTTCGATCGTTCCATGATAGTATTAAAACATTTTCTTTACTTGCAATGGAATCTAGTGTTTGATAGTATGATTGTTTAGGGTTGCTTGCTTGAAAAAGTGTGTTATATGTTTACTTTGAGCAGTCCTAAGGAGGGGGCTATCATTAAGGGTAATATTTGAAGAAAAATGAAAAAAAAAAATAGGTTACGTTAGTATTTTTTATGTTACATTTAGCAATACCCATTGTCTTAAAAGTATATTTTTATTCAGATTTTTATGTTGGGTTTTTCTAAAAAGTGCCCATGGGCACTTTATAAGGATTATTAAAAAGGTTAATGACTTCATAACAAAATAACTAATTTATAGTTTATTATCTTCTGTAATAGCAATCCACTCCAAAATCACGTATCACCAGAAAATGGTTTAGGGTTGGCTTTCCCGGTGCCGCGGTACCGGGAAAGCCAACCCTAAACCATTTTTCGGCAACCCTTAATCAATTTCCCATTCTAAATCACATCTCCAAGAGAATTTAGTAATTGGGACACCATGTGCACAGTGTTTTTCACCAATAACATAATTTCGGGAAAAAAAAATTAGAAAAATCAATTTTCGGAATTATTTTTGAAAAAAAAACAATATGGAATTTTTATTTTTGTTATATATTTTTTATAATTTTATTATTATTGAGATATAATTAACACAATAATTAACTTCCCGCCAACATCTAATGATGTCCATGTCATCACTTAACAGATTTATGATAAGGGAGTTAGGCCCAGGGACACCATGTGCCGGGTTGTGTAAAACTGAGGGACACCATAGACTAGCAGTTTCAAAAGCAAGGACACCATGCGCAAAACGTCAAAACTCAGGGACATCACGTGCATTTGCCGTATTAATTAAGATGTCGTTTTACTTTCAGTGCTCATTATTAAAATGCCCATATTCATCATTGTTATGTGCATATTCACCATTATGTGGGGTGTATTATCTCAATTGTGTGGATATTATGTCTTATTTAGTGCTGATATTCATTATATAGAGTTGTACTCTCTCATTCGCCTATAAACTTCCTAATATCTATATAGGGGTAACATCTTTAAACTTCTGACTTAGAATATTTCCTTATTTGTACATATAAATGACCAAAACACTCTTGCTTATTTATTAAAACTGCAAGTGGAACATACCTCTATGTGTAATTTTACACCAAGTGGACGATAAAATCATTCTTTATTCTATCATATATTATATATTAAAAACTTTGTTAGAGGCAAAGACCACGTTCACCGGTTTTAGTTAGGTCATCTGGCATGCCACGTGGCATGTCTCTTTAATTTCAATTAAAAAAATCATTTAAAATGTCTTTTATAGTTAAGAGTGCAAATGGATATTTCATCGATGGTGAAATATAAGTTACGTTTTCCATAACAAAAAAATCACAATATTTTTTTATTATAAAAAAGTCAATATTAACTATCAATTGATTTCACTTCTACCTTATTATTTTGTACCTTCATTATTGCTTATTTGATCTGGAATCACATCATTTATATAGAAAGTGAAAGTTTTATAAATGATGAATTTATTGATAAAATTATTTGTTTACAAAGAAGTAAAATGATAAATTTTATTTCGGGCCTAGCCGGGTAGTAAACTAGTTTTTCTTAAAAACTGTGTTCCGACCCTACGCGTTTTATAGGCAAACGGAGGAGTATATTCATCATTTTAAAACTTATATTCACCATTCTAATATTTCAGGAGGATGTATGATATTCGCATTAGATATAAAACACAAGTTCAAGCTTGGATCAAACTTGGATCTCGCTTGTGGCAAGAAATAAGGCAACAAGAACAGATATATTCTGGACGTTTAGTGTTTAGTAGCAGAATATCGATGTAGCTCTAGTGATAAATTGTTGATAAATATTAGTAGTAGATTATTGATGAATATGTTAGTGTATTTTGATGTATATGACATCGCTTTTGATGAATATGTATTCCTTTTCTTTTTTTGAGGGTCGATGAATATGTATTCTTGTATCGTTATTAATGTCACTTTACTCTAAAAAAACGTGTTGAAAAAATACCATTAGTTACATTATTAATTAATGAAGAGATCATTTCTTCAAAATATTGCTTGATTCATCACACTAACATTTATATTCATCAAATTATGGTTGGACACACACAAAAAAAAAGTTAAAAAAAAAATCCAAAATCTGCTCAGTAAGACTTGAACTTGGGTCGTTTGAGAAACACAAGTGAAAGGCCAACCAACTAGGCTACAACTACAAACTTATGTCATAAGCAACTAACAGCTACTTCTACCTTGGCGTGGGAGTATGGGGAGACCACAGTATAACGATTGATAAGCATTGGTCACGTTCACCATGAAAGGAGCAATAAGAATAAACTCAAAGGTCACTTGCTTCAGAGAAACATACATTCTTCCAAGTCACCACAAAGACGCACATAAGAAGGCCCTGGATTAGGTTTCTGACTATATTTGGCAACAAAGATATAATTAGCTCGTTGGTAGAATTTCCAAATATGAAGGATAATCGCCGCTCCTCTGCAAGATACGGCTCAAAGGTATATTATCTCAAAATAAATAAAATGAGTCAATAGGAGTGCAAAACAATTCCAATGAAGTGCACTCATCCTTGCCTTTGCCAAGTACAAACTTATCCAAAAACTATGATGTAGCATATCTAACATTTTATTGAGGTTGTTTATTCCATTTGCACATTGCGTCTTCAAGAATACTTGTTTATTGAGCTTCTGGATCCATGTGCAAATAACAACGTCCCATCTCGTACAAAAAGCTGATACTCTTCAACACAAGCTCATATTGCACAAGCCTGGTACAAAATTGTTTTCGTCCTTACATGTACCAACCAGAGCTAAGCTATCTACGAGAGCTGAAACTTGCCGAAATCGCAAACAATGTTTGTCAGCAAGAATTCGTGCAGTAAACTTAGCCAAAAGGCCAGACAACATAATCGCTCTGTTGTATTAAAACTTAAAAGCTTACCATTGTGCTCTGTTCAGAAACGACTAGCTGCTCATATTTCCCAAGCATACATATTTCATCTGCAATTCCAGGCAAAGAAAAAAGAATTCCACCAGTATTAATGCAAAGAAAACCAGGTCAAATGGAATTAGCAAGACTAAGGAAAACTATTGAGACATTGTTACACAGAGGTAACAGGTTCAGGACGTTCTGGTGACTGTTAAGTAGCCGATTACACAATATTGTTCCTTTGGCACATGCACAGACGTTCAACATGTCAATTGCTACTAGCTTCGTATGGTTCCTCTCAGCTGACAGCCTCGCACACAAGTGTGTACTGACACTGCCAGAGGTTACAAAAGCCACTTCGTTCGCGAGGGTTTTCAATCACCAATATGAATTGATTAATTTGGGTAATAAGAGGATGGACATGATATGATGGGAGAACAGACCAAACTGTTCACTGGAATGCTGTCTGAGATGAGGGCAACAGAAAATTTGGCCTAGTTCATTTTGAACCATTAACAATAAACCAAACCCCTTCATCCTTCAAGCATCTCTACTACAACTCCCCACTGATTCAATCATGAACCAACAAATATATATTCTGTGAAACAAAAACAAAAAGCAAAGAAAGTTCTCTCTCCCCCCCTAACTCAACTACTTTTACGACCCTTGTTTCCTATTCTACTACAATTACTAAGTTCAAGTTTAGCAATAACTATTTAATGTCCTCAAACCCAAGGGACCTCACTGTTACCGACGTCATTCAATAATCAATACAACAACAACAACAACATCTTTACCCCAGTGCCTTAACGGCTGCCACCAGAAGGCGGGGTAATGGGGGGTCCTATTGAAACTTAGAGAGGCCGCGTACGGATGTTCGAGAATCGCACCGACAGACTGCTACTTCACATATTAAGAAGCCCACACAGTTTTATGAGTCATTTTGCTTTATTCCGTTTTATCCCAAAGCCAAAGAATAATTAGTCTTTGGCTCAATTGGAAATGGAAACTCTCTAATGTTACATTTAAATGCTAATAAGGCAACAAAATTACATTTAAATGTTAATAACTGCAATGAGGCGTAGTTAGAATATAACAATAGCTGGTATAGTTTTGGATCCGGCAAGAGGAGAAATTACTAGACGAGAAAAGATCTGGACTTTTTTATAAAAGTTTGAAGTTTGAACCTTATGGACAACCTCTTAGCTAATCTTTGTTCCTCCAAGGCTTAATTAATTACACCATAGCAAACATTGCATTTTAAAAGCATATCCATTACACTGGATTACATGGGTGAAGAATGCTTGGAAAAATGATGGAACTTTGAGGACAAACTGCTGAATCGCTGAATCTGTGTACTATTATAGAGCCAACACCCCTTATGGTATCCAAATTAAGGTATTGCCATTTATACCCCTTCTTAGTAAATATCCAAGTAATAGAAAAAGGTTAAGACGTCATTTGGTAACCCTTATTTCAACCCAATATTGAGCTATTGTACACGAGACACAGGAGAACCGCCTCAAATTCTAAATTCAACTAATGACAACTGCTCCTCCAATTGCATGTCTCTACTCTCAAACCTCCCAATGAAATTACATTTGAATTACTTTCACTACGGTTTCTATTTCAACAAAGATGCATATGGTATTCAAAAGTTTTGTTATTGCTCTTCCGGTAATTCTTGAAATAGATTTTTACAATGTATTTTCATTCTTTACTTCTTGAATGATGAATTAATAGTTGAAGTTTCAGGTTTGAATACATCTCATAGAAAATTATTCAAGCTCCATCAAAAGTTGAGGTACGTTCTCTTTATGTCATGAGGTGAGTTCTTCACATTCTAATTTGTTCTTTTTTAATTTGAGGGCAAAACTTCTTTATTTTGTTTTACGAGTTCGTTCAAATAACTTTAGCAATTAATAAGTAGTATGGTCAATCATACTACCTAATTTTGCAATTAGATCTATGTTTGAGTGTAAGATTCCTTGATTCGACATTCTGCGTTTTTTAAACATGAGTTAAGTTTGGACAAGGGTGTTCTTCTTTCTCGGTACTGTTACCTAATATTTGACCCATAAAATTAAAAACATTCAACTTTGATATAATTCGTTTTGAATGCTTTCATGCTTGCTCTAACTCGTTTTGATGCTAGATGATGGTTTGTGGTTTGGTTAAGGGAGAAAAGTATATATGATGGATGGTTGAAGATGAAGATGGGTGGTTCAGTTCAAAGGCTCCTTTGACTAATTTACTATAGATGCCATAATCTCATGCTTTAGTTTAAGTCTCCTCCTCCGTTTGATCTTAGGTGGAGTATAAATTTTCCATGATATGGTACACTTTCATGAAAGCTAGTTCATGGAGTATATCATAGTAATCTTACTACACAAATTGTATCTTAATTATGATGATATTTTGGTCTATGAGATGATGGTAATAGTGTCATTCGATTTGATTGTCGAACTCTTAAAATATTTTTAGTTGCTTGATTCGAATTCAATCTCATATAATTTCTTTTGAATATTTCAATTAAAATCAGGAGTCTGTAGTTGGGCTCCATTTTTGTTGTTGATGTTGGATGAACATAATCATATGTATGGTCATATTCATGTACATCTTCTCATTTCTATGAGTAAAAAAATGAGCATTGCTAAGATTATCAGCCAAATTTTATTTTATTTTTTCATCTTTATTTTTTTTTTTTATCTTGGGTAGTGATGAAGCTGAGTCTTTCATGCAAATGCGATGTCAAAGGCAGAATTTTAATGTTGAGGATGACTCAAAGTGGCGATATTTGGTTTAGTTTTTTTGAAGGTGGAACTAAAGAATATCCTCTAATCCTAACCCAAGATGATGTTGCTAGTTTACATTTTAATTCTGTGTACTTTTTAATTACAAACTATATGGAGTAGGTGCAGATGTATTATATGGTAAATGTGATATAAAAGTGACTTTTCCATATCTTTAATTGTCAAAATATTTGCTATCAATTGATTTACATCATTATCGTTATTTACTTATTTGTTCTTTTTTGTGAAGATTAAGTACTTTAATATTGCACATCTATTACATAACCATTCTTTATTTATTTACAAGAAATGAAGTGATAACATTTATTTCGGGCGTAGCTCGGGTAGTAAACTAGTTCTTTATAAAAGTTCCAATAAAGACCCACATGTGACATTCCTTACAACATAGTACCCTTAGAATCGTGTGTCACAATGTCAAATATAACAATGGTCTTAAGAATGAAGAGGGTCATATTACTTACTTCAAGGTATTCGTCCATACCATACTTGGATCCCTCTCGTCCAATACCAGACTGCTTGAATCCTCCAAATGGAGCTACCTGTTTGATTAAGACTCGTTTAGATAACATAAATGCTCATCATTTCGACGAAACAGACAGATGGTATACTGACCTCTGTGGAAACCAATCCCTCATTTACTCCAACAATCCCATATTCAAGAGCTTCAGTGACACGCCATGAACGTTGAACATTTGTTGTAAATATATAAGCAGCTAATCCTGCATTTGTTGGAGAGCATAATTAGAAAGAACTCCCTCCCTCCCCCCCTTACTATTCAAAGAAAACAGTCAGAGAGATAACATTTTGTTTCCTGAAATTTTTAATATACTGCATAATTGTTCATCAGCCCAATCTGTGTTAACCACACGATTTCCATCACCAACAAAAAATGATATATCCACATGATATTAATTAACCTTGAACTTAAAAATAATAATTTAATTGAGCATGTTGAGTTTCCCAGCGAAAATATTTAGCCATATGAAAGGGACTACCACAAGTTAAATTTTTGGCAAAGTCTCATATAAGACGGTCTCACAATAAGCTATTGTGAGACCACTTTATTTGGTTAAAAAGTAAACAGTTTAACATTCATTGTGATCATTATATTGCTTAGTGATCATATTAGATTACAATTTAACCACATTATTCGTGATTTAAAAGGGCCACGATATATAAAATTAGGCATAATTTTTAGAGTAACACATTGACATATTTTATATGGGGCATTATAATCTTATATTAGATTAAAGCAATTACTAAAAGAAGTATAATGGTTACTAGAAATGTAAAAGAGGTCACTATTTATATAAAAAAAATGGGTCTCACAATAAGTTAGTGTACCACAAGAAAATTAAAACTGACCAGCATTGGTGTCATTGGCCATGCGGATGGCATCCTCCTCTGTTTTAAAAGGCAAAAGGGGAGCAACAGGTCCAAATATTTCATCCCTGCATTATCGACTCAAATCACAATATCATAAATTTAAATGACATTCGGCATAAAAAGCACAAGTCAAAACTCATGATAGCATTTCAACGAAGAAGCCAGTTTCATCAGCGATTAATATTTTACCACATAACGCTGGATCTATACAGTAGAGAAATCAACGGAAAATCATATAAGAATTCAACATAGGAACATAATAATCCATTGAAAAGCTTAATGTTCATATAATGAATCATTCATGCTAAGTCATAAGCTCTATAATCAAATCTAGATATCCAAGGAAGCATAGGTTTTAGTATATCAGAAAGGAATTTCGCCTTTTCAGCTCCTGATGTCATCTTATACAATAAGGTGGCTCTGGTTTTGTGTTGGAGAAGGTCAGCCAAGCCATGAGCGCAGTGGGAACAAGAACACTAAGCAAAACATCAATAACAACCACCCACTGCCTCAGAGGCGCCCACCTACGGCGAGGTACACCTCACCCCTATGTTTAGAGAATTAGTTATATTGATGACCAAAACAAAAATGGCGTTGAGAGTTATATCAACTGACTGCTTCTTATGAATATGAGATGCACACACTACCAAGGCATTTTTCTTTATGTCGTGATATTCCAAATTCAAAGACTAGTGAGTCATTGACAACTCTAGAAGTACAACGTCACAGATATAAACACATAGCTATCAAAATGATCTTGCACAGCAACCGACACAATTTCTCACAAGAATACCAGAGTGCCCCAATGCCACACATAAAAATGGACAGCCAAGCTTCCTCACATAAAAAGCAACGGCCTCGTTGTTCATGGAAGTTGGAGGTAGCCGAACCCAATTACAACAGATTCCTCGGTTAAAAGCCAAACCACCACAACACCAAAATAAAAACCACCACAACTAACACAACTATGAACAGCAACGACAAAAAAGCCTCGGCGAAAATGTTTATGAATAATAAACAAGTGGAGAATTGGTAAAAGAATGAGGATAGGTTGAAAAGTAAAATAAAATGTGAAAAAATATTACAAAGGTAAAACAATAATTTAAATGAGGAAAGAGTCACGGAAAATGTAATGCGAAAAACAAGTAAGAAGACAGCCACTAACCGATTTTGAAACATTCACTGGATAAATAAAACTAGAACAGAACCGCTATAGTTGAATCAGTACCTTGACATTAGCATCTCGCTGTTGACCTGAGTCATGATTGTGGGCTCAAAAAATGTTGACCCAGTTTGATGTCTTTTACCTCCAAGTAGCACCTTTGCTCCCTGGAAATGTAAATAAAAATAAAAATAAAGACACATTAAAAATATTCAAAACACTCACTTCAGATTAAGGGGTTCGCTATTGTTGTAGAGAGTCATTGACGAACACGAAGAGTGTGAACTTAAGGGTCACGGGCGAGGAGTCCATGTTGGGCATCCGAGGTTATCAGGGACACATACCAGTCTGGTTTCCATATTAAAAGATCATAATTTACTAGAACGCATACAAATAGAGGAAAGTATATTTTCCCTTCGAGAAAATGAACTATAATTACCTTTGAAATGGCATCTTCTACAAACTTTTCAACCTGTCACACACCATCATTTAGAGTTGAAATCAAGAATCCTTGTAAATACAAACTGTAGGTTGAAGGGAAGCCACAGTAGTTTAGAGCCAAACCTACCTTCTGAACAGCAGCTTCATTGATAAGTGGTCCCTGTAACACAAAGACACTGTTTAACGAATGCTTACATGAGGTAGTTCAACTGTTGTCAAACTTTCATGACGGCTAAACGACATACTAGCAACTGATATTTTATTATTATTGTTGGAAAAGGAATGATTATACTCTCTCAAAGGCAAACAAAATGTGACAGCTTCTTTGGTAAAAAGAGAGAACATCTTATTGTTGGAAACTATGTATCTCCTAAATTATCCAATATGTAAAACTGATAAGTATTTTACGGGTCTTCTTTTACTGATAATAAGTTCAACTCTGTTCTCCATACTTTTGCCCTTTTACTGCTGACGTATCCAGCTGAATACATGATAACCGACTCCAAATCATTTTGGGACATTGTAATACCCTTTCTTGTGCTAAAGGATACTGCCCCTTATTTGGGTTGGAGGGAGTATAAAATTTTCAAAGGAGTTAGAGCAAACTAAAACTTCTCTCCATTGCAAAATCATAATAGGAAAACCCGAACAGACTCAGAAGCCTTAAAAGCCTTAGCACGTAAGGGCAAAAATCACAATTTTTGTTGCCAAGGGCTTAGTCATTGAAAACCAAACTGTAAAACCCTCATTCCTAGCAGCACTATAGGGATTAGTATATTTGTAAGACTAAATAGCCTTGTGTAGGTAACTAATTATCAGTTAGTACTACTAAATAATATAAATGCTTTCATGAAACCACCAATTATAAGCTAAAGAGATGTTTCCCAAACCCAACAGTTAATCAACATATAGTCTTGGGAATTAGGCCTACTGATGAGGATACAGTACAATCTCCATCTTTTAGTACGAGTCTCAGTATTACCATCTCATCTGGTTCAAGTACTACGCGAAATGGTACCAACTCATAAGATGGTCCATCTTCAATAACTTACTGACTTAGGTAGAACCAGGCACACTTAGTGTAAAATTCAAGAGGTACATAACAATGTAATTGATGAATTAACCACAACCCCTATAAAGAAAAATCAATTCACCACAAAATAAGATGACTATGACCACCTGAGAAACACCATCAACAAAGCCATTTCCAACTTGTAGTTTCTCGACAGCATGCGAAAAAGCCTTCGCAAACTTCTCATAAATACCTGCAAGTTGAAAGGATTGTGAAAGCACACAACTAAAGTTTCTCCGCACGTGTTCGCATTGAAAGTGTAGGATCAATTCATACCTTCCTGAACAAGTACCCGATTCGAACATACACATGTTTGACCGCTGTTACGAAACTTGGATCCAAGCTGCAAAGAATGCTCTACTAGTCAAAATAGAATTTTATTCAAGAGTAAATAGGAACCAATGAAGAAGTGTGACAGAAGAAAAAACAAACAACATGAAATCACTGTTAGTCTACACTGCTCAGTGCTCACTGTACAGACAAAATGTCGATCAACATAACTTTGAAGTGTGAACTACCTTGTAATTTCCACTGCAAGGAGACAACTTTCGTAAACTACTGCAGTTAGACCTGTGGAATGGGAAGGAGCTATCCATAAGCCTGTGACCCAACTACAGGTTTGTGATCCGCCCCCTTATTAACGAGTTAAGGCAATACCGGCCTAACCCTCTAACAAAAATAATGGGGCCAGCCAGATATTCTTGCTTTTTCTCCATCAAATTCTACTCAATCAGTGCCTCTCCCACTTTATTAATTCTCTCTCCTCTAAAATCATTATCAAACTTATCTCAAAGTAAATCATCCAAATGATAAGCACACATATAAAAACCCACATATCAATTGAACTTCTTCATTACTCATAATACATCATTAAGTTTGCGATAGCGGTTATGCAATTTTGGTTTTATGCAGCATACTCCCTTCAATTCATTCAATTGTTTACGTTGGGCTTGGGTTCCCCTCACAAAACCCGGCCCAACGTAAACAATTAAATGAAATGGAGGGAGTAATTCACTACTGCATGCACAATCAATCAAATTTGTTTTATTTTTTGTCGTATTCTCTTCAGATGAGCAAAATACTCACTATTCCTTGGTTTTGGAATATAATGCAATAAAGCAAAATGGCTCACAAAATTGTATGCACTTCTTTATTATGCAGTAGCACTCAGATGTGCAATTCTCGACGCATTTTCCACTATGGATCATCCATAAGCAGCCTCTCTATCTTTTCAACATTAGGGGGGAGCCTTTTAGGCACTAGGGTGATGTTTTTGGTTTTGTTGTTGTCATTCTACTTCTTGTGGTTGGTTTTGTTGTTGTTGGTGGTGCTGTTGTTTGCTTGTAATTTGCAACTCAAATCAAATTCTCAAATTCATCTTTCATCACCATTCGTGTTCAATTGGACAAATCGATTGCTCCATTTCTAGTCATTCCTTCTTGTTCTTAGTGATTACCTTGATTGCAGGAATTATAATATTTCTCCGTGATTCATGTGCCTTGCTTTTATTTTGCAATCAAGGCAACAATTTTTTAACACTACACCCCCGTCTCTCTTTAAACACCCCATATGCATAACGTAACCTAATTGAGGAGGGTGTACATACTAATCGGCTGATCTAAGTTCCAAAAAAATTGCATGAATTTTTGCTAAGATTCTAAACGAACTCGCTATGCAATTTTTTTGGAACTTTGATCAACCGCTCATTGTGTACAACCTCCTCAACACGGGGGTATTTTGGGGTATGGGGTGTTTAAAGAGAGACGGAGAGTGTATACCATTAGTTTGGACAACGGGCAAAGATTTAGAAAAGGAACAAGGGTCAGGGTCAGGTCAGTGCGACCTTTAACCAGCTCTGCCCCTATAATGCTGTTGCATGACCCGCTCCCAGCCCCCTCCCCCCCATTTTTGGTTGATCCTGACCCGACCCATCATACAGGAATAGCTGCAGCTCAGTCCAAGGAAAACTAGTAGGATTGGAGCCATAATGAAAGACATACCACAAAATGCAAAATTGGGAGGAAGAGTCAACCCAGTTCACCCAACATTCATGAACTGCCCATGGTCTAACCTATGGAAATCATGCCTTAGGCTTTCTAGAATTGCTAACTAAGTCTATAAAACTATAAAAGCAGTACTGTCTATTACAAATCAGGAAAACAAACTCAAGTTAATGTGTCTAAACATATTGATATAAACATTTCCGCTCCAAAAACATACAAAAGGGAACAGCCCACACTTACGGACGGCCATCTTACAATAAGATGTGCTAAAAAAATTTTTTTTTGGTACATAGGAGCAGCTAATGCTACATGTTGCGGGGGTGGGGATCTGAGGATTCGAGCCCAAGACGAACCCCAGGCACGTTGACTTCTAACCACTAGGCCAACAAGTCTATGGTATCCCCATGGTACCATGAGGATGGTACCTCAAGTTAAGTTAATACAAGTAATGACCAAGATTTATACAAATAATGACGTAGACCTAAAGTAAAGGAAAGATCAAGTCATGTAAAAAGAATAATGTATGAATCTAAAGGATTAACCAAGTTATATACAAGTAATGACCAACTGTGGATAAGGAATGATCAAGTTAATACAATTAATGAACGAGTTTTATAAAAGTAATGACCAAATTCTATACAAGTAATGATCAAGCTTTGAACAAGGAATGACCAAGTTAAATAAAGTAATAACCAAGTTCTATACAAGTAATGGATAAGTTCTAGACAAGGAATGACCAAGTTAATACAAGGAATGATCAAGCTCTACACAAGTAATGACCATGTTGTGGACAAGGATTGACCAAGTTAATACAAGTAATGACCAAGTTCTTAAGAAGTAATGACCAAGTTGTATAAAGGAATGATCAAGTTGTACAAAAGTAATGACCAAGTTTTGGACAAGTAATGACCAAGTTCAATCCAAAAAATTGGACGCAAGGCACCATGCTCATTGTATCATGGGGGTACAATAGATTTTGCCCCACTCGGCCAACCTTGATCCTCTTTGTGCTAAAACATAAATGAGCGTTTATGGTTATTCGGGTAAATTTCCATCTTGTAATTCTAAAGCTTGATATGAAACTTTGGAAGGCCATATCTTACCGTAACACACTATAGGCTTGTTTTACCCGAACACTTTTGCTCTTAGAACCTTAAAATAGAAACCTTGACAGCATGAATCTAAGTCTAAAATATGATAAAATATTAAAAGGCAAAAACACATCCACTATACAAAAAAAAAAAAGTAAAAAGCTACAGATTAAGGGGCAAAAGAAAGGCTAGAAGAAAAAAAATATAGAAAACTAAAAAATATGGAAATTGCATCGTCGAACGCCTATGGTACACCTCACTATTAGTGCCTCGAGGTGCGTCATGTAATCTGCTCGCTTGAGGCACACTGAAGTGTTTTAGCTGGCACCTATCGGTTCAAGTGCTTTTTTTTAAAAAACTAATAACGAGAAAACCAAAAAAAAAATTGAACAGAAGTGGTGATATCTATGGAGGGAGTAAAAATAGGTTATGATTATTCTATTTGGTTTATAAATTTCATAAATGGTCAGTCCTCACGTAAGAAACGAAAAAGGAACAAAAAAAAAAAAAAAAACCTTTTAAAACACTGAGAAAACTAAAAAAGACACTTTTGGAAGATGGCAAGCTAATGGAAGTTTCAAACCATAATAGAATGGAAAAAGTTCTTTTCACTACCTTTTAAAACTTTATTTTTTCTCCCAAATTTTAAATCAATATTTTGAAATTGTCACTAGTATCAGCAGGCTACAAATGCCTTTATTTCCACTGAGGATACAGATAAACCGCCCCATTTTCTAAACAGAGGCCTGCTGACAGGCATTAAAGTGATCTTCTGAATGAAAAGAAAATTTTATGCAAGGAAAGGACCATTCATAGAGATAATGAAGCAATTGGGGACAAGCTGTCCTCATTGCTCTACAATAGTTACAAAAATGCAAACTTCCTTCGTCGATGAATTAAAGAGGTCTCTTAAAAAAAACACCTGCTACATTAGCCCAAAAATGAAGCAAGATAAACAACTATCTCTCAAACATAGTCGATAGAATGAAATTGCCTGAATAGCAAATTGCCTTTATCCCTGATGCACAGAATTCCCAAGCATCTTCTTCTCTTTATTCCCTCCTAAACCCACAAACTTCACATAAAGAATATCAACTCCAAAGACAGGACAGACCCAATTCTCCTTACTAACTGCAGTCAACGGAGGCCAAAGCTCATAAGCAAACTCATAATGTAGGAAGAGATGATTATTGGCTTCAAACCAGTTCTAGCTGATAAAACAGATGTTCGGACAAAAAGCAATAGTAGGCCTACAGCAGTGCAAAGTATTGCAAGTATTTATCCTACCCAAAGCCATAGTCCAGCAAAAAGCCCATGCCTAGAATTATGGACTTCCAAAGAAAAAAACAACAATGTTATTTGTAGATATTTATCCCCTTTACTAAAAACACTTTATGTGGTATCTCTCTCTGAGGGCATGCCAGAGGACATAACAACAACATTTTTACCACAGTGTCTAGGCTCCCGCCATAAGGCGGGGTAAGGGGGGCTCGGATGCACGCAAGCCTTACCCATATTGAAACATAGAGAGGCTGCGCACGGGTGACCCAAAATGAAAATTGCTTCGAGAATCGCACCGATTGACTGCTACTTCATAAAATAAGAAGCATAGACAGTTTCATGAGCCATTCTGCTTTATTCCATTATATCCCAAAGCCAAAGAATAATTAGTCCTTGGCTCCAGAGGACATAAGAAAAAGGAAATTGACTATTCAAAATGCTCTGTGGCATATATATCTCTCTTCACCTGTGGCCGGATTAGCGTGACGAAATGCTGAAGGGAAACCCCAAAACTGTGTGCAACTGATTCTTCAGGTCAAGAATGTTTCGTTCTTTATCTATTCTATAATATTTGTTCACCAAGATTTTCAAACAGAAAATCCTAAATTATGAAATGTTGTAAATTTATTTGGTAAAAAAGCCCACACAGGTAAGGCTATAAGCATAGAGACATTCTATTTCAAATATGAACCGAATTGTACCGGATGGCCACTGGTTCAACTGCAGAAGCATCAATGCAGAGAGTATCTGACGTGTAAGTCAGCTATCTCAAGAGATTATCAGAGCAGGAGGGTTGAAAATCAGCTGCTTGTGGTACCAAACATGTTTAATCCACTACAGTTCAGTCTAAGGATGGCTCTAAAGTCATATAAGACCATGGTGTCCGGATTCCCCTCAGATTAGCTCCAAATCATGCCTAGGATATCAGAGCTGAATTTCACTCTTTAAGTGTTAATTTGGCCATTAATAAGAAGTCAGGAATAAAATTCAAGTTGTTCAGGCCACGGTAAAAGCTGTGTGTGTAGCTGTGAATTCTGGAAATAACTGGTGGTCTTGACAGTGACGTTTTGTGCTCCTACACAACTGTCTCACAGCATTTCAACCTCCCCTCTCTGCATTGTTGACACATTTTCAGATTAAGCACTTTTCAGATTTCTTTTAGTTGTATTTATGTGCACCACTCAGCAGACTTCATCAAAGGATTATGAATAGTGAGCCTTTATATAGTGCAGGCGTTTCCTGAACTTGTGAGGACTGTAAAAGGCATTCTCAGCTTTGTAAGAAGGCAGTCGTTGAATGAAAAATTATCCTTGGGTTTTACCAAGTTTTCTACCTTCGTGGGGAAAAATTCTTAATACCTGTGTGGAGTAAGATTTCAAGGAAATTTTCAACCTGTGAGGTAAGAATTTCTCTAACTCTATCTTTCATTTCATTTCCAAATGTTGTTGTTTTCATAAAAGTCAAAAAGCTTCAAAAAACAGTCCCACCCCCATAGTTTATGCTGCACCAACTATGAAGGATTTTACCCAAGATTGCTATGAGATAAAGTTAAGTTCAAATCTCTTCTCTACATGTATAGTACTCTTAAACCTAAAAATCAGAAAAAACCAGGAAAGACAAAAAGGAGAATATTCTTCATTCTCTGAGATTTAGGGGTGTTTTTTTTTTTTTAATAAATCGAGATTTAGGGGTATTTAGGAATGCATATTATCAAAGAAAAGTGAATAATTCAAAACCCCACAGATAAATTATGTCGACCAGCTATACATATGTCCAGTTAATAATAAAAGAGTAAAAGAAGAGAATAGAAACAGTCTTTATACTTACAGCTCCTTTCACCGCCACATCCAAGTCAGCATCATCGAACACTATGCATGGTGCATTGCCACCAAGCTCCAAGGAAACCTATAGACTACACTGATCAATATCAGGGGATCAATTCAGGCACTTGAACATGGATCAGAAAGAGCATTAACGAACCCTCTTAACAGTAGAGGCAGCGCCGGCCATTAACTTCTTTCCAACAGCTGTTGAACCAGTGAAGGTAATCTTTCTTACCTGAAATTTAACAGCATATTGTCATACATCTGACTGAATGTTGTGGTGAACAAAATATACAGAGTAGGGTTAAAAATTGAGATGCAAACCTGAGTGCTTTTTAGTAATGCATCACCAATTTCTGAAGCATGGCCCATAACTACATTAACTGTACCCTGGATAATAAATAATTTCACATTACACTTCCATAAAGGGTTTACACACAAAGATCCTGGTACAATACAGCTAGGCAAAAGGTAATAGTATATATAATTAATGTAATTAATTTCCTAAGTGATGCTTTCCCTTATATAGTATCAGAGAGTTAGGTTTTCTTCCGCTGCCCTAACTCTTGATCTCCTTTCGTGCGTTGTTTTCGGCCGGAGATGGCTTCCATCTCTGCCATCTCCGGCTGGCCATACTTCAGCCTTCTCCTTTCCCTATTTGTTAGGCTCACACATATTAGGTTAAGTTTTTATTCCTCACAAAAATAAAAGTTGATGATTTTGATTGAGCCGTGGTTTGACGTCGGCTTATAGCTATGACACCAACAAGCTTGCATCCTTCGTGGTGGATTCTTTTTCTTCTGTCTCTCCCTCTTCTACTCCTCTCTTTCTCTGTGGTTCACCCACTTTGGTCCTGGTTCGCCAGTTTGACTTCTTCTCTTCTTCCCATCTGTCTATGTGGTTCACCCACTATGGTCACCGTTCATCGGCATGACCTCTTCTCTACCTGGTATGCTAGCGTCCTCAACCTCTCAGTGGGGCGTCGCGACTCGCCACCTCTTTCTCACGATTCGCCCCCTTCTCGCGACTCGTGTGATTGTTCCGTCTGCTGGTCCGTCTTCCGTCTTCTGGTCCATCTACGGGTCGTTCTGCTGGTCCGTCTACTGGTCCGTCGACTAGTCCTTATGCTGGGGTCTCTCTCCAACCTTGGATCCTTGTTGAATCTTGTCATGCTCTGCTACATTGTCTTAACCCAGGTCGAAGCATCTTCCCCTATTGGCTCCTGCCGACGTGTCGTCACCTATTAGCTCCTGCTGAAGCGTCTACGACTATTGGCTCCAGTCGAAGCGTCCTTACCATACCGCTACGACTGCGGGGGTGTAATAGATTATAATATTATAGATATTATTTAGGTTGTATCTTGGAATATTCTAGATTATAGAATATTCTCTATCTAGGAAAGTAGAGTATTCTCCAAATCATTGTGTACTATAAATACTCATGTTATAATCAATAATAAGAAAGCAATTATATTGTGTGGGTATTCGTGAGTTAGTATCAGCTAGTTTAGGTTTTCTTCCGCTGCCCTAACTTTTTTCTCTCTCCCTTGCTGTCGCCTACCATTCATCATGGCCGGTGATGATGCAGCCACTCCACCTCCTCCTCCACCCTCCTCCGGCAAAGTTCATCCTGCCTTCGCTGTCACAAACATCAAGTCTCGGGTTCGCTTTATTCTTGATGATGACAAGGTTAAGTACGATACGTGGGCTAAGCTTTTTGGTATTCCGGTGGAAACCTATCACCTTCTCTCTCATCTTGATGGTGAAGCTTCCTCAACAGATGCGGCTGACCCGTCATGGAAATCTGTTGACAAATTGGTGTTGAATTGGATCTACGAAACTATCTGTGATGCTCTAGTGCTCGAGTTGGTCGATGATGTCAATTCCGCTTATGAAGCTTGGACTCGCCTCAAGGCTCGGTTTCATGATAATAAGGGTTCGCGTGCTGCTGCCCTCGAAACCGAATTTGTCAATCTTCGGCTTGAACATTGTGTCTCCCTCGAGGATTATTGTTCTAGGCTGAAAAGCTTGGCCACCCATCTCACCAATGTTGGTGCGACCGTCTCTGATGAGCGCTTGGTGATTCAGCTCACCAATGGACTTACGGATGAGTATGATACTGTTGCTACCCTCATCCAACAGCGAGACAAGCTCCCTTCTTTTTCGGATGCTCGGTCACTTCTTGAACGTGATCGACTTCGCCAGGATAGGAAGACCAAGGGTTCTGCCCTTCTTACTAGTTCGTCATCTTCCCCAGCTCCCCCTACGTCACCCACTTCTGTCACCGGGGGCAGCACGACTAAAAAGAAGAAAAAGAATCGAGGAAAGAACAACCCTGCCTCGTGGGTGACTGACAACCCCCGCGGGTCACCACAACCTTCTGTTCGCAGTTCTGGTCCTGTTTTTTCCACAGCAACGTGGTTTAATCCTTGGTACCCTTCGCCATGGGGCTTGCCACCGTGTCCATACCCCACTGCCCCTGGGTGGGCTTGGCCTCGTCCCCCTCAAGGCGTCCTTGGTCCTCGCCCTACGGCACCGGTCCCTCAAGCCCATCACGCTCAGATTGCCCCTGCCACGAGCATGGATACTGGCTATTTTCCCTCCTGATTTAGGTCATGCTTTCAGCACCATGACTCTCCTACATGGACACTGGTGCTACTTCGCATCTTGCTTCGAATTCAGCTACTTTAACTCGTTCTTATAATTCCAGCTCTATTGGGTCGATTTGTGTTGGTAATGGTATGCCAAACGACTTTACCTACGTCTTCCCGACCCTTAGCCCTCAATAATGTTCTCATCACCCCTCACATCATCAAAAACTTGGTGTCCGTTCGTTAGTTTACTTTGGATAATAATGTCTCTTGTCGAGTTTGACCCTTATGGTTTTTCCGTGAAGGATCTTCAGACGGGGACCCTGGTTTTGAGGAGCGATAGTTCGGGGGAGTTGTATCCAGTCACCTCACCACTGCCGTCTACTTCACCTCAACCCACTTCATCACCTGCTGCACTTGCTATTCTTCCCGCATCCGTGTGGCATTCTCACCTTGGTCACCCTGGTGGTCAAGTTTTAGAGACTCTTAGGCTTTCTAATTCCGTATCATGTAATAAGGCTTTCTAATGCCCTGTTATGTCATTCTTGTCAAGTTAGTAAGCATGTTCGCTTACCTTTTTCGGATTCTTCTAGCTCTACTGTAGCCCCGTTTGACATTATTCACAGTGATTTATGGACGTCTCCGATTTTGAGTAAATACGGCTTTAAGTATTATCTTGTTCTTCTTAATGACTTCACGCATTATTTATGGGTTTATCCTTTAAAGTACAAGTCTGAAGCTCATGCCAAGTTTCTTGCTTTTGCCGCTTTTGTCACGACTCAATTTGAACGTCCTATTAAGTCTTTTCAGTGTGACTTAGGGGGTGAATTTGACAATAAGCCGTTTCGTCAATTTGCTTTGTCTAATGGATTGGTTTTCCGTTTTGCGTGTCCGCAAACCTCCTCACAAAACGGTAAAGCTCAACGAATGATTCGTCGACTGAATGACATTACTCGCACCATACTCACTCATGCTCATGTATCGGAATGTTACTGGGTTGAAGCTATTGAAACCGCCACTTACTTGCATAATATTCTTCCCACCAAAGTTGTAAATAATCGTACACTAACTTCTATGCTTTATGGTCGTCATCCCAGCTATGACCATTTTCGCACTTTTGGGTGTTTATGTTATCCGAATTTGACTGCTAAGGCTCCTCATAAGCTTGCTCCAAGTTCTTCTCGTTGCGTGGTCTTGGGTTTTCCGTCCAATTATCGGGGGTATCGTTGCCTTGAGTTATCTACTAGGAAGGTTCATATTTCTCGCCATGTGACATTTGATGAGACTGTTTTTCCGTTTTCGGAACCACGTCCTCCTCCGCCGTCTTCGGGTTTGACACCTCCCAAAGATGATGTGATTCCTGGTACACATGAGTTCGCTTTTCCCAGGCCTTGCGTACGTCCTCACCGGCGTTTTGGTCTCACATATCAACGACGTCGTCCTACTCCTGCTGGTTCTGAGTCGCCCGTACCCTTGGCGGGTCGCCTGGTGACCAACAGTGACACCTCGTGGGTCACTGACCAGCCTGGTTCGTCTTCGTCTGCTGCGTCGGTTTCTCCTGATCTCTCAGCCATTTTTCGCCCAACTCCTTACACCACTCATCCCATGACTATTCGAGCTCGTGATGGTATATTTCAAACCCGTGATCCCTCGGCTCTTCATGTTACTGCCCCTGTTGTTGTGTCTTCATTGCCTACATCTCCTGCCACTGCGTTATCCGATCCCCATTGGAAGTCCGCAATGGATGATGTATATGATGCCCTGGTTCACATAATGGTACTTGGGACTTGGTTCCTCGGCCTGCGGGTGCTAATGTTCTACGGTGTTTGTAGTTGTATCGTCATAAGTTCAAATCTGATGGATCTCTACAGAGCGCGACTGGTGGCTAATGGGTCCAATCAGGTTGGTGTTGACTGTGATGAGACTTTTAGCTCGGTGGTAAGCCGGCCACGATTCACACGAGTCTGGCCATGTCTCGGAATTGGCCAATTCATCAACGTAATGTGAAAAACGCTTTCTTACATGGTGATTTGAAGGAACAAGTCTACATGCATCAGCCTCCAGGTTATCGTGACCATACTCGGCCCAATCATGTTTGTCTTTTACGGAAGTCTTTATATAATCTTAAACAGCCACCTCGTGCTTGGTTTCAGCGTTTTGTTGCCTTTGTCCTTTGGTCTGGTTTTACTGGCAGTGCTACGGAGGCTTCTTTGTTCATCTATCGACATGGGAGTGAGACTGCTTATCTTCTGTTGTATGTGGATGATATTATCCTCACTGCTTCCTCGGATGGGTTGCTTCGAAGGTTGATTGCGTTATTGTCGGGTGAATTTGCTATGTCTGACATGGGTCCGCTGAGTCATTTCCTTGGCATTGCGGTGACTCTGGATAAATCGAGTCTTTATCTTTCTCAACGACAATATGCTCTTGACATTCTTGGCAGTGCGTCCATGTCTGCGTGCAAGCCCATTGCTACTCCTGTTGAGGTGGGTTCCGAACTTTCGGCGTCCTCCGGACCCCAGTCAAGGATCCTATTCTTTACCGTAAGCTTGTGGGTGCTTTGCAGTATCTTACATTCACTCGGCCGGATATATCTTATGTCGTGCAACAGATTTGTTTATACATACATGATCCTCGCGAGACGCATTTTCATGCTCTCAAGCGTCTTCTGCGCTATGTCCGTGGCACGCTTGATCAGGGTCTTCTTATCACTGCTGCTCCGGCTACTGGCCTTACCGCATATTCGGATACTCGTCGCTCGACCTCTGGCTATTGTGTTTTCTTGGGAGACAACTTGATTAGTTGGTCATTTAAGCGCCAGAATAACGTGTCTCGTTCCAGATGAAGCTGAGTACCGTGGTGTTGCCAATGTTGTTGCTGAAATCGCTTGGTTGCGCAATCTTTTACTGGAACTCCATGTTCCTCTTTCACGAGCCACTCTTGTTTATTGTGATAATATCAGCTCCGTCTACATGTCCAACAATCCTGTTCAGCACCAGCGCACTAAACATATTGAGATAGACATTCATTTTGTGCGTGAAAAGGTGCAGTCTGGTCACGTTCGGGTCCTTCACATTCCTGCAGATTATCAGTACGCTGACATTTTTACTAAGGGCCTCCCTCGACCATTATTTGAACGTTTTAGGTCCAGCCTAAGCGTTCGTCCTCCTCCCGCACCGACCGAGGGGGTGTAATAGTATATTAATTAATGTAATTAATTTCCTAAGTGATGCTTTCCTTATTAGTGTAATTAGATTACGGCTGTACGCCTTGTATATGCTATATATATATATATATGAAGTCTCAGATAAGCCTCAATTGAGGACTCTTCCCAAATATCATATTCCTATAGAAGGTAGTTCAAGAACTGATTTTAAGTAGTAACATTTAATGTCAAAATTTGAGACAAATATGCCTATTGAGATTTTCTCTTCCTCACTTTTCTATTCTCCAAAAAATATGGATAAAATTAGCCGCACACAGTAAAACAACTTGAACAGTTGTACTTACGACAGAATGTTTACAATTGTGACCCATCCCAAGACTATTACTCATTGGACTTTAAAGCATGTGGATTTCCTTGAATGGAAGTGCACTTGCATTATATTGGTACGAGTGAACCCCCCCCTGTTTTACCCTACCATCGGCGGGAGCCTTTGAGGGCATTGAGATAGTGTGGCTGTTGTAGTTATACAACCACTTCTATTAAGTTCTTCTCAAGTAATAGTCACACTTTGCTTTTCCAATTACTCTGAACCATAAGCTTCAGAAAAATTCTCTCACAAGATTTTAATGGCACTCTCAGCACCTCAATGTAGTACCGTTAGTTAGATCAAAACTACCATTAACAATTTACACTCAACAGATGCTCATCTTTACTTGTTTATTTGTTCATAATAAAATCTATTACCGGAGGTATCCCAGGCTGAATAGCGATCTCCGCTGCTGCGAAAGCTGTGAATGGGGTAAGCACAGATTGTCACCCATCCCAAGACTACTACTCATTGGAGTTTAAAGCATGTAAATTTCCTTGAATGAAAGTGCACTTGCATTATATTGGTACGAGTGACCCCCCCACCCCCTGTTTTACCCTACCATTGGCAGGAGCCTTTGAGGGCATTGGGGTAGTTTGGTTGTTGTAGTTATACAACCAATTCTATTAAGCACTTCTCAAGTAATAGTCACGCTTTGGTTTTCCAATTACTTTGAGTGAACCATAAGCTTCAGTAAAATTCTCTCACAAGATTTTAATGGCACGCTCAGCACCTCAATGTAGTACCGTTAATCAGATCAAAACTACCATTAACAATTTACACTCAACAGATGCTCATCTTTACTTGTTTGTTTGTTCATAATAAAATTTATTACCGGTGGTATCCCAGCCTGAATAGCGAGCTCCGCTGCTGCCAAAGCTGTGAAAGGGGTAAGCTCAGATGGCTTTATAACTACAGTGCAACCACTTGCAAGAGCAGGGCCAACCTGATGCAAAATGGGAACATAAAACTTCAGAAAAGATAATAAACCACTTCAAATATATAATATGTCGAAGCCGAATTACTTGGATCTGCGAATAAATAATGAAAGAGAAGTCAACCTTTCTGGTAATCATTGCCAAAGGAAAATTCCAAGGTGTAATTACTCCAACGACCCCAACTGGCTGTTACAGCAATAAAATTAAGCAGTACCTCCAAAAGGTTCATAAAGAGGGTAGAACACAAAGCATGGCATTAATCTAGACTATGTTTTCAATCTAGCAAACATGACTAGATGATTGGCAAATCCGAATCATCAATGTCGACTATACAGAACACATTTACGCACCTGTTTCAGGACAAACAATCGACGATCAGATAGAGGCGCTGGAATAATGTCACCATAGATACGTTTTGCTTCCTCCGAAAAGAATTCAATAAAGCCAGCCCCATATGCAACCTGTAACAAACATCTTCAGTATCGGGTTTTAATTAAGTGTCTACACCGGGTTTTAATTAAGTGTCTACACAGGCCGCAAAGTAACAGCACATATCGGAACTGGAAACAATCGTAGCATTCATCATCAGCTTTCCTCCACCATGGGAGAATCCTTCATATATTTCCAGGCCATTTCTATGTACATCGGAAAACATCCAATACAAAGTAATCGCGAGATAGGGAATAACAAATTAGCAAAACAAAGAATTAATTAAAAATAAAAAATCGGAAGAGAACTCCGGAGCATTTATATTTCAGTTCATTCGTTCGTCCATCAAATCTGGAGATTCACTACAACACAAAGAGATAAAGAAGCTATAGTGAAAGCGACAGCTGATGCAATGCCGAGAAAAATAAGCACCAAAACTGAAAATTATTGAGGACCTTCTTTTTCAATTCGCGATATAAAGTTTCATCCTCAGATAGTAAACTTACGGACTTCACGCATAATTTCCAATGAATCCTAAATGTTGGCAATCAAGCACAATATCCTAAAATCTACCTCCGGAGGAGGAAATGCAAGAAAGTATTGAAAGATGCAAGAGTATATCAGTTTCCTACGCCCATGGTGTGTTCATTTCGTTATCATTTTGATAGGTTTATCTTTCATCCTTGAAAACACCTCAAATTTGATGTTTATCGATACATCTTTATCTTTGAAGCTTATTTACATCACGCTGTGTTGTAACAATTTCTTCAGACTTGAATGAAATAAAAATAAGGATACACAATACTGGAGAAATTTCAAATGCTTCTGTTCTAGCTAATACTTCCTTAGCTAATTCACGTTTCTCGGCCAAGAAGAAACCAGAAGGAGGGGGGAACAAAAGCTGAAAGAGTGATGAAGAACAATGAAACAAGAATGAAATACTTATTTTCAGTTCTGCCCTCCGATACAGTGTGCTTCAGTATTATGTTTCAGAAGCCCAAAACAAATAGAAGTTCTACAACAGGATAGTCTCAAATGGTGAGACCCCTTACAAATTTCAAAAGTAAGATTTCAGTTTTCAAAAAGTGACTCAATTCAAACACAATTCACTGATTATCAAAAGTAACATGATTTTTAGTAAATAAAAATAAATAAATAAATAAATAAATTAACATCTTAGTACTAGCTTAATTTAAAGTAACAGACTAATCCTTTAGAGTAACTTAATAGATATCATAACATGATAACTTATGTGGTTTCACACGATGAGGCTGAATCACTTTGGAATTACTCAGAACAGAAGAGCAAGATTCTCTTGGATAATGGATATTTACTCATCCACTACTGTCTATTTCCTACAAACACATTACAGCTGAGAAAAGTGCATTTTCTTCCTATTTATTCTTTTAAAAAGCGGTTTTATCATAAAGACTGAAGAGCATGGGAGGAGAAATTCTCTTAGCTAAGTAGCTACATGCCTTTACAATTCCTTTCAAGGAACGTAATTGCAATCTCCTTATGACTACCCACTGCATGGCCCAAATTCAAGTTAACAAATTTTTCTCAATCATAATCCCAAGAGCGTCCACAGACCAAAATAATAGAGAAAAAGAGCAGTGAGATGGGGCCACGAAGGTTTGCACGGGGTATCTTCATATTATGCTGTTCTCCAGAAACAGAAACATTTAAAATTTAAACATGCACACTTCCAGACCTTAGTTTTACATCTCCTTCAAACTAATAAAGGGTGTGCATTATTACATTACAGACATCTTCGGACTGATTTGTATTTTGTACGAAAAATTGGGCACATCTCTTTTCTTAAATTTATAAACGTATTCACAAATGAAGAAATGCAGAAAATATAAAGGCAAACTTGAAGAATGAACAAGTGTTATGCCCTGTGTAAACATACCACAATACTTTTGACTGTCAAAGGCAACATATCCTACCAAGAACGATAACAATTACCTCACCCATGGCTTCTTTTAATGGTTTACCCTGCTCTAAAGTAATTAATTGTCCAAGCTCCTCTTTGTGAGCAATCAGCAGATCATACCTAGACGCACAGTTAAACAAATCAATATTCACACAGAATAACAGAATATTTTAGGATAGAATGCAAACCACCTATATGAAGGTGTCAGAAACCATACTGATAAACCTAAGTCACCTCGTTATGGGGCTAAAACCTTGGGTCCATCCAACAAAGACAGCCACATGGGTATGTAATGAATCAGGAACGAAATAAAGGACGAGCATAAGGCATCCTCATAAGATAGCTAATTTCAAACTTGATGCACACCCGAACAACATTGGCTCATATATGACTGTTTTTTGTATTTTTTTTTTTTTTTGTTTATTGAAATCGAAAATGCTAGAAAACTGAAAAGGATATGATATTGTAAACCAAAGTAGAATGTGATTAAACTTTAGCTAACAATAAATGATCCAAATAAGTATGAACTACAGAGACACCATTCATAAACATAAAGACACTACTAGGAAGATTTGGACCACCACAAATGTTCCTAGACACATTTGCTACATTTTTAACATCCAAAAAACAAGAGTAAAACTCTCACCATTTTCATATATCAAAATCTGTGTTTTACATTGCATAAGAGGCTCTATCTATAGAGTTTAGAATAAGCTACAACTAAGTTAAAATAATACAAAAAAACTATAGCAATTTCCCGAGGAATAGAAAAAGAATTACAAAGGTAATAATGCAACTCCTACTTGCTAGGCTGCTGAATTCCAACGTCTGATTTGGGCTGCTGAATGTCACTTCTTGCTGCTCTTTTTATATTCAATTTGCAGTGATAATCTTCATTTGGGGAGCTGATACAATACAGGAAATGTACTGTATTTTCTGGTTTAATCAGGAAGACATGATCAGATTTAGGAGCAAAAGCTCATCTAAATCATGACTTGGGTTGGGAATTTTGAGGAAGAAGACTGAACAGAAAAGGGGAAAAAGAGCGAGAAGAGGAACAGAGAAGAATTTTGGAAAGGAAGACTCATGATTTTATTAATTGGACGCCTTCAACTCATTACAAACATGGTATTTAATATTTATACTAGAACTCTAACCGATTACAATATCAGAATTAACGACTCTAACCGACTCTAACTAATTGAACCGACTCTACATTTTGCCTGTAACAGGAGCTTGTGAATAGACATGCTTATTTAGTCAATGAAGGTTGCAACAAGCGGAAAGTCCTATTTGTTTCTTGAGAGCAAACCCTCCCTTGAGGGTTTTCTCATCCATTTGCAAAATAGATGAGTAACTAGCTCTTTAACTTTGTAGAATGACTCCTCTTGATTCGATGATATTTCTGAAATTACCTCATTAAATAAGAAGTGCATATTTCTAATAACACATTGAATTCAAGCACCAAAAGAACACCAAATTTAAGCATAGAAACAGAGTCGCCTCAGCAATATACACAGTCACAGTGCGGAACTGGTTATAACTTTCGAATCATTGATCGGATGAAGCTCTAAAATAAGTCACTGGATTGGTAACTTTCCAAACATGAATTTGAACACAAATTTAGCCCAAGTTATCTGTGGATGGATATATCAGTCTTCAAAGTTCAGAGCTGTAAACTGACATTGTTGATTTCTTCCTTCCTGTCAGCCTGATTAAAACTTAAACTGCAAACTATTGATAGACCTACTTATCTTAATTCCAAAATCATCACTTAGATTGATCTCTTAGCTTTCCAAAAAGGTATGTCACATAAAAACTGAACTTCGTTTGAACCTTCTAAGAGGCTCTCAAAATGGAGTGCGCAAATCTGAGATTTCCCAAACGTGCAGAATATAATGTTCAAGATGCCCTCCACAGGCTGCAGAGAAGGTATTCCATACGCAGCATTCTAACAAAATCACTCGCGGTGAAGGTTATCAGAGAATGCTATGGTGAAGATGGTCTAGTGAGAAGCTAGTCGTCTACAAAACCCAAAAATGAAGGTCTACAAGACACGAAAACTTTTAGGTTTCATTGTAGCACAGAGTCTCACAAACCATGGCCACTAGTGAATATAAAAGTCTTGTCAAATCCCATTTCCCACCCTCCTGTAACAGAAGCATGGGTTTGCACCGGAACTTCTGTACAAGATCAGCAATACTAATCGCAGGAAGGATCGAGATGAGAAATCCCCTTCAAACAATTGTATTATTGATAGTAAATCAGAAGAACTTACAAAGAGCAAGCTGAAAGCTTAAGAGAGTAAGGTTACAAGATTGAGGTTAGGATGTTTACACAATTTTCTGGATTGTTTCTAACAACTTGTACAACTGGTGATGAGGCATAACAGACTTTTACACTCGCCTTCAATCCAAGCTTATCCTCAAGCTTAAGGAATTTGACAGCACATCTATCAGCCACTTTCCCAATGAGAAATTTTGTAGCAGGAACATCTTCGTCTTGCTTCCCTAACACTGAGTTCCTTAGACCCTGAGTTCCATTTTGCTTCAATTTCCTATAACCATTTAAGACATTCTGCCTCACCACTCTGTCCCATAAGGAACATCCAAAATGTTTCATGCTAATGTTTGGGGTTGAACATGTACAGGGGAGGACCCTTAACATCCTCAAGTTGTGCTGGTGCAGCTGCAACTTCAGGTGTGGCTGTTTGCTGCACATAAATGCACACTACATACTGCTTGCTTAGTCGTGCCTTCTTTCCGAGCATCAATCTGCTTTCCTGTGCCCTTTTCACAACCAGAGATCCCTTGCCTTTTTCAGACTGCATTATCAGATTGTCAAATTCCCATTCCCTTGAGCACCACCACTGAACTCCATCATTTTCAGCTCTTATAGCATTAATATCCCAAATTTTAGTTTCTGGTACGTTTTGAATCTTGGCCTCCATTTTCTTCTCCATCAACTGCTCCTCCCATGAGCACACCCATAGCTCCCTCACTACCCTGTCACCACCCCACGGATCAAATACCCTCCTCCTCACAAAATACAGTACCCTTATTAACAAAGCAGGGGCCTTTACTGACATTTGGTGATCACATGGAGCTTTAACTGACATGCTTAGCTCTAGAAAAATCCATTCGTCCTCACTGCATTGGGAAGATTGGTCGCCATCAATTCACTTTTCATCCCGTACATCTGATTCCCATGATGGACATTGTATAAATTCCATATTATCTGGAATGAATTTGGATATAAAAGCTCTTAAATCATCAATTTCACCAACATAATCTGCAATATCACCTAATTTCTCACCCACACAATCTTTAATTTTACTCAATTGCAAGAAACCAGAAGACATGTCAGCCGTAATCATCTCTGCAACACTCTCATATTGCTTATATGCAATATACTCACCCAACTTTTATCAGGTCTTGGCCTCTACGGAACAATCATGAGGATCTCCATCAAGTATTGAGACAGGGATGAACATTCCATGACTTGTCTTCTCCACACAGTTTGCAACATCAGCACCCAGCACCCTGAGTACACCGACTTGGTACGTTTCTTGCAAAATTTCCAGAAAATCTCATTTTAGGCACGAACTTTGCACCAGCATTCACAGCGCTTTCCTGACATTTACCACCTGTAATGTCATCATACATGTTCAAGGGTTTAAAAGCTTGAACAAAGGGTCTAATTTCCTCAACTTCACTACAGTCCACAATGATACCGATATCCATCATATTCATACTGTTATGCTGATCCCTCTCCTCTTTCAATCCTACTGACTCATCTTCTACAACAAATTGCACAAATTTACCCAATTTCTCATCCACATAATCTTCAATTTCATCAGGAGTTCTTGGTTCAATTTCATCAATCGTCAAATTTCTATTCTAATTGCACGAAATTGGGCTCAATATTCTTAGTAGCACCCTGAACATTATTACGGCCAACGAATCCTTCGAATTTAGCACACACATTGATACACCTGGTGCTCGCATGATGTCCATGACCAAGGATCAGAGTAAGCTAAGGAATGATGAAGGCGCGCAAAATTCAGACGGAGGGAATAATTCAAATTGGAGAAGTGAGGAATAATCTACACATAAGGGGAATGCTGACACTAAATGGGACAGCACATCATTTCCAGAAGCCATCAATCCAGCTCATCTACTTCACTGTCACCAGGATCTTCTTGGCAGCTTCCTTATTGCAATGATTTTCTTTCTTTTGATAGGTAAAATAATTTATATAATAAAGAAAAAAAAACACAACAATAAAGGGGGGACAAAAGCCCAACCATAACCCACAAAAGGGACCATCACCCCTACCTAAAAAAGCCCCTCTTCCAGCCACCATCAAAACTCATAGTGGATTTCAGATTGTCAAGTTTTCCTTTTTCCTAAAATACACTAGAGTTGGCTTAGTCCGCTTAGGAAAGCTAAGACCAGACACCTCTAGAAAAAGATCTAAAGCTTCCATGGGATTGGTTTCCCACAACAGCCTGGCTGTAGGACCTCCAAAATGAATTTTGTGCTTTGCACTTGACCCTCTGGAACCTTTGTAGCAACCAAATCGTCCACAGTGAATTCCTCCTCTAAAGATTGAGAAAAGGTAACCCAAGCTTCCAAAACTTGAGGTGGATCCTTGGAAACAAAACCCATGGAGAAGTCCGCTTCATCCCCCTCCACAAGAATTGAAATCCTTCGCCACGAGCCCCCCACTCACTAGCTCCTCCTCTAACGATGGGAATTCGTCACTGGCAAAGTCAAAGCACGAATCTAGGTCTTCAAAAGAGAGTGGAGGCCCATCCACGGCCATAGTATTGCAATGATTAGTCCAATGTTACCCCGACTCGGATCCGAGGATCGGACTCGGACACGGATCCCCTTGTCTGACCTTCCATTTTCCAAATTTAAGGACATTGGGACAATGTCCTAAATTGGACACGTGTGCGAAGACATTTTTAAGAAAATCAAATATAATTATAAAATACTTTAAATTCCAATATAAAATATTTTTTTTGGGTATACGTTTTGTCAAAGTTTTTAATTAACTAGTGTAGAAATACAAGAGTCATAGGCTTATTTAAATGCTGTCAGAATTGAAAATACAAAAGAAAGATATTAAATGGCGTTGGGAAATGGCTTTAAATTATTAATACTGTCAAAGGTCAAGTCATCCATTTAGATTACCCATACAGCCATACTAGTTAATTATGTTTCTTCCTCCCACCCTTCCTTCTTCTACTATTTTTCCGATGACGGAGCCTACCGTGTCCGTCAACAAACTGATGAGTCCGAGCCGTATTTTGTGCCAGGATAAGAGTCCTGTCGTGTCGACACGGGTACAGGGGTATAAGTGCCGAGTCCAGGTAACAGAGGATTAGCCAATTATTGGTACTCCATTGAATTGGGGATGCCAGTGATTTGATTGTGAGAATTCAGCAAACATACATCTTCCTCATCTGCACCCTCATTTTCGCCAATTCTGCTATAATTTGCGTACCCATCTTTGCCAATTGTGTCAGCTGTTGTTGAGACTCCTGTTCCCAACTTCCCATCCTTTCTTGCCTTTGTACCAATAGTCCATGCTATGTCAAATGAAGCAGATCAGTGGTGTTTTTTATCAAAATGTAACCTGGGTTTTGTGGTTCTTGGGTACTGTAATGGCTGAGTGATGAAGATAAGGTGTTCCATGAAATGGGTGATATAAATTTGTCAGGTTTGTGTCAATTTCTATAAGATACTCAAGAATATATTTCCGATTAAAAGACACTAATTTGGAGTGAAATGGTTATCTGGGTTTGGGATCAAAAATGGTGGGGGAGGGCAGCTTGATGGTCTGTTAATGGCCGAATGGTGAAGATGAGATGTTTGACAAAATGATAATGCAGAATTGCGTGGATAAGCAGAGGAGCTCTGATACCAATTGTTACCAATTTTAACAGAAGCAGGGGTTTGCACCGGAGTACACAATCGGCAATACAAATTGCAGGAAGGATCGAGATGAAGAATCCCCTTCGAACAATTGTATTATTGATAGTAAAACCAAGAACTTACAAAGAACAAGCTGAAAGCTTGAGAGAATAAGGTTACAAGATTGAGGTTGGAAAATGTTTACACAATTTTCTGGATTGTTTCTAATCAGCAATTGGACTCTTATTTATAGCCTAATATAACGAATTTAACCATCTTTGGCTAACTGAAGCTTCCGCCACTTTTAACGACTTGTACAACTGGTGATGAGGCATAACAAACTTTAAAGCCTGTTACACCCTCTTGTCTAGTTCCAAATATCTAACACCCCCGACTTGCAAAATAGAGGGAAGTCTAAGGTTCTATCAAATCTAATACTATATATTTTAAACCTGAAACCAAGTTTTTCCCAAGAGGACACTTACAAGTAGTTACAACAACATCCAAGCCTTATTCCCAAAATCCTAAGAGGACACTTGTCCCCTATTAATTGGATAGCACATTAAAATTATATAATATGGTAATTATTAGCTACTTTATGGAATCTAAGTTAGCTAATTATGATTTATGGTAAATCTAATTTATGTTAATAAATTCAAATATAATGTGATATAACGGGTGACGAGATAGTGGAATGAAAATGAAATAGTATAATGAGTGACGTGATAGTGGAATGAAAATGAAATAGTACAACGGGTGACGGGATATGGAATGAAAATGAAATAATATAACGGGTGATGTAAAAGTGGAAAGGAAATAAAAATATGATGAGTTAGTAGAATAAATAATAACATATTATGACGGGTGACAAAAGTTGAAAGAAAAAAATAATGTAAAATATTGTTCCTGATAATATTATAACAAAATAAACCTACATTTTTTCTAATATAAATAGGTAGCGCGGGCGCAGGCCGGGCATGCAAACTAGTTAATTAATAAAAGCCAAAACAGAATAATCTAAACATAAAAAGGGAAACACCACAAGGATAAAAATATATAAAGAAAAAACGCATACACTGGTTAAAACGTCAAAAGATCCTTGGACTGTAATACATACTACAAGTTTCTATTAGTGCCTTCTATGGGCTCCCTTTAATTTGGAGCAGTCATCCCCACATCCCTTCCTTATATAGCTCCTTCACTATCACTTATCACCCACAAAGCCAGGGAGCTCTAATGCATGTCGAGTAGTGTCATCTTTGTTTCCCCTATATCTGACACATGTCTATTAGGACGAGAGGAGCATCATGTCCATGTGTGACATGTCATAAGTGACTAGTCGAAGGAACCAAGTGTTCTAAATGTGGACTTCTTCAAGCTCAATATTTAAATATTTAAGAGAATGATCAGTCAGCCATCAACTTGTCCTCTATTGTAGTGCCTATTTGATGTTCTTTTGTTAGATTTCTATTATCCAAAACGTTATGTACACATAAGCACAATGCACATTATGTCAATGAATTGAATAAGAAAAAAAATGCAGCTCCACCCATTTCCAGAAACCTTCCATAACTTTGTAAGCTCACCCAAATAGTGTACAGATAATTGTATAGAAACATAAATCCATTCAAACACTAAAATATAGAGAGCTCGAAAATGAAAACTCGGAAACAAAAGCAGGAATTCATTTAAATAACTAGCGTACTATGACAAAAAATATTACAACGTACCATTTTCGTAGGCACTTGCTCCTTTCGGCTGCTGTTGTTTTGCTCCATGCTACAAGAAAAGAAAACGGTGGGGGGGGGGGCCAGAAAAAGGGTATGTCAAAAACACATGATATAAGCCAAATCAAACGAAGGGTAAAACTTAATAATTACGCCCATGTTCAGACACTGATATAAATCAGTACATCAATTCTGGATATTATTACAAGCTGTTAGCCAAATGTTAGAAAACACAAAACTGCCTGGACCACACATACAAAGAGCAGAGAGAGTCCACTTCACAAGACCAATGAGGTTCTATCTCAATGAGAGGAGTAAGTCCTACATCTATAAAGTGATCAAAGACCTCTCGTTCACTCTCCCACGTGGGATGAACATTATAGGAGACCTTTTTAACAAGAATGGCGATACGAATTGTGGGAATACTAAAGAGTGAGTCGACATCTTTTACTAAGGAAATAAATTTCCGAGAAACGAATCAGAAAACAAATAGCCTCTGAGCTACAGATTACACAAGACTTTAGTTTTTCTGTTAATAAATAATGGCACACCACTAGAAAGTAGAAACATATATACATTTAGCAATGCTTGAAAGAATTCCGTCCCTATAAATACGAGAATTGCAGTCTATCGTCTACCCATGGACACAAGAAACAATAAATTTGCACTCTTTCATGGCAAATTAAGAGCAACTGTCCTTCAGGAAACCAAACCAGCAAAGGTGGAAAAGGGTACCATAAGTAATGTAGGCGTTAAAGGTTTTCGAAGGAGTTTCCCAATGTACTAGAAACAATGACCACTTAGGCTAGTCAGCGGTACACAGGACGCTGAATTCTAAAATCTTTCATTTAATCAGTCATAACCTATAAGACTCATAAGAGAGAGTTTCTCTGAGAAACTAAAGATCTGAAACAGTGCTCTTTCTTGTATTTAATATCCTTTTGACTTTAATCTCCATGCCCTTGTTCCTGGCCCCTACACGCCACTACACGCTATTCCTAAAACATACAGAGAACTCAAACAGTAAGGATCTTGCTTCTCGATTAGCCAGTCACACTTAATATTATCGATTCTAGTACACCTGCCCTTATTTTAGTTAAGAATAGCTTGTTGAAATGCAACGAAAAAAAATAATAAACGTATCTATACAAAAGCATTCATCAAATATGAAAGCCAACCAACCACTATCAAACAAGATGACAACCTCACATAGTGAATGGAATCCCGAGTAAAGAATGCACAGAAAAAAAAAAAAAAAAAAAAAAAAAAAAAAAAAAAACTAATCCAAAAAAGCCTCACAAAGTTCAAGGATTTTCATCCAATCCAATAAACTGTTAGCATTGGATTCGCAGATGAATTAAACAAGAGGAAATATATCAAGTGTTACTTTTACCATTCAACTCATATATCAATCACAACATTAAGATGATCATGCGTATGTTGGCTTGTGACCATCATCATGAGTAATTAGCAATCACACACATAAAGACTGGTCACACATCCATAAGTTGCAAGTAAAAAAATTTGAGTCACTTACAACTGTAAGCATCATAAGCTGCAGATATCGCATCAGTTGTCTCTTTTGTCCCCATGTATGCAACATTGGCTATCACTTCCCCTGAAGCAGGATTACTTACCTGTAGTCACAGTTACTTAAATTCTATGTGCAGGTACGGTAACTACAGATGCAGATGATAGTAGATACCACCCTAGAAGATCAAAGAAATAGCTTCTACTATTCGACACCAGACAAGCTGCAGATAGTATCTTTCATGTGCATCTACCAAAATAAGGTAAAAGATCATGAAACGAATAAAGTATGAACTCATTATCACGGACAGAAATCATAAAATGGAGCTCACATGGTTCTCCAATTTAAGTGCGGCCATTTAGCAAGAAAATAGACAAGAACAAGAACATTATACCTCGATAACCTTCCCATCATTTGCATCCCTCCATTCTCCTCCAATCAAACCTTGACTTCGTAACAACCCCAAACTTTTAAGCCTCGCAACAACATTTTCTGCAGCGCCGCTCATCTAAAAGAGACAATCTCGTCATCAGATTGGACTAAGTGATCATTAAACATAATCATATTCATAGCCTACGCTTCACATAATACGGAAAAATCATATCATAAGAAAGAATCAAGAATCACATCAACAAACAAACTAAAGATACAAATTGTGCTAATTGCGCTAATTGCGAAATACTATTGGAAAACAAAATCATTTCCATCGAAATAAAGTTACGAATAGAAATAATAATTAAATTGGAATATGAATGATGAAACCGCAACAAAAGGAGAGAGAAAGGGAGAGAGCGCGCGGAACATGCCTGGCGAGAAAGGAAATGAGAAGAAATGCGGTAGTGCATGGAAGCGACGGGGTGGGAGGAGTGAGAAAGCAATTTGAAACACATGCCTGACATCGTCATCGCTCTTCCGATCATTCTGCTCTTGTTTGAATTCAATTGTCAGCTGCTAACACTCTCTTGAAGTGTAACTCTGGTAGCAGTTTGTTATATTTTTCGGTGGACAGCGGTTTGTTTTTTTTTCCACTCAAGTAAGAACATGTGTGCAAAAACATACTAGATCAGGTAATCCTTCTGGTTATGGTATCACCTAATCTGTCAGACGACAAAATACAAGACAGAATAAGAAGGTGGCAGGCGTATATCTTGAGTCCGTAGGATGTTGAAACCTCATTTAACCACCCAGTCAGCTGTTTGGTTAGTTTCACGGAAAATATGTGAAATTTTGAAGTGACGAAACTGGTGTAGCAGCTTAGTTCCATCCCGGATTAGAGTGTCGATGACCCATGGACAACGGAATGTACCCTGGAGACTAGGGCTATTCACCGGAAACCGGACCGACTGAAGCAAACCCGGACCGAAACCGGACAACTAATCCGGTCCATTCCCGGACCGGACCGGTCATGACCGAAGATTGTTACTGCACACGCAGCACACAGAAGCAGAAACAAGACAATCAAAATAAAAACAAATGCACGGTGAACACTTAACAGTACATTGATATTCCCCTCAAAAAGAAAAAACAGTACACTGATCCTTTGAGATTTGTGAACCACTAATTTCATTCTAAATAGTTTAAGTTTTATTAGCAATGGGTAAACACTCGTCCTTCCCCTCAAACTGATCTCTTTAGCAATAAAGGACTTCTTTGTCAAAATGACCACTCCATTCCATTCTTTTTGTGAAAACTGCAGTTCTGTGACCAAAATATATAATAAAATTCATGAGTTACATAATTAAAGGTTTGGATAACAATTTCTTACAACCATATGACGACAAGAAAACTAAACAATGTTCTTATCATCAATGTAAATGAATTAATTAATTTAACAAAAAAGGAAGAGGTTTACTTGCTTGGGTTATGTCGCTCACGCCTCACGGAGTCACGGTAATCGGTGGATCCAGCCGGCAAGGGAAGTGGCTCCGGACGGTAGAATCGAGGTGTTGTATTATAGAGAATAGCGATTGAAAAGGGCTGAAAATTCATAAAGCATAAAAGATATAGAGAGAAGAAGAGGAGTTTACACAGATGGAGAGAGAAGAAAGATGGAGACGAAGAGGAGTTTATAGAGATGGAGAGAGAAGAAAGAGAGAAAAGATGAAAGACGATGGAATTGGCTTTTGGCCTTGAAATAATATTAAACAAACCCTAGTTATACTTTAGTGAACATAGAACCGGTCCATCGGTTGTATCCGGTTTTAACTGAAACCGGACCGCTAAAACCGGAAACCCGAATGACAAAATTAAAAAAAACCGAGGACCGGACCGGAAATGATCGGTCCGCACCGAATCGGTCCGGTTCGGGAAAACCCGCAGGTCTGATCCTGGAGGACCGAATTTTGAACAACCCTACTGGAGACAGTGGATGACGATTAAATTGTCGCCTTCAATGTGCAGTTCTTCAATGTTGAGTCGGTGAGCTGCAAGAATACCATTACGCAACGCTGTTGCTTCGCCAACCAAGACTGAGCAGACTCCAAGATTCGTGGAGGACATATGAACGGGTTCACCGGTACTATCGAGAATGACGAATCTAGCGACCGCATTTTTAGGGACAAGCGAATTGTCGAAGTTTAACTTGAATGCATGTGGGGGGGGGGGGGGCGCTGCCATGGAATTTGGAGATTGCTACGTCGATGTCGTCCCGCTCCGCCGGAAGGTGGAGGATGCGTAGGCTGTGATTGTGGTTGTTGATGATGATCGAGCTCCACTCTGGTTTGTCATTCTTCATAGGCAGACCTACAGTTGAGCACAACCGTTAGAATATTAAAAGGAGATGTTCGAAAAATGGTAGCATTCTGACCTTTCCAGATGAACTAGAGGGTATAGGTCAGACGTTCAAACCGAGTTTTAGAAAAATTGGTACGGTTCGAGAATTAGGAGGCTATAGTTGAAACACCCCCAAATTTCCTTTCCCTTTTAAAGACATTTTTATCACGAACCAAAATACAAATAAGGAAATTCAGAGGTGTAACAACCCGATCCATCATACGTCGCAACACAACCCAATAAGATGGGTAGTCACCTCTTAGGCCCATATATCCTCTCCGGGCTCTAAAAGGTGAAGGCCTTGTTGGTAGTATGATGGTAGGAATCTATTATAAACTGATCATATGAGCCTTATTTTCCCAATGTGGGACAAACCAACTCCATAATCCACTTTCCAAATTTCGTATTGTTACAAACTCCCCCACTTAAAGACCGCAACGTCCCTGTTGCGCCTCGACCAAACCATACCAACATTAACACAGGTCCAAGATCTCCCCCGCTAGACGGCTGGTCTGGGCCTCGCCCCAGCACCCAGCACGCGGTCGCAGGGTTGCTCTGATACCATCTGTAACAGCCCGATCCACCATACGTCGCAACACAACCCAATAAGATGGGTAGTCACCCCTTAGGCCCATATATCCTCTCCGGGCTCTAAAAGGTGAATGTCTTGTTGGTAGTATGATGGTAGGAATCTATTATAAACTGATCATATGAGCCTTATTTTTCCAATGTGGGACAAACCAACTCCATAATCCACTTTCCAAATTTCGTAGTGTTACAAGAGGTGTCACTCCGCACTCAAGTCAAAGACCCGAATGCTAGGAGATTCCAAAAGCCAGAATATGAATATCTAATGGTCTAAATTAATCTATTACAATTCGAAATTAAGTTACAACAATCCGAAATCCAAAATACGAAATATAAATGGTCTAAGTATTATCAATAGTCTATAGCTTAAAGCCTAAGTTTTATTTGATTCAACTACTATCTAGTGAGTCGTCATCCCCGCAATGCACCATCTACTTCATACCTGTGGTGGATTTAAAACACAAAAACCACAGTTTGAAAAGTCAGTGAAATTGAGTAAGCTAACACCTCAACTCGTAGAAAACCAAAACCCTTACCTGGATTTTGAAAACATTTTAGTTTTATTTTCAAAAACGCACTTAGCACATAATCATATCAACCAAATGAATTTAATTCAACGACAAAAGATCAAATTCTACGAAATTCACAATCATCAATCCAAGCTTAGTTAAATAAAGAATCCACTCCGAACTTTCAATCCAATCCAACGTATCACTTCACAACTTTGTCAATTTATTGTATCATACCAAACCAAAGACTACTAGACCTTAAGTGTGCACACCCCCCATTAAGTATTTTTAACCTTAATAGAGTAGTACTAGAGCCAAGCCCACTTATAAACCGATGCGGTGAGGCTGTAATTAGGAATCGATGCGACTCCGTCACAATAATTAGGAGCAACTCCGAGGCTCCGACACATTAGGGGCAACTCCGAGGCCCCGACACAATCATTAGGAGCAACTCCGAGGCTCCGACACATTTATTATACCACCATACTCCGTCAAATCTCCATATCACCATCATAGTTCACGTTCACAATTTGAATCATTCATAAACCAATCACAACCAATATCACACATAAAACCACTTATACTTTCATTGCAACAAACCACACAAGTTCAATATAATAACCATAAAGAAATCTAAATCGTTCTCCACCTAGCATGATACTAAGTTCTCATCCATCACACCAAACACACTTAGCACATAATTTTGAAAGGTTTCTACAAGTTTAAGAAAGGTTGAGCATGCTAGCTTACCTTTTCAATGCACACAAGGACACGACAGCACAACGGTCACTAATATTCTTCGTCTACGAACTCAAGGTCTACAATTACACAATCAATAAATCCCAAATTAATACTAATCTCACCCAATCATTCATCTTATACTTATCTTAGCTCTACTCTAGATGCAATGCTCACCACAAGCTAATTTCTAAACCAACAATTATCAATTTAGCCAACAATTCTACTTCTAATTCAATAATTAAATACTAATACTCAATAGCTCTCAATTTATCTTAAAAATTCCCAAAGACTTAAAATCACTTTTAAAACAGAATCTAATTCATAAAAATCAATCCTTAATTACTAGGATTTATTTAGGATTTATTTATACAATTTATATTATGTGTTAATTATGAAAAACATGCTTTAAATTACATAAAATTATAGAAAAACGAATTAAATCAATCTAAATTCGAAAATCAGATTATAATTCCCTAAATTATCATAATTTCGAGTTATTGATCATTAAAATTAATTTGGGTTAATTAACTAATTAAGAAACAATTAACCAAATTTCCCCCAAATTGAAATTTCTACAAACTTGAACAAAACCCCAATTAAATCTCAACTAAATTCAAGAACCCAATTTAACAGATTATAAACATGCTAGAATCATAATTTACGAAACTAATTAAACTCAATTCGAATAATTACACTAATTAAACCCAAATTCGTAATTAAAGAAATTCAACTCAAAAAACATCATCAAAATCAAATATTTATGCATAAAACTAACCCTAATCGATTACCCAATACTTATAACATATAGTAGGACTGATTAATCATGATTTAAAGCAATAAAACGAATTGAAACGATGTTTAATAAGGAGGACGAAAAACAGGGGAAGAAGGAAGGGCGGTATTGCTCACGCGATTGAACGAGGAAGAGAGAGAACACGGTGGTTGGGAGGTAGGCGCGGCGGCGAGCAGCTGGGCAGGAAGGAGCGATCGGCGGCGGCGATGGGTGAGGAGGACGAGCGAAGAGGGGACGGGTGCGTGAAGAAAAAAAAAAACAGGGGAAGAAGGAAGAAGTTCTGCTTTTATAGGGGGTTTCGGGTTTCTTTTTTTTTTTTTTTTTCCTTCGTTCGTTTTTTTTTTTTTTTCCTTTTTTTTTTCCTTCCTTTTTCCTTTTATTTTTCTGATTTCTTCTCTTTTATTTTTTTTTTTTTCTTTTGGGTTGGGTTGGGGTATGATTTGTGTATGGGTCAATAGTGTTGGTTTTGAGTTGGTGTTAGTCCATTTGCTAAAGTTGACCCAATTTAGGAATAGATGCCCACATAGAAATTCCGATTTTAGAAACCATTTTCGAACTCATTTTGAAAACGACTCACAATTAACATTTAAAATCTTTTGCACTTCAATAATCTAGTTAATAAATTTAAATTATAAATATAAAATACTTTTGAAATTTCGGGATATTACATCCTTCCCCCCTTAAGAAAATGCTTCGTCCTCGAAGCGCAAAATAATTAGGTAAACTCGTTAAACAAACACATCACACATACCAAATCATATGATGCAAGTGTATGAATGCAATGCATGCTCAAAGTAAAAGAACGAAGTTAGGCCCATACCATCTGTAACAGCCCGATCCATCATACGTCGCAACACAACCCAATAAGATGGGTAGTCACCTCTTAGGCCCATATATCCTCTCCGGGCTCTAAAAGGTGAAGGCCTTGTTGGTAGTATGATAGTAGGAATCTATTATAAACTGATCATATGAGCCTTACTTTCCCAATGTGGGACAAACCAACTCCATAAACCACTTTCCATATTCCGTAGTGTTACAAACTCCCCTACTTAAAGAACGCAACGTCCCCGTTGCGCCTCGATCAAACCATACCAACATTAACACAGGTCCTAGATCTCCCCCGCTAGACGGCTGGTCTGGGCCTCGCCCCAGCACCCAGCACGCGGTTGCAGGGTTGCTCTGATACCATCTGTAACAGCCCGATCCATCATACGTCGCAACACAACCCAATAAGATGGGTAGTCACCTCTTAGGCCCATATATCCTCTCCGGGCTCTAAAAGGTGAAGGCCTTGTTGGTAGTATGATAGTAGGAATCTATTATAAACTGATCATATGAGCCTTATTTTCCCAATGTGGGACAAACCAACTCCATAAACCACTTTCCATATTCCGTAGTGTTACAAAAGTGGTGTTGGTTATATGAAGACCTAGCCAGGAGCAAATCGTTGGGTAGGCCCAAATTAATTTGACGACCTAACAATGAAGGAAAAGGTGGTCATCTGTTTCATTGGCTTGTTGACATAAGGGGCAATGTGATAGAATATTGTGTGTGCGATGTGATAAACGATGTCGGGTAGGAAGTCCATGGCTGAGTAATTGCCAAAGAAAGATCAGAAGTTTAGGGGTTGCATCGAGATTCCAGGTCCATTTAACATTCCAGTGTTCAGTGGTCGGTAAATCATGAGCCGGCCATGTATCAGATTTGATTGTATGTGAAGTCTCCAGTGGAGGAGGCACCCCAACAAAATGATCGGGTATGGGGGTAAATGGTATGGGGATGCCAATCTTGATTATGAATCCTGAAAAAGGGAGCATGAGGAGTCTACTAGCGAAATATAAGGTTAAACGCGATAGATTTTAGGAATCACGCTTTCATAATTCATTTTTCCTTTAATTGTTTTTTTTTTAATTTTTGTGATTAAGCGCGAGGATTACAAAAGTTCTTGTACTATATATAACAGCGGTGGTTTAAAAACAGCTATAGATAGAAGCACTATATAACAGCGGGTTTCCAAGAACCAGTGTAAAATACATCACCTTTAACATCGGGTCTATAGAAACTGTTGTGATAAAGCAAAGTCATGTAATTTATAGCAGTGCAACTAATGACTGCAATTAAATGGGCGTTGTGGTATGTAAAAAGTGTACTAGTGTGACATCTTGGGAGGACTTGAAATGTAAGCTACGCAAGAGGTATGTTCCAAAAAACCATAAGCAATTTCTATACAAGAAAGTGGCAGATTTGACACAAGGTTCATTAAGTGTTTCTCAATATGTTGCTGAGTTTGATAAATTGGCATTGATGTGTGATTATGATGAGCTTGAAGAGCAAAAGATGGCAAAACTTTGTAGGGGACTTAATCGAAACATTGCTGATGTTGTAAAATTACAAAATTATGTTTCTTTTGATAACTTGTGCAACTTATGCATTGCTATTGAGGGTCAAATGAAAAATAAGAGGGCTGGTTCAAGTTACAATCAAAAGACCGTAACTTGGAACAAACCTGATCAACTAAAGTCTACTCTTTTGAGTGTGGGTTCAAGTGATTCACCTTCAAAAATCACATCTTTGAAACAAGATAGTGGAAGTTTGAAGACGGATACTGGCATTAGTAGAGAACGTGATTTGACCAATGTTCGATGCTTTAAGTGTCAAGGGTTTGGGCACTATTATGATGCTTGTCCTAACAAAAGAACTGTAACTCTTAGAGAAGCTATTACTTTAAGACATGAGTTATATGAAGATTGTGTTGATGAAGGAATTTTTTCCCAATATGTTGAAGAGGAAGAGGAATTTTCTCCCAATATGCCAAATTAGGTAAGCATCTATAACACTTCACTTGTTTTGAGGCGTACACTTCACGCCAAAACTGAGCCGGTTGTTAGTGGGCGACGAGATCATATTTTTCATAGCAAGTGCAAGGTGAAAGATAAGTGGTGTAGTATGATCATTGATGGAGGTAGTTGCACCAATGTAGTTTCAACGGAGATGGTTGACAAACTAGCTCTAAACCTCAAACTACCAAGCCTCACCCAAAGCCTTATACATTGCATTGGCTCGATGATGGGAGCAAGGTAAGGGTTACAAAACAAACTAGAGCCAATTTTGCTGTTGGTTCTTATAAAGATGATGTGGTATGTGATGTCGTGCCTATAGATACTTGTCACCTCTTATTGGGGCGATCTTGGCAATTTGATCGAGATGTGAATCATTGTGGAAGAACTAATGAGCATGTGTTATTTAGTGATGGCAAACGTCATGCGTTGAGACCTATGTCACCAAAAGATGTTCGTGCTACGGATGTGAGCAATGGTAAGTGTCCTAAATTGACCATGTTTGCTAATGAGAAAGAAATAGAGCAAGTCATTGAAGATTGTGGTTTCGTTTATGCGTTGGTGGCTAGTCTTACAACATAGCATATTAGCAATCTATCCCCTGTCGTACACTCCTGTAATCTGTCTCTTGACATGGTATAGACTTGCAATCTGTCTCTGTCGTGCAGTCCAGTAAACAGTCTTCTTGCATGGTGGAGACCTGCAATCTGTCCCCTGACGTGGTACAGTCTGAAGAAATGTTCCCTGCTAGGGAAATTGCCGAAATTGATCCACGCATGGAGCCTTTGATGCACATGTTTGCTGATGTTTTTCCAATTGATATACCACCTGGTCTACCTCCTATTCGAGGCATTGAGCATCAAATAGACCTTGTTCCAGGTGCACCATTACCTAACAAGGCAGCCTATAGAAGCAACCCTGAAGAAACCAAGGACTTACAACGTCAAATTGAAGAACTCATGGGTCGTGGGTATGTGTGTGAAAGCGTGAGTGTAACAACCCTAAAATTTCGCTTAAGTAAACATAGAAATAATTTAGAATTGTCATGTCCCAATTGACTACCGAGTCAATTGTTAGGCTATAAATTCAAGTACAATAACCAAATGTAAATGAAACAGCGGAAGTCTTTAAATTGTCGAACTACAGTTGTCAAAACCAAATCCAAAATTACATAAACTAAATGAAAACGAGAAATCATTGAATGTTTATGAAACCCCCAGCATGCAACGAACTGCTCTAGCAAGCATCCAAATCAACAAGACCTGTCAACTATGTCATCGAAGAATTACATAGGCCCCAGCTGAATAAGGCTCCTAGAAGAGAACGTCAGCACATGCTGAGTAAGAAAATAAAAAGTATAAGATACAACAAATAAGATACGCGCCTCAAGGCGCGTAGCTAACAAAGAACAGATTAAAGTTATCATTGAGGAATACAATAACAATAGAATATAACATGAGTAGAGCATCATTGCTCGATACATAAATCAGTACATGAGTACAAGCCAATAAATCGTGAGTATATAAGCATGAGAATGGCTAGCATCCTACCCCACAGACACTAGAGTTGTAAGTATAACCCCTAATAACCCCGAGTGTGCACCCCCTCGCAAGACAGGCCGGTAGGACGAGATTCCATCTAGGAGGAAGACTATTAGGAAGTCGGTAGCTAATCCGACCTAAAAAGTACCTTGATCAGAGGTAAATAATACGATGATCGGTCAAGCCGCAACATCGTACTCTACGTGATATCGACTCCATTATATCATAATTCAATCCAATATTAAATCATTATTTGAGTGTACATTATTTGATAATCCGAAACGAAATGATCTCAGCTAAAGTGAGATACTTGAAAACAAAAATAGGAACACAACCAATAAATCAATAAGCCACTCGGCCTCTAGGCCGAGTGGGAAGCGTAGGCCGAGAGCATTGGCCGAAAGGCCGAGAGCCGAGAAAAATGGCCGAGAGGCCGAGAAGCAACGTCAAGCTCAAAGTAGACTGCATATATATGCTTGTTCATATATATATATATGAACAATTAAGCATAGGTGAAGCGATAGTCGAGTATATGGGTATGAATCAATTATAGGAGTAGTGAACAAATGTAAATATGAACCAAGCAAGAGAATTGGTTAGTCCAAGGAATCATGATCAACGTTCTTACCTTACTTACACAAGCACAAAGTTGAACCAAGCTTAGAATGGTATCTCCTCGAACACACACCCTAAAAACACATATAGCAAGATCGAATCACATAACTTCTCCACTAATTCAACTCTAACATTATAATCAATCAACCAACAACCAACTAACTTCCCAAAACAACGACAAAGTCACATTAACTCATGTTTTTGACATCTAAACGTACTCATTTACACCAAATTCGCACCACACCCTCCTAACTTCACTAGTGATATAATCTCATCATTTAAACATCGAAACAACCACAATAACATCTAAAATAACTAAAAATCAGACCGGGCAGAATATAAACAATTCCTTCAATACATCATGAAACACTCCCATATTTGCAACACAATAAACCCATCACATAATAAGCCTCTCCTCCGAAAACCATGTAAATCCCTACACAAAATCACCATCAACCATGTATAAACCCTAATTGCAAAACCCCAAATTAAACTTTACAATTTCATGAATCTACTTTCAAAATCATAGTGAATAAAAACATAGGATCATAGTCTCTATAGCCTATTCATGCTTTGTAAACCATAATCAACACGAATTCATAAAAGCCCTAATCATAAAAATTATGAAAGGGACAAGAATTCTTACAACTCTTGATATAAAATCAAGAGAGGGAGCAAGGTAGGGTTACGGTGGTCGGCGGCGGCAAGGCTGGTCGACGACGGTGGCTCGCGGGGGTGGACGCGCAAGCGTTCTCCTCTTCTTTTCTTTTCCTTCTGTTTCTCGCGTACATGATAGTGAGGAGGGAGGGGCTGATTTGCTTTATTTATTGTAGAAATAGGATGAGGTTTAGTAAGGGTATTTTGGTAATTTTGTCAAAAGTTGCTCAATTAGGAAAACGACCGAAAAAGAAAAGTATACGCAAACCTCCCAAAGTAGGAATTAGTAACCTCAAAGTGCCCCACTCTCGACGAATTAAATAAATTAAAAGTCCCAAAATTGTGGGGTGTTCCATTGGGTCCTTGTGATGTCCCTACATTGTTAGTACCTAAAACAGATGGTACATGGCGTATGTGTATTTATAGTGGAGCCGTAAATAACATCACAATCAAGTATATGTTTCCTATACCTCGACTTGATGACATGTTGGATGAATTGCATGGTTCGATAGTGTTTTCTAAAGTCGATTTAAGAAGTGGATACCATCGTCAATTCAGAATGCGAGAGGGTGATGAATGGAAAACCGCTTTTAAGACCAAGCATGGGTTATATGAGTGGTTAATGATGCCTTTTGGTTTCACCAATGCTCCAAGTACGTTTATGAGATTAATGAACGAGGTACTCATGCCTTTTCTTGGTAAGTTTGTTGTTGTGTATCTTGATGACATCTTAATCTATTGTAAAAGTGTGGAGGAGCATATGGAGCATCTTAGGAGAGTCTCGGAAGTTTTGAGAGCTCAAAAATTGTTTGGAAAGCTAGAGAAGTGTACCTTTGTCGTGGATAATGTCGTATTCTTGAGGTATGTTGTATCCAAAGATGGTGTGTCCGTTGATAAAATAAGGTTGAAGCGATCTTTTCTTGGCCTAAACCAACAATCGTGACTGAGGTGAGATCACTTCATGGCTTGACTTCATTCTATAGGAGGTTTATAAGCAATTTTAGCACACATAGGATCCTATAACGGAATGCTTGAAGAAAGGGGCTTTCTTTTGGAGTGAACAAGCACATAAGACATTTGAATTGATCAAAGAGAAGCTTTGTGAAGCTCCTATTCTTCCTTTGCCAAATTTTACTCAAACTTTTGAGGTAGAGTGTGATGCTAGTGGCGTGGCATTGGGGCTGTTTTGATCCAATCTAAGCGCCCCATAGCTTATTTTTCAGAAAAATTAGGAGGAGCTAGGGTTAATTACTCAAGTTATGACAAGGAGTTCTACGCAATTGTTAGAGCACTTGATCATTGGAGTCATTACTTGAGGCCTAATCACTTTATACATCATTCGGATCATGAGGCTTTGAAGTACATTAATGCGCAACAAAAGCTCAATCCTAAACATGCTAAGTCAGTGGAGTTCTTACAATCTTTTTCACTTTTCCTCCAAGTACAAATAAAGATGGTAAAAGCAATGTGGTGGCCGATGCACTATCTTGTAGGTATGCTCACTTATCTACTTTGGATGTTCATTTGCTTGAGTTTGAGATGCTTAAGGGATATTATGAGGCTGATCCAGACTTCAAGGAGGTGTTTAGTGAGTGTAATGCTGGTCCTTTCAAGGATTACACTCTACTAGATGGTTTTCTATTTAAGAGCAATCGTTTGTGTGTTCTTAAACTTCCTATCCGAGAGCTACTTGTAAAAGAAGCGCATGGTGGTGGTATTGCTGCATACTTTGGAGTTCAAAAGACTATAGATGTGTTACACGAACACTTCCATTGGCCCAAGATGCAAGGGGATGTCCAGGCTATTGTGGGTAGGTGTGTTACTTGTCATATGGCTAAAAGTAAGTTCAAGCCCGTGGAATACATGGCTTTGCCTATTCCAAATCGGCCTTAGGAAGACATATCTATGGATTTCATTGTTGTTTTTCCCCATACTCAACTAGGTAAGGATGCTATTATGGTTGTTGTTGATCGTTTCTCCAAGATGCCTCATTTTGTGGCTTGTCATAACACCGATGATGCATCTAATATTGCGGATTTGTTCTTTAGTGAGATTGTTCGTTTACATGGTGTTCCTAGAACAATTGTGCTGGATCGAGACTCTAAATTTCTGAGTTAATTTTGGAATACATTGTGAGGAAAGTTGGTACGAATCTCTTGTTTAGAACTTCTTATCATCCACAAACGGATGGGCAAACGGAGATGACTTGTAACAGCCCGATCCACGTCCGTCATAACACAACCCAATCAGATGGGAAGTCACCTCTTAGACCCGAATATCCTCTCATGGGCTCTAAAAGGTGAAAGCCTTGTTGTTAGTATGATGGTAGAAATCCATTATAAACTGATCATATGAGCTCTAGTTTCCCAATGTGGGACAAACCAAGTCCATAAACCACTTTTCCATATTCCGTAGTGTTACAAACTCCCCCACTTAAAGAACGCAACGTCCTCGTTGCGTCTCAATCATACCATACCAACATCAACATAGGTCCAAGATCTCCCCCGCTAGACGGCTGGTCTGGGCCTCGCCCCAGCATGCGGTCGCAGGGTTGCTCTGATACCATCTGTTACAGCCCGATCCACCATCCGTCGCAACACAACCCAATAAAATGGGAAGTCACCTCTTAGAGCCGAATATCCTCTCGTGGTCTCTAAAAGGTGATGGCCTTGTTGTTAGTATGATGGTAGGAATCTATTATAAACTGATCATATGAGCCTTAGTTTCCCAATGTGGGATAAACCAACTCCATAAACCACTTTTCCATATTCCGTAGTGTTACATGACTAATCGGATCTTATGAAAGTTATTTAGCCTCTAATTAGGACTGCGCTCTAATTAGTACTTAATTACTCCTAATTAAGTATAACTAAAAATATTTAGTTGCATGTAAGATTAAAGCATAAATAAGGTAATAAAACATGTTTTTATACCTTAATCAAGAGGAATTTTGACCTTCCTTCAAATGAATGATCTTGAGCTGCTAATTAATGGGGATCATCCTCCTTAATTTTGAGTTTCCAAATTAGGAAACCGCCTCCCTTGATCCACCAAATAACCTCTCCAAAAATCTTACAAAAAGACTACTTTTCTATGAGATTTTAACCCTTAAATCAAAATAAAATAAGCTAACACTTTAGCCAATGTTATTCTAGGTTTAGATAAGTGTTTTAGTCAAGTTTTCATTGACATGCAAGAAGAAAACTTGATTTTAAAGGTGTTGCAAGTGGGCTGATTTTTGAGAGAAAAATGGAAGCTTTCTTTTTTTCTCTCTCTAAAATTAATTTGTGTTTGTGTAAAAATGACGTGTTTCATGTTGAACCAACAAACTCTAGTATATATACTAGTGGTAATCCAAATTACCATTTTGCCCTTACTAATTATACTGGTGATAGGATATTGTCGTGATATCCATCAAATAACCCTACTATCTAACTAATGTAGTTAGGAAAGTCGGGATCATATCCACGAGGAACTAGGATTAGTTTTAAAGGTGCTATTATGCCAAAGTAACGTCACAAACGGGGGTTTTGAATTGATTTGGTAACGAAGTAACAAGCATAAAACAAGTAAATAAAAGATGATTTATAATTAGGGACAAGTCTTTTTTTTTTTTTTTTTGAAGAGCATTAGGGACAAGTCTTGGATCCGCAACTATCACTAACGAATTATTTCTACAAGAAATCGAATTATTTCTTCATTTTGATTACTTGATCGTGAACATAGTTCTATTAGTTCCTAAGATTAGTGAATTTAAGCTACCGCTCTAAATTCACCCTAACCACTCTAGATAACCTAAACGGCCGTCTTCGGTTCAACCTAGTGTTAGCAATAATAGTGAACTAATATCGATTAAGAATAAAAAGTTTAGTAACTAATTAACCGCAACCGCGCATTAACTAATCATAACCTTCAATTATCGTGTTAATTCCTCCTAAGTCTAAAAACCGCGACCCGCATTAATAAACGAAGGTGGCTTCACAAATCTAGATAATCGATACCACCAAATTATCTAAACAAACTAATAATCAAACCAAGATAAATCTAGTAGCGACCTAGATAAAATGAGATAAGATTATAAATAAACGCAAAGAATAACAACCAATCAAGTACGTAAAGGAAAAGGACGATAACTTACATTAATAACCGAAAGGTTAGTGCTTCACCATGGTTTGGGAGATTAGCTCTCCATTTACAAAAGATGAGGAAAATATGTGGAAGCTAAGAAGGAGAGGTGGAGAATGAAGCAAATGGGGATAATGATATGTTTTCTCTCTCCTCCCTTATATATACAAAACTAAAAATAGAAATAAAAGACAAAAATAAAAGAAAATAAAACTACCGAAAAATATCCGGAAATGACCGTCTCGACTCGAGAAAACCGTCACGAGTCGAGAATGCTAAAAATAAATACTACCCGAGAGAAAGTATTCCCGACTCGGGACAAAATGGCTCGAGTCGAGACAGGTCTCCTCGAGTCGTGATAGAGGTTTCTCGACTCGAGATTCTACCCGTCAAAATATACTTATCGGCAATGGATTCTCGACTCGGCCTAGGGTTTATCGAGTCGAGAATATGTCTTCTCGAGATGTTCTTCACCGAAATCTTCAACTTTGCCTTGATCCGCGTGCTGGATACTTTTTGTATTTATGGTCTCGGGATTGGAACACAAATCTCGATCTCAAAATATTATGGGATAATCTCTAAGTCTAAAGTTAGTCTAATCATTACAAATAATAACCAAAGTGCGAAAATATTAAATTAGGCTAAAATATTACAATTCCGTGCCCAAACGCACCCAAATTAAATGAGATAAATTCCAGTAATTACGTAACAACGCACACGACATATCATATACCCCTTAACATCTTATGTTACAATTTGGTATAATTTGTACACTTATTTCTTTAAGTGTTAATTAATTATTATATCACTATATAATAATTACTAATTACATCATTTTAGCTAAAATTACATTTATTTGTAATTTAACTAGCCAATTGTCTATATTGACAATTCACACAAAAATCGTAATTTATTCAACCTAAATCCCGAACTCATAAAACACTATCTGATATAATCAGTTAACTCTTTAACTGAAACATTAGAGTTTATATTATATTGTACTAAATACAAATATAATATCCTTTGGAGAAACTATCTTTACCGGTGTGACCGATAGGGATCAGTTGATTACCGCCGTCAAACGACAACAACGTCAAATTCTAGGCAACCAACCGTTATCGATATACGTTAATCAACTGACATAGTATATTTAACATATCCGAAGTTTATTCGTAACTAGATTAAAGCCCGTGCGTTGCACAGTTGAATTTTAAAACTTATATATTATTTTCATTTTTAATTTGACATAGAAACATTTTAAATGAAATATTTGCAGTTTTTTAAGTGACTTTAATCATAAAAAACCGATGAACAATAATGAACAATGAACAATGATTTCAAATAAGACCAGTTTCTTTTGAAATCTAAACACTACCTTTACTCGTAATTTTTATTCATCTTTTATACATAAAAAAATACATAGAATACAAATAAAAAAAAATACATTACACTTATAGAAAAGCGTATTGTTTAGAAGAATACAATTGAGTTACATCTATTAGCATTAGTATCTCTAATACGAAGGTCACCGTAAGGGGGAAAAAAAAAACATTGGTTCCTATATATACTAAAAGATTTTTCTAATAACGTGTGCCAACATGACACGTAATAAAACTCCCCCTTCTTTATTTTCGAGGCGGCATACGATTTAGAGGGTCATTTTGATTACCATCAGCATCAAAGCATGATGATGATCGATTGATGATGAGGTTATGTAACATGATAACAAGGACTATCACGACGACGATGCTCGATCAATCTTGTAGCTATGATGCATCACATGTAAATGATGCATGAGAGGGCAATTTAAAAGTTTAACCAAACATATTATTTATGTAATTGCTTTTCATATTCATAAGTAGACACATGTGGTCGTCATGTGGAATCATAGATGATAGATGGCTATTGGTACAAACGTATAAAATAATAAATTTTATATGCACACAATTTTACATTAAATAGACCCTTGTAAGAAAAGCCAAGTTATTTGTTCCTAAATTTAACACTTTTACTCATGAATGATGGATTGAATATAGATTTCTAATCCGAACACAGAAAGTTTATGAGTTGATATCTTAATATATACATAGCGAGTAGTCTTCATATGACTTCTGAATTAATTTAACCCCCACAAAATAACATTGAAATTAAGCAGCTATATCATGAGGTCTCCTGCTATAGATGAACTAAACTCTAGCTGTTTTTTTTTTTTAAAGATATAGTTCGACATTCATATCAGACTAATTTACTTAACATCGCACCCAAAATCATAACATCGTTTGACAATGAAGTAATCAATCTCGTACAAACCTCTCGTTACATGTGCATCATGTAAATATAAAGTTAGTTGCACAAAATTAAATTTTTTGTAATTAGGCAATAGATCAATAAATTAGAGACAGCAACAAACTAACATGAAACATCTCAATTGAAGATTTATAACACTTTCATTTCTTGAATGCAAGTATGTTACAACTAACGTAGAATTTAGAAACCAATGCGGTAACCAAAAAAAGAAACTAATGCACAAAGCTTGGGAAAAGGGGAGGGAGATATGACATGCATGTCATAACGTAGACAAGCACACATACACCAATTGTTATATGGTACCCCCGGGGGTATAGCAAGGTTTTGTACCCCCTCTCACAATAAAACATAACTACCCTACTACTCTTTTCCACTTATTTTTTTTCCTTTTTAATTTTTTAAACAAACCAATAAACATGAGTGAGGGGTTATGAAGAACAAATATACCCCTGAGGGTATGTTATAATTTTCCCACATACACACAAAAAGGAAAAAAAAAAAAAAAGAAGGAAAAAGAACAATACGTACCATGAAGTCTTAGCTTCCTTGCGTATATATGTTAATCATTTTCCTAAAAACTCAACACCATCTTTAAGGAAAGTTGTTCAAAATTAGCTTTAGCTACCTTAAATCAGAAAAAACAACTTTACAAAAATTCCAACATCACATTATATATTCCAAAAACGTAAAATATCATCATATATTTTGTATGATTACAATATCTTGACCTAATCACGAAAATTACAAAGCTCTAAGAAAATTAGAAATGCTCTGGACGCGTTGAATGACCACGAAAAAAGTTTTTATATATATATATATATATATATATATATATATATATATATATATATATATATTAGATTTAATTAGTCAACACATTATTGTCGGAGGACACCTACTCCAACAATCTCCCACTATATTGCGTGTATATATGTAACACCCCATATTTTTGGGACTTCTAAATTATTAAAATCGTCGGGAGAAATTCATTTTAGAGTTACGAGCTTCTATTTTTGGGAATTTAGAGTCACTTTCCTTTTTGGGTCGTTTTCCAAATTAGGAATTTATATAGCAAAATTAGCAAACTGCCCTTATTAAACCCTCCCTCCCCACAATATATATAAAAAGAAAAAAAAAAAACACTCAGCACTCATCCTCACGCGGCGCAGCAGAGAAAGAAAAGGAGAAAGAGAAAAGAAAAGAGAAGGAGAGAAGAACAGAGGAGCGCGCGCGACCCCTTCCCCGCGAACCACGCCGTGCCACCGCCTTCGCCGCCACACAGCCACCCTCGCCTATTCCCCTACCGTCCTCTCTCTCTCTTGGTTTCAATCAAGAGTGGTAAGTCCCTCAAACTTTTCTACAATTGATTTAATTGGGTTTTCGATTTAGGTTGAGTTAATGATTAGAGTACGATTGGGTTGTTTTAGTTGATTGTTTTAGGGTTTAATCGTGCTTGTGATGAGTATAATTTGTGAGCTATGATTTTCGAATTTAGGGGTTTCTCGATTTGGGGTTTATGTTGATTATGGCTGATCTTTGTTTATGGAATTGCTTGAATTTTGGAGGAGGGCTTTGTTATGGATTAGGGATGTTGTAGTACCGTTTTAGGAGCATTTGATAATATTTTGAATGAGGTTTATTCTCACTGCCCACTTCTGATTTTTATGTAATTTGGGCGTTATTGTTGTTGGATTGGTGTTTAATTGATGAGATTGTGTAGCTAGTAAGGTTAGGATGGTGTGGTGCGAATTTGGTGTAATTGCGAGTCCGTTTGGATGTCGAAAACGTGAGTTGTAGTGACCTTGTTGTTGTTGGTTGGCTGTGTTGTGATGGAGTTATGATGTCGATTGATTTATAATTCAATCTTGTTATTTTGTGATTAGGGGGTGTGTTTGAGGAGATTCCGTTTTAGCCTTGCAGCAGTTTAGTGTTTCGATCAGAGTAAGGTAAGAACGTTGGTCCATCGCTTGCCTAACACATGTTGCTCCTCTGTTGGCTTTTCTATTCATATCCATCGTTTTGTACCCTTTTGCTTGATCTCATGCCCTGCGCCTTTGATTTCGTGTTTCATTCGTATGGGTTACTCTAACCATACTCCCCTGCCTCTCGGCCCTGCTTCCTCTTGGCCGAGTGGGTCATTGGGGTTTCTGTTTCGTAATGCTTGAATTGACTCGTTTTGGCTTATTGGTATTCTGGCCTCGGCCGTTTATAAATCGTATTATCAAGTACGTACCATCAAATAACGAATATAAAACGGATGAAAGAAAAGAACGATACGATTACCACCTAGAGTGAATGTGATGCGGCACGGACCGATCACTGTTTATACCTCTGATCAAGGTACTGTTTCGGTCGGAGTAGCTACCGACTGCCTATTAGGCTTTCCTCCTAGAGGTACGCATCCTACTGGATCTCTAGCGAGGGGTGTGCACATTTTAAGTCTTTAGGAATCCTTTATATGTACTCTAGCTCGCGCCGGTTCGAGATTGTGGTGGCTGCGGGGTAGGAGCCCAGCCGTGTATGATAGACAAGACCGTTTGTCTTGTCAGCGATACGTGACTATCGCACTGTTGTTTTCCGATGGTACTCTGTATTCACTATTATATCCAATGCTTATTATTTGTTAGCTACGCGCCTCAAGGCGCGTATCTTTGTTTTTCTGCTTTATGTTTCTTACTCAGCCTGTGCTGACGTTCTGTTTCTGGTTTGTCCCTACCGTATTCTGGGGCCTATGTCATTCTTCGATGGCATAGTTGACAGGTCTTGATGATGTGGATGCTTGCTAGGGGAGTTCATTTGCATGCCGGGAACTTTTCATAAACATTATTTTGATATGGATTATATTTGGTTTTGTAATTTAAATTCAGTTTTGAGAACTGTAGTTCGACATTCTAATTCTTCCGCTGTCGTCTTTTCGTTTGTTCGAATTTGTTAAGTTGTAATTGAATTTCAATCCTAGCAGTTGACTCGGTAGTCAACTGCGGCGTAACAATCGTATAATAATTTCCTCATTTATCATTGCGAAAATTTAGGGTTGTTACAGTTGGTATCAGAGCCTACGGGGCAACTGTATGTCATGAACCAGGAAGATGCTGACAACGCGGACGTTGTTTCGGGTAAATTCCCTGTTAACTCTGTTCTCGCTAATGTTTTATTTGATAGTGGTGCATCTCATTCATTTATTGCCGATAGAATTGTGGAGAAATGTGGACTTAATGATGGCTCGGAAGTAGAATTTGAGTTTTCTATGCCTAATGGATCCAGTGTTTTGTGTAAGAGTCAGTTTAAAGATGTGCCTGTGGTGATTTGTGGACATGAGTTTAAGTCTGACTTAATAGTTTTTCCCCTACCCTACTTTGATGTGATTTTGGGGATGGATTGGATGGGTAGATATAAAGCTAGGATAAACTGCTGGTTAGGGAAAGTTACACTTCGTGGACAAAAGAATACCTGAGTATCCTATCGTGTACTGCCCAAAGGACCGAGGATTAAGTTTGTATCTGCCATGAACCTGAAGAAACAGATAGCTAAAGATGAATCTCTATTCTTGTGCCATGTACGGGACACTAGGGTCGAATACCCCGATTTGAGTGATGTCCCCATTGTCAATGAGTATCCCGATGTCTTTCCTGAGGAGATTCCGGGGATGCCCCCAAAAAGAGAGGTTGAATTCAAGATTGACTTAGTCCCGGGGACGGGCCCTATAGCAAAGTCACCCTACCGAATGGCACTGGTAGAAATGCAGGAATTGAAGAAGCAACTGGATGAGTTGGTGTAAAAAGGATATGTGAGGCCGAGTGTATCGCCTTGGGGAGCACCCGTGCTTTTTGTAAGAAAGAAGGATGGGTCCATGCGATTATGCATAGACTACATGGAACTGAATAACGTAACGATTAAGAATAGATACCCCTTACCCAGGATTGATGACCTATTCGACCAGCTGAAGGGCGGCAGCGTGTTCTCAAAAATTGATTTACGGTCTGGGTACTATCAAATGAAAGTAGCTGACGAGGACGTACCGAAGACCGCATTCTCCACGAGATATGGGCACTATGAGTTCACAGTGGTGCCCTTTGGGTTGACTAATGCTCCAGCCGTGTTTATGGATTTGATGAATCGCACTTTCAGACCTTATTTGGACAAATTCGTATTCGTGTTCATCGACGACATTCTGATATACTATAGAAGGTTTTTGGGACTCGCAGGCTACTATAGAAGGTTTGTCAAGGATTTCTCTAAAATTGCTAAACCAATGACCACACTGATGAAGAAAACCACCAAGTATAAATGGGATGAGTCGTGTGAGAAAGCCTTTCAAACTCTAAAGGACAGGTTAACCACAGCCCCAGTCTTGTCACTACCTGATGAAAACATACCTTATGAAGTGTACACTGACGCTTCAAAGAATGGTTTGGGTTGTGTACTCATGCAGAACAGACGAGTAATTGCCTATGCGTCTAGGCAACTCAAAAGTTACGAGGAGAACTACCCGACCCACGATTTGGAGCTAGCTGCCGTGATTTTTGCCCTAAAGCTTTGGAGACATTACCTATTTGGGGTGACTTTTAAGATCTTTTCCGACCACAAGAGCTTAAAGTACATATTTACTCAGAAGGAATTGAATAATAGGCAGAGGAGATGGTTGGAATTGATCAAGGACTACGATATGGAAATACAGTATCATGAAGGAAAAGCTAACGTCGTGGCGGACGCTTTGAGTAGGAAGTCTCTACACACGGTTCAATTGGTAGTCCAAAGGGAGAGGCTAAGAGACGAATTCCTCAACTTCGGAGTTCAGCTGACTGAACCAGGAGCGACATCAGGAACCACAGTCGTTGGAGACGACGTCTTGGGCGAGATAAAAGAGCTACAACTGGCAGATACGTCGTTAATGGATAAATTGGCGAGGGAGCCTGAATTGTTCAAGAAGGGTGGTGATGGCATCATCCGATTTCTGGGCAGAGTCTGCATACCTAGTGACACTACACTAAAGAACAAAATTTTGAGCGAAGCTCATGCTAGCAAATATTCAGTGCATCCAGGAGGTGATAAGATGTACCAGGATTTGAGAAAGGGGTTCTGGTGGTCTGGAATGAAGAAGGATGTGGCTGACTTCGTATCTAGGTGCTTGGTTTGTCAAAAGGTTAAGAGTGAGCACAAGAGACCTCAAGGCAAATTACAACCTTTACCGGTACCGGAATGGAAATGGAGTTCCATATCCATGGATTTCATTGCAGGGTTGCCTAGGACACAGAAGGGAAACAATATGATTTGGCTGATCGTAGATAGACTGACAAAGTGCGCACATTTTGTACCAATGAGGGACACTTGGAAAAAGAAACAGCTAGCCGACGCTTACATACACCATGTGTTACGACTTCACGGTACACCACAAGAGATCGTGTCTGATCGCGATGCGCGCTTCGTTTCTCGATTCTGGAAGAAGTTACAAGAGGCTTTGGGAACGAAACTTCTCATGAGTACCGCATTTCACCCGGCCACTAACGGCCAAACTGAGAGGACAAATCAGACCTTGGAGGATATGTTAAGAGCTTGTACCTTACAGTATCAAGGCGGATGGGAGGATAAGTTGGATTTGATCGAGTTCTCCTACAACAACAGCTATCAAGCCTCGATAAAGATGGCACCATATGAGGCTTTATATGGCAGAAAGTGCAGGAGTCCAATCTGTTGGAATGATATAAGTGAAACAATGGTCTTGGGTCTAGACTACATTCAGGAAATGACAGATCAGGTCAAGCTGATTCAGGAAAGGCTCAAGACTGCACAGGACAGACAAAAGAGCTATGCTGACAAGACACGCAGCCACATTGAGTTCGGCGTGGGTGATATGGTTCTCTTACGCGTATCGCCTACCAGAGGCGTGATGCGGTTCGGGAAGAAAGGAAAACTGAGTCCCAAATTCATTGGACCCTATAAGGTGACTAAACGAGTTGGGGAAGTAGCTTACGAGTTGGACTTGCCTGCGAACCTTGATAAGGTCCACAATGTGTTTCACGTGTCACAGGTCAGACGCTACGTCAGCGACCCGTCCCATGTATTGGACCCAGAAACCATCGAGTTGGATGAAACCATGACATATGAAGAGGCACCGTTGAAAATCCTAGACACCAAAGTGCGCAAAACTAGGCGTACTAAGACTAATATGGTCAAAGTTTTGTGGTGCAATAACAACATTGAGGAAGCAACATGGGAAGTGGAATCGGTTATGCGTGAGAAGTACCCTCATCTTTTCGATTAAGGTACCCTCGGTTCGGGACGAACCTTTGTTTTAAGGGGGACGAGAGCCCGCTCGCCTCGTTTTCCCTCTTCCTGACGCAATGTCCTATGTTATTACTTGTTATTTAATGTTATTACTTGCTACTTAATCTCGATCTGTGCTGAAAGTGTTGTGTGTTTGTTGTCCTCCGTTTCAACTTTCACTCACAAACCTCTTACCTCGTGATACTTACTCTACTTTTGATTAACGTTGCTGGTTGAGGATGAAATCTTGAGGAGTGGGTTTAAAGATTCGGGACGAATCTTTGTTTAAGGGGGGAAGACTGTAACACCCCATATTTTTGGGACTTCTAAATTATTAAAATCGTCGGGAGAAATTCATTTCAGAGTTACGAGTTTCTATTTTTGGGAATTTAGAGTCACTTTCCTTTTTGGGTCATTTTCCTAATTAGGAATTTAGATAGCAAAATTACCAAACTGCCCTTATTAAACCCTCCCTCCCCACAATATATATAAAAAGAAAAAAAAAAACACTCAGCACTCATCCTCACGCGGCGCAACAGAGAAAGAAAAGGAGAAAGAGAAAAGAAAAGAGAAGGAGAGAAGAACAGAGGAGCGCGCGCGACCCTTTCCCCGCGAACCACGCCGTGCCACCGCCTTCGCCGCCACACAGCCACCCTCGCCTATTCCCCTACCGTCCTCTCTCTCTCTTGGTTTCAATCAAGAGTGGTAAGTCCCTCAAACTTTTCTACAATTGATTTAATTGGGTTTTCGATTTAGGTTGAGTTAATGATTAGAGTACGATTGGGTTGTTTTAGTTGATTGTTTTGGGGTTTAATCGTGCTTGTGATGAGTATAATTTGTGAGCTATGATTTTCGAATTTAGGGGTTTCTCGATTTGGGGTTTATGTTGATTATGGCTGATCTTTGTTTATGGAATTGCTTGAATTTTGGAGGAGGGCTTTGTTATGGATTAGGGATGTTGTAGTACCGTTTTAGGAGCATTTGATAATGTTTTGAATGAGGTTTATTCTCACTGCTCACTTCTGATTTTTATGTAATTTGGGCGTTATTGTTGTTGGATTGGTGTTTAATTGATGAGATTGTGTAGCTAGTAAGGTTAGGATGGTGTGGTGCGAATTTGGTGTAATTGCGAGTCCGTTTGGATGTCGAAAACGTGAGTTGTAGTGACCTTGTTGTTGTTGGTTGGCTGTGTTGTGATGGAGTTATGATGTCGATTGATTTATAATTCAATCTTGTTATTTTGTGATTAGGGGGTGTGTTTGAGGAGATTCCGTTTTAGCCTTGCAGCAGTTTAGTGTTTCGATCAGAGTAAGGTAAGAACGTTGGTCCATCGCTTGCCTAACACATGTTGCTCCTCTGTTGGCTTTTCTATTCATATCCATCGTTTTGTACCCTTTTGCTTGATCTCATGCCCTGCGCCTTTGATTTCGTGTTTCATTCGTATGGGTTACTCTAACCATACTCCCCTGCCTCTCGGCCCTGCTTCCTCTTGGCCGAGTGGGTCATTGGGGTTTCTGTTTCGTAATGCTTGAATTGACTCGTTTTGGCTTATTGGTATTCTGGCCTCGGCCGTTTATAAATCGTATTATCAAGTACGTACCATCAAATAACGAATATAAAACGGATGAAAGAAAAGAACGATACGATTACCACCTAGAGTGAATGTGATGCGGCACGGACCGATCACTGTTTATACCTCTGATCAAGGTACTGTTTCGGTCGGAGTAGCTACCGACTGCCTATTAGGCTTTCCTCCTAGAGGTACGCATCCTACTGGATCTCTAGCGAGGGGTGTGCACATTTTAAGTCTTTAGGAATCCTTTATATGTACTCTAGCTCGCGCCGGTTCGAGATTGTGGTGGCTGCGGGGTAGGAGCCCAGCCGTGTATGATAGACAAGACCGTTTGTCTTGTCAGCGATACGTGACTATCGCACTGTTGTTTTCCGATGGTACTCTGTATTCACTATTATATCCAATGCTTATTATTTGTTAGCTACGCGCCTCAAGGCGCGTATCTTTGTTTTTCTGCTTTATGTTTCTTACTCAGCCTGTGCTGACGTTCTGTTTCTGGTTTGTCCCTACCGTATTCTGGGGCCTATGTCATTCTTCAATGGCATAGTTGACAGGTCTTGATGATGTGGATGCTGTTGGAGTAGGTGTCCTCCGACAATAATGCGTTGACTAATTAAATCTAATTAGGAATAAACCTGGGATATATTATATATACTAAGTCAGTTGATTAACGTAAATCGATAACGCTTGGCTGGCTAGAGTTTGACGTTATTGTCGTTTTGACGGCGGTAATCAACTGATCCCTCCCGGTCACACTGATAAAGATAGTTTCTCCAGAAGATATTATATTTGTATTTAATACAATATAATATAAACCCTAATGTATCAGTTATAGAGTTAATTGATTATGTTGGATAGTGTTTTACGAGTTCGGAACTCGAGTCGGATAAATTATGGTTTTTGTGTAAATAGTCAAAATTGACGATTAGCTATTTAAATTACAAAGAGTTGTAGTTTTAGCTTAAAATGATGTAATTAGTAATTATTATATAGAGATATAATAAGTAACTAACACTTAAAGAAATAAGTGTACAAATTATACCCAAATTGTAACATAAGATGTTAAGGGGTATAATTAGTAAGGGCAAAATGGTCATTTGCCACAACCATTATATATAGTGTGTTTTATGTCAAATAAACACAACAAATCATTTCTACATACACAAAAACTTGATTTTAGAGAGAGAATAGAGAGAAAACCCTCTAATTTCTCTAAAAAAATTCAGCCTACTTCCAACTCTTTTAAGATCAAGTTTTCTTCATTGCATGTCAATAAAAACTTGATCAAAACACTTTACTAAACCTATAATAACATTAGCTAAAGTGTTAGCTAATTTTATTTTGGTTTTAGGGTTAAAAAAAAAATCTCTTAAAACTAGTCCATTTTGTGAGATTTTTGGAGAGCTTCTTTGGTGGATCAAGAGAGGAGGTTTCCTAACTTGGAAACTCAAAACTAAGGAGGAGGATCCCCATTAATTAGCAGCTCAAGATCCTTCTTTTGAAGGAAGGTCAAAATTCCTCTTGATTAAGGTATAAAAATATGTTTTATTACCTTATTTATGCTTTAATCTTACATGCAACAAAAGATCCTAGCTAAACTTAATTAGGGGTAATTAAGTACTAATTAGAGGAGTCTAATTAGGGGCTAAATAACTTTCATGTGGTATCAGAGCATCGGTTTAAGTTGCATGTTAATTTTAAGCTTTAATTAGGTTAATTGGTAACTTAATTAATTTTTAATGATAAAAATTGGTTTTATCATATAAACTAAAGTTGCATGTGATGTTTTGGGCATGTGGATGCTCCAACCGAAATTATGGTATTTTAGGAATTTATTTGCTATTTTCTTGCTTAATTTTGGTTGTTTTTACAAGATTTATGCTATTTTCTAATTAATTGGTAATTAGATTAACATGCATGATGATTTTTGTAATTTAAGAAATATATAATTTTTCCAGAATTATAATGAGTATAATTTCCAGAAATTATTTCATAATTTTAATTGGCCATTTGTTATTAATTAGTAATAATATAAATGGTGGAAAATTGATTTCTTAAGAGAAAATGACCAAAATAATTTTGCATATTTTTGTCCTTAATTAGCTACTGGTTGTGAGCTTAAATCACATAATGAAATAATTTCTAAATGTTTTTTCATAATTAGTTATGATTTATTTAGATATTTTCGGGTTTATTATGTGATTTTTGGACAAATAGTTAGCAAATATAATCAAATTAAACTAATTAATTCAATTTTAGTGGAGACTAAATATTGAAAAAAAAAAAAAAAAAAAAAAAAAAAAATTAATTTGTTGGTGGTTAGTTTAAACTTAAAAGGTGTTTTAAGTGTTGATTATTGATTTTTAAAGTTAGAATCGGAAATTCCTAAATTTACCGGGTTGCTTGTACTGTAAAGTTGAAAATCTGATTTTCGGTCTAATTTGCATGATTCTAAGTATAGTATGGCCATAGAGTACTATAGTATCGGTACTGTACCGAAATGTAAGGACGGTATCCGATTGGTTTGTAATAATTGCGATCTCGTATCATCGGTTTGTAATAATATTTAATTTTTTTTTTTTTCAAAAAATGTATAATAGGATAGTCCATATGTACATTTGTTTATATTGTAGACCGGCGCTTTTCACGGAGCCAAAAGTTGGTGACTCGAGATCGAATTGAAGACGGAGCCTTTGAAGCTTTTGAAGCCTAATTTAGGTTTAATAGCTTTTATTAGGTTCTAGTCTTATGGCCATACTAGGACTTGGATTTATTTGATGCATGCTTGGTTTAATTTCCGCACAATTATAACCAAACTCAAATCCCACATTGTCATATCCATTATCCGCGACTCGCTAGAATTAGTTCACTTAAAAGCGATAGATATAATATGACAAGATCTCTCACAAAAAAAATTTTAAAATCGAGATTTAGTCCTTCCACAATTCACACCTATGCAACCCTTGTTCATTAGGGGCACGCTCGCCCTAGCGGGGTGTTTCCTTTTTACCTTGGGGGAGTAGGTTAATAAAGAGTTATTACGAGTGAATTTTGGTTTAATCTTGACGTGATTTGCAATACAAGTCTTGCAATACGGGACTAAAGGATTGATTTAGTTGAAATCGATCAACCGAGAGTTCTAAGTGTAGAATCAATCATGAGTTGGTTTACCGAAATTACATAAATTTAGGATGTATCGCCATCCGCGTGCCTAGATTTATATAAGATCGGATCTCGGAATCATTTATATAATTTAGAGAGATCATTATATAAATGCCTAAATTCACAAATAGTTATTTTAATGTGAATTTGACGATGAATTTAATCGATTGTTTTTTTTTCCCACGTTGTAGTTTAAAGTCAAAAATGGCTCAAATGTCCAATTCAGTAATATCCAAAGACTCCTGGCTTCGTAATTTTATGGAAAAGAATGAACTAAAGGAGGATGGAAGCAATTTTACTGATTGGGAGTTAAACCTGCGATTAGCCCTTCAATCTGATAGAAAACAACGTTTTCTATACGAACCCCCGATTCCCGCTCCAGGTCCCGACGCCACCCCTGATATGATACAAATGTATGAAGAGTACAAGCATGAATCTGACCAGATTAAGAATGTATTGATTTTTGCTATGCACCCGCGTTTAAAGAAACGCATGATTGATTTCAGTGCGTATCAAATATTCGCTCGGCTTACGACTAGTTTCTCGCAAAAGCCGCGAATACTTCAATACGAAGCAGCTTCGAGTTTCTTTGAGACTAAGCTCTCAAAGGGCCAACCAGTTGGTCCTCAAATTCTCAAATTTATTGAGAATGTTGAAACTCTTGAGAAGTTAGGATGCCCAATTTCTGAAGATTTTGCGGTATACCGTCTGCTTAATTCTTTGCCTGCAACATTCGATCCTTTTAGGACGAATTACAACATGAATGATTTAAAGAAAAATCTTCATGAATTGCATGCCATGCTTGTACAACATGAGAGGGATTTGGTGTCAAGTGGGAGCGCGAATAAAGATGTTTTATCCATGGCGGTAAAACAAAAGGGGAAGTTCAAGAAGGGTGCGGGCAAGGGTAAGAAACCCGCGCGTGGCAAAGGAAAAGGAAAAGTTGCTTCGGGCAACAATTCTATTGCTAAGAGAGGCGCGACTCCTGAACAAAAATGCTTCCATTGTGGAAATTTCGGTCATTGGAAGCGAAATTGCCCACAGTACCTGGAGGAGAAGAAGTCGAAACCAGGTATATATATGATAGACATTAATTATGCAAGTACCACGTCCTGGGTATTGGACACTGGATGTGGATCTCACCTTTGTAATCACTTGCAGGGGCTGACGAAGGCACGTCGGCTGGCAAAAGGTGAAGTTGACCTCCGTGTCGGGAATGGAGCTAAAGTAGCCGTCGTATCAGTAGGAACGTATATTCTGTCACTGGCCTCAGGGCTAGAGTTGTATCTAAATAACTGCTATTTTGTACCAACTCTAAGTAAGAATATAATTTCGGTTTCTGTTTTAGACGCTGAAGGTTTTGAATTTTCAATACGAAACAACAGTTGTACCTTCTCGTTTAATGATATGGTGTACGGAACAGCCAAATCTATAAACGGTATTTACGTTTTAGATTTGACAAATGAGGTCTATCATGTAGCAAATAAAAAGCTCAAAATAGGAGATCCCGATCAATCCTACCTTTGGCATTGTCGTTTAGGGCATATAAACGAAAAACGCATTGAGAGACTCGTAGCCAATGGAGTTCTCAAACCATTTGATTTTGGATCATATGGAACATGTGAATCTTGTCTTTTAGGCAAGATGACTCGGGCACCTTTTTCAGGAAAAGGAGTACGAGCCAGTGATTTATTGGCCCTCATTCATACAGATGTCTGCGGTCCAATGACAATCACTGCTAGAGGAGGTTATGACTACTTTGTCACTTTTACAGATGATTTTAGTAGATATGGCTACATCTACCTAATTAAATATAAAAGTGAGGTACTTGAGAAATTTATAGAATTTCAAAAGGAAGTAGAAAACCAATTAGGAAAGAAGATCAAGGCCTTACGATCAGATCGGGGAGGTGAATATCTCAGTAATGCCTTTGATATTCATCTGAAAGACTGTGGAATCATATCACAGCTTACACCTCCTGGTACACCACAATTAAATGGTGTAGCCGAAAGAAGAAACCGTACCCTGTTGGATATGGTCAGATCAATGATGAGTCAGACTGAGCTTCCTGATTCATTCTGGGGTTTTGCTCTCCAAACTGCTATTTTCACTCTCAATAGATGCCCGACTAAATCAGCTCCGAAAACTCCATATGAGTTATGGAGAGGAAAAGTTCCGAACCTCTCATTTATCAAGATCTGGGGTTGTGAAGCATATGTCAAAAATAAGACTGACAATAAGCTTACACAAAGATCTGATAAATGTCTCTTTGTAGGTTATCCTGTACATACTCGAGGATATTACTTCTACAATCGTGTAGAGAACAAAGTTTTTGTGTCTCGAGATGCTGTCTTTTTAGAAAAGGAATTAATTTCTAAAAGACAGAGTGGGAGAAAATTTGAACTTAGTGAAGTTCAGGAGCCACAAATGCATAATGAGGCTCAGGATGTTTTGCCAGAAGACATTCCTGAATCGTCTAACTCTGTGGTTCCATTTTCCACTCCTAGAAGGTCAGGCAGATCAAGCCATCCACCAGATCGATACCTAGGTGTGATTGAGGATGGTGGTGATCATTTTTTGCTTCTAGAAAGCAATGAGCCTGCAACCTACAGAGCAGCCATGTCTGGACCGAATTCTGCTAAATGGCTTGAGGCAATGAAATTCGAGATAGATTCCATGTACGAGAATCAAGTATGGGACTTGGTTAACTTGCCTGAAGGAACCAAGGTTCTTCAGTGCAAATGGATCTTTAAGATCAAGACCGTCATGGATGGAAATCAAGATATTTTCAAAGCTCGATTGGTAGCTAAAGGTTTCACACAAGTTCATGGTTTAAACTATGACGAGACCTTTGCGCCAGTTGCAATGCTTAGATCTATTCGGATAATCTTAGCGATTGCTACTTTTCATGATTATGAGATATGGCAGATGGACGTTAAAACCGCCTTCCTAAATGGGTTTCTGGAAGAGGAAGTGTATATGACACAACCTGAGGGTTTTATTGATCCAAACAATCCTAAGAAAGTTTGCAAACTTAAGAGATCCATTTATGGTCTTAAGCAAGCATCTCGGAGTTGGAACCATCGGTTCAACCATGTGATTAAACAAAATGGTTTCACTCGAAGTGTCGAGGAACCTTGTTTATACATGAAATTTAGTGGGAGTAAAGTAACTCTCCTAATCCTATATGTAGATGACATATTACTCATTGGAAATGATATCCCCATGCTTAACTCCGTTAAGGACTGGCTCGGGAAACATTTCCAAATGAAGGATTTAGGAGAAGCGCAACGCATCCTAGGTATTCGAATCTATAGAGATAGATCAAAAAGAATACTAGCGTTAAGTCAAGAAACTTATATTGATAAGATTCTTGACAGGTTCAATATGAAAGACTCTAAACGAGGCTTTTTACCTATGGGAAGTGGGATAATTTTGAGTAAATCTCAATGTCCAACTAAACCTGAGGATATTGAACACATGAAATCGAAACCTTACGCTTCCGCAATCGGTTCGATCATGTATGCTATGATGTGTACGCGCCCAGACGTGTCATATGTTTTGAGTATGACAAGTCGTTACCAAGCCAATCCAGGCGAGAGCCATTGGATAGCCGTTAAGAACATCCTTAAATACTTAAGAAGGACTAAGGACACGTTCTTAGTTTTTGGAGGGGATTCTGAGCTTCGTATAAAGGGTTATGCGGATGCTAGTTTCCAAACAGATCGAGATGATTCAAAATCTCAATCAGGATATGTTTTCATACTGAATGGTGGAGCCATATGCTGGAAGAGCACCAAGCAATCGGTGACTGCGGATTCTACAACGGAGGCTGAGTATCTTGCAGCGTCAGAAGCTGCAAAAGAGGCAGTTTGGATCCGGCAGTTCCTAGAAGGATTAAATGTAGTCCCTACAGCAGCGGATCCTATTCCAGTCTATTGCGACAATAGTGGAGCAATAGTTCAGGCTAAAGAGCCTAAATCTAGTAACAAATCTAGACATGTACTCAGGAAGTTCCATGTAATTAGAGACTTTGTGGAACGAGAAGATATATCGATTTGTAAGGTTAGGACAGACGATAATATCGCTGATCCTTTAACCAAGCCATTATCACAGGCTAAACACAATGGTCATATTGCCTCGATGGGTTTGAGGCGTATGCCTGACATGTGTTAGATTATATGTTGTAATAGTTAATAAGTGTATTACCTTTTACATATATGATAATTAAATTCATCGTTTTAAGTTTTATTGAACTCGTTTATTAATTCATTTTTAATAAAATGCTGAATTATATATATGCTCTGTTGATTCCTAATAGGTCGTGGAGACGATTTGAACCCTATTAAGTGAACAGGATTAACAGTGTATTCTGTCTCTAGTCATAAAATGAGGTGACGTCTCAATTGACTAGATTGTAAGTCGGTTGATGACTAGTTCAATAATCATGGATTCATAGAGATGAATAACCGATTACATAGACAGACTGTAGATGACACTCTGTCAGACATTTGACCAATTATAGAACCTTTGTGTCTGGTCGTGACAAGGTAATCTATATTATTCCTATTAGTCGATTCTTTCGACCTGAGATTGTTTGTCTGAGTTTATGCAGCAGGCAGTGACTTTGATTTATGTTCTAAGTCGTGCCGTAAAAGGAGGCTAAAAGAGCTTCTATTGGGTCATTACCTACTGTATGAAACAAAGAAAATATGTCAAGAAGGGATTGTCCACCCACGTCAGGGTATAATATCTTTGGGCCACTCGAGGAATTGTGACTGAAAATGCGTGGCCACGCTCGGAAGAGATCTATGATAGATATTCCGGTCAGACAGTCATAATCCAGATCGAGAAAACCACTTTTGATAAAGATCCAATGCAAGTTCGACCTGAAAGATACTTCGCATTGAGTGGGAGATATAACGGACAAGAGAATCGGTAACGCATGACTTGTCTCGGACAAGTGGGAGATTGTTGGAGTAGGTGTCCTCCGACAATAATGCGTTGACTAATTAAATCTAATTAGGAATAAACCTGGGATATATTATATATACTAAGTCAGTTGATTAACGTAAATCGATAACGCTTGGCTGGCTAGAGTTTGACGTTATTGTCGTTTTGACGGCGGTAATCAACTGATCCCTCCCGGTCACACTGATAAAGATAGTTTCTCCAGAAGATATTATATTTGTATTTAATACAATATAATATAAACCCTAATGTATCAGTTATAGAGTTAATTGATTATGTTGGATAGTGTTTTACGAGTTCGGAACTCGAGTCGGATAAATTATGGTTTTTGTGTAAATAGTCAAAATTGACGATTAGCTATTTAAATTACAAAGAGTTGTAGTTTTAGCTTAAAATGATGTAATTAGTAATTATTATATAGAGATATAATAAGTAACTAACACTTAAAGAAATAAGTGTACAAATTATACCCAAATTGTAACATAAGATGTTAAGGGGTATAATTAGTAAGGGCAAAATGGTCATTTGCCACAACCATTATATATAGTGTGTTTTATGTCAAATAAACACAACAAATCATTTCTACATACACAAAAACTTGATTTTAGAGAGAGAATAGAGAGAAAACCCTCTAATTTCTCTAAAAAAATTCAGCCTACTTCCAACTCTTTTAAGATCAAGTTTTCTTCATTGCATGTCAATAAAAACTTGATCAAAACACTTTACTAAACCTATAATAACATTAGCTAAAGTGTTAGCTAATTTTATTTTGGTTTTAGGGTTAAAAAAAAAATCTCTTAAAACTAGTCCATTTTGTGAGATTTTTGGAGAGCTTCTTTGGTGGATCAAGAGAGGAGGTTTCCTAACTTGGAAACTCAAAACTAAGGAGGAGGATCCCCATTAATTAGCAGCTCAAGATCCTTCTTTTGAAGGAAGGTCAAAATTCCTCTTGATTAAGGTATAAAAATATGTTTTATTACCTTATTTATGCTTTAATCTTACATGCAACAAAAGATCCTAGCTAAACTTAATTAGGGGTAATTAAGTACTAATTAGAGGAGTCTAATTAGGGGCTAAATAACTTTCAGATGCTTGCTAGGGGAGTTCATTTGCATGCCGGGAACTTTTCATAAACATTATTTTGATATGGATTATATTTGGTTTTGTAATTTAAATTCAGTTTTGAGAACTGTAGTTCGATATTCTAATTCTTCCGCTGTCGTTTTTTCGTTTGTTCGAATTTGTTAAGTTGTAATTGAATTTCAAGCCTAGCAGTTGACTCGGTAGTCAACTGCGGCGTAACAATCGTCTAATAATTTCCTCATTTATCATTGCGAAAATTTAGGGTTGTTAAAAAAAAAAAATATATATATATATATATATATATATATTAGATTTAATTAGTCAACACATTATTGTCGGAGGACACCTACTCCAACAATCTCCCACTATATTGCGTGGTTTAGTGAGCAAGTCTCAAAAGGATTGAGATTTGAAGTTGGCACATGCTGAGTTTGCTTACAATCGATCACCTACTTTTGCTACCATGCACTCTCCAATTGAGATTGTGTATGGCGTCAATCCATTCCTGCCATTAGATTTGATTCCATTACTTTCTGATGAGTTAGTCCATAAAGATGTAGAAGCAAAGCTTCGATCTATGATCAAGCTACATGAACAAGTCAAGAATGTTAGGTCTTTGGCATCAGATTCAGAGTTACCCACAGCAAAAATAAAATAGGGAGACACAAGTTTTTACGTGGAAAACCCCAAGGAAAACCGGGGAAAAACCACAGCGCACTAGGACTTTATTTTCTCTGATGTGTTTTGTGATGATACACCGTAATAACTGAGATATGCTCTTTATATAATAGAGCCTAGGATTATCAAGAGATAAGAACCTTAATTCCTAGTTAATAGACTAGGGAAACCAAAAGACTATAACTGAAAATGCTCATTTAGTGTCCTATTCCATCTTAACTCCTCATAAAGTTTCCTTATCAGGCTCCATAACTCAACAACCTCCCACTTGGAGACTGATGCTGAAGAGTAGCTCTATACCCAGCTTCTTACACATCCACACACCCTTTGAACACCTAATGCGCTAATACCTCCTTTCACTAATCACGGAGGCCAACTAAGGTTCTGCACAACCTTAGCTTCCCAACATCGACACTCTTAGTGAGCATATCTGCTAGATTTTCAGAACCTGATACCTTCTCCAAACCGAACACTTTTCCTTCCACCAAGTTTCGGACGAAATGATACCTGCGTCGGATGTGTTTGTTCTTAAAATGACAGATTGGGTTCTTAGCAAGCTGTATAGCACTCTGACTGTCAGTGAACAACAAACTATGGGGCTGTCTGTTGCCTAATTCCTCCAAAAAATTCCTCAACCACACCATCTCCTTGCCTGCTTCCGACATAGCTACATACTCAGCCTCTGTGGTTGACATGGAAACACATTTTTGGAGCTTAGACATCCAACTCACTGCTGTACCACCCATAGTGAAGACGTACCCCGAAGTGCTTTTGCTTGTATCAAAATCTCCGCTGAGATCAGCGTCCACGAACCCTTCAAGTCTTGCCTCACCTTTTTCAAAGTGAAGACCCACTTTTGAAGTTCCTTTAAGATACCTCAACAGCCACTTCACAGCTTCCCAATGCTCTTTACCTGGTTTTGACATAAAACGACTCATAACTCCCACTACATACGCTATATCAGTTCTGGTGCAGACCATAGCGTACATTAGACTACCTACAGCAGAAGCGTAAGGTACTTTGGACATGTATTCTTCTTCCTCAACTGTTTTCGGTGACTGCTCCTTGGACAATTTGAGATGACTTGGCAGAGAAGTGCTTTTGGGATTAGCATCTAGTATACTAAACTTTCTCAGCACCTTCTCGAAATACTCTTCTTGAGACAACTTCAAGGATCCGGTTGACTTGTCTCTGGTAATTCTCATGCCAAGCATATGTTTTGCCTCTCCCAAGTCCTTCATCTCAAAATTCTTTGACAACTTCTGCTTCAAATCATTGATTTCTTTCAAGTTCGGCCCTGCTATCAACATATCGTCTACATATAGAAGTAAGATAACATAAGACATATCAAACTTCTTATGGTAGCAGCAATGGTCTGAATTACTTCTCTCAAAGCCATTGCCGGACATGAACGCATCGAACTTTTTGTACCACTGTCTCGGAGCTTGCTTTAAACCGTACAAGCTCTTGTTAAGCTTACACACCAACTCCTCCTTACCTGGAACTCTATAGCCATCTGGTTGTTGAATATATATGTCCTCCTCCAGGTCACCATGTAAAAACGCTGTTTTTACATCCATTTGCTCAAGGAACAAATTCTCAGCAGCAACTATACTCAACAAAATGTGAATAGTAGTCAGTTTCACAACCGAAGAGAATATCTCAAAATAATCAATCCCAGGCTTTTGTGAATATCCCTTGACTACTAATCTCGCCTTGTAACGTACACTGCCATCATGTTCTTTCTTGATCCTATAAACCCATTTGTTGAGTAGTGCTCTTTTTCCCATCGGTAATCTTGTTAAAACCCAAGTGTTGTTCTTCTCCAAGGAGCTCATCTCTTCATCCATGGCATGCTCCCACTTAATAGAATCACCCACTTGTATTGCTTCTTCATAGGATTCCGGCTCACCTGCATCCGTCAGTAAAAGATAATGCAACGATACAGAGTCTGACTTTTTCTTCTGTTTTGGTGTCCGTACGACAGGAGACGGATCCAACCTGCCTGGTGGTCTTGTCTTTCTGGTTGATTTCTTCAAACAAGGATCAGACTTGGATCTTTGTAGTCTCTGCTCGGATTGAGACTCGTCAGTGATAATTGGTTCATCAATGTCACTAGCAATATCACTAGTACTTTCTTGGGATCGAACATCACTCTCTGTGATCTCCTGTAACTCTACTGTTTCAGGCTCCACTCCCACTTTCTTAGTATGATCAACCTTGTTTTTATACAAAACACTCTCATCAAAGGTTACATCACAGTGTCTCACAACTTTTCTGCTTTTCTCATCCCAAAACCGATACCCAAACACGTCACAGCCATAACCTATAAAGTAGCACTTAACAGCCTTTGGATCCAACTTATCTCGTTTCTCAGAATGTACATAAGATACACATCCAAATATCTTAAGGTGAGAGAGATTAACTTGTTTACCTGTCCACACCTCTTCGGGGAGCTGAAAACCCAAAGGAACAGATGGCCCTCTATTGATCAAGTACGCAGCGGTATTTACGGCATCTGCCCAAAACATTTTTGGCATCCCTGCATGCAGCCTCGTACTCCTAGCACGTTCATTCAACGTCCTGTTCATCCTTTCAGCAACCCCATTCTGACGAGCCTTTCCGGGAATAGTTTTCTCCAAACGGATCCCATTATCAGCACAAAATTTCTTGAACTCATTGTGCTCATATTCACCTCCATTATCGGATCGCAAGCATTTTATCTTGTTGCCGGTATGATTTTCAACTTCAGCTTTCCAGACCTTGAAAGTTCTGAACACATCTGATTTGTGTTTCATGAAGTAAACCCATACCTTCCGACTGAAATCATCAATAAATGTGACATAGAACCGCGAGCCACCAAGGGATTTCACTGGTGCTGGTCCCCACACATCAGTGTGTACTAGCTCTAGCTTGTTCGTCTTTAATTTTTTCTTGGTCTTTGTGAAGCTGACCCTTTTCTGCTTGCCCAAAATGCAGCTCTCACATAGACCTAATTCTACTGACTTAAAACCAGATAGAACACCTCTAGCAGCTAGCTTCTCCATCCCTTTCTCGCTCATGTGTCCAAGCCTATCATGCCATAGCTTAGAGTAATCTGCATCAACTACGGCTAACATGTTTGTACACCCTGCAGTAGCATACAAAGTCCCTGTTTTCGAACCTCGTGCAACTACCATAGCACCTTTGACTACCTTCCAGGAACTATCTCCGAAAACCGTCTTGTAGCCTGCCGTATCCAGTTGACCCACTGAAATCAGATTCTTTTTCAAGTTAGGAATATACCTAACATCCTGCAGCTTCCATAAACTCCCACTCGAAGTCTTGATACTAACTTCTCCCTTCCCCATAACTTCTAAGGCTTCATCGTCCGCTAGATAAACCTTCCCGAAATTTCCAGATCTGAAATTCTGGAACAATTCTCTACATGGTGAAGAATGGACTGATGCACCAGAGTCTACTATCCAAGACTCAATGGGACTTTCGACGCTTAAGACCAAAGCATCATAAACCTCTTCTGTGGCAGAATTGACAGAAGAGTCACCATCATCTTGCTGCCAGCGATTGTGTTTCTTCTTCTTGGGATTTGGGCACTCCCTTTTATAATGACCTTTTTCACCACAATCCCAACACAAACCCGGAGTTCTGCCCTTTGACTTTCCCCTGCCTTTCGACTTAGATCTGCCATGTTTGCTTTGACCACGCATTTTACTTCTCCCTCTACTTTCAGTGCTAAAAGCACTCCCTAAACTTTCTCCTAGATCTTTCCTACGAATGCTTTCGCTAAGAACTAGGTCTCCAACTTCATCAAAGTCTAGTGTCTCTTTTCCACGAGAACTACTAATAGCGGAAACAATAGTATCCCATGAATCAGGTAAAGAAGACAGTAAAAGTAGGGCTCTAACCTCATCCTCAAAGCAAATTTTCACAGATGTCAATTGGCTTATAATTTGATTGAACTCATTAATATGTTCAGCAGCAGAACTTCCATCAGACATCTGAAGATTGAATAAACGACGCATCAAATACACCTTGTTCACAGCCGAGGGCTTCTCGTACATATTTGATAAGGTCTGAAGCAAACCCGCCGTCGTCGTTTCATCTTTGACATTAAAAGCCACGTTCTTGGCCAATGTCAAACGAACTACACCAAGTGCCTGTCGATCCAAGATTTTCCACTCATCCTCCTTTGTTCCTTCGGGCATCTTATCAAGAGGAAGGTACAGATTTTTTTGGTACAGATAGTCTTCAATTTGCATCTTCCAGAAACCGAAATCTCGACCATCGAATTTATCGATTCTTACCTTCCCATCATCCATTGTTAACCCTTACAATCTGACACGACTTTAACCTGGCTCTGATACCAGTTGTTAGGTCTTTGGCATCAGATTCAGAGTTACCCACAGCAAAAATAAAATAGGGAGACACAAGTTTTTACGTGGAAAACCCTAAGGAAAACCGGGGAAAAACCACAGCGCACTAGGACTTTATTTTCTCTGATGTGTTTTGTGATTATACACCGTAATAACTGAGATATGCTCTTTATATAATAGAGCCTAGGAATATCAAGAGATAAGAACCTTAATTCCTAGTTAATAGACTAGGGAAACCAAAAGACTATAACTGAAAATGCTCATTTAGTGTCCTATTCCATCTTAACTCCTCATAAAGTTTCCTTATCAGGCTCCATAACTCAACAAAGAAGAGAATAGAAAGTGGTTAATGAAGCTTACAAGAGGCGTTCTAACAAGCACCGGAAACCTAGAATTTTCAATGTTGATGATTTGGTTTGGATACACCTACATAAGGAGAGATTTTTCTAGAAAGAGAAAGAATAAACTCATTCCCCGAGCTGAGGGTCCTTACAAGGTGAAAGAACGTGTGAATGACAATGCTTACAAGGTGGAGCTTCCTGGTGATTATGATGTACATGCTACATTTAACGTTGGAAACTCTATCCCCTTATGTTGATTATGATGGCCTACCTGAATTGAGATCAATTCCTTTTCAAGAGGGGGAAGATGATTCAAGTACACTTGATCATGTTGTTGACAATGCTATTGGTAAGTTGGACGAGTTGGAGATTAACGTTGGCACAAAGCAGATGGCTAGTTTGTACCGCACTGGCACAGAACAAATGGCTAGTCTGTACCGCACGGGCGCAGTACAGATGTCTAGTCTGTACCAAGAAACTCGTTTCAACCTAGGCATTGGAGTATTTCGCATTTTCGGACCTGAGTGATGCATTGGAGCTGCATTTTTATTTTCCTTATTACTAGTTCAATAAAGTTTCCTAAATGTTTAGGAAAGTGTCTTTAGGCAAGTTTCAATAAGTCATTTTAGGTATGTTTTCCTAGTATTTTTCTTTCCTTATTTGTTTTGGAAATTTTCTACTTTTCGATTGTGTGTTGCTAGGTTGTATAAATAGTTTATGTCTATGTAATTTTCAGATTATCTTTGCTTGAAATATATACCAGAAAACAATCACTTGATCACCAATTTGTGAGTTGAGAGGTACTTCATTCATCTTTGTCGAGCTTTTAATTTGCGTAATTAGGCTTGATAAGTTTATTACTTTGGCAAGGTGGTCTAGGTATAATCACCCCATTAATCTCATGTTATAGGTCTAACTACAGTACGCTTCCGCAGGCTTAAGAATTCGTATCATATATGGTATCAGAGCTTCGGCTCTTGAATTCCTTAAATCATGACAGTCCTAGAGGATGTGTTTCTTCGTCGACAACCTTGAATCTCCATATCACTTATTCTTGGCGAAGACGATGAAGGTCATAATCTATTTAACCGAAACTTACCTCCAAAGTTTGATGAGGTTGAAGGTGAGATAGATCCAAAGTTTTTTCATCATGAATATCATCATGAGAGTTTATAAAAATCAGCAATCTCATGATGATAAACTTCATGGAGTTGCCTCGAATGGCGTGAGCCGCATGCGTTAGAGGATTGAGCTTTTTGAGAGCACTCGAAGGTAAAATCAGGTTATTATTTACTCTCTATAATGGTATTATTGAACTCGAAGATGAATTCCAAGAAGTAGAGCCTAATGTTAGAAAGATTGATCATCAAGGAATTAAGAGTTGAGCATCACAAGCGATCCTTGTGCGATACTTGTGCTAGTTTGCATTCTTTATGTGATACTTGTGTTTGATCAAGGTGGTTTAAATTACTCTCAAGAATTGGGGCAATTCTTTTTCAAAGAAGAGGAGTATGATACATGAGAAGCGAGCTTTCATGTTGATTTGGCAAGTAAGAGTCAATTTACAACTACAAATTCGTGCTGCTGACTTTACAGGACAATATCTCAGAAACTACAAGGTTTTCCGTGTTGTTTCCTGTTGGATAAGAAACTTTATGTTCTTAGCTTTCTAAAAAGTGGTCATATGCCTTATTTGATGAAGTAACGAAGGAGATATGGGCTGTAACAGGCCCGAAATTCCAAATAATTTTAGTATATTATTTTACTTGAAATGGTACGTTTTCTTGATAAAAGGTTGAGTCGACTTATTTGTATTGTTTTGAAATGAATTTTCGAATCGGGTTTGAAAAATTTATTTAATCCAATTATAAGTAGTCTATTTACCATCTTTTATACTTACATTAATTTTCTATTATGATTATAGTAATAATAATAAAAAATGAAACAAATCCCACATAGAACCCCCCTAAGTTTTTCTCTTTCTTTTTTCTTTTCTTGTAATTTCCCCTGCCCGACACCTCCTCTAGTATCCTTATCATCATCAAATCCACCATCATTATCTCACCAGCACCATCACCATCACCATCCCACTCATCTTCATTTTCGATCATCATCATCATCACTGCTCATTCTTCTTTTTCATTCTTGTGCGAATTTTAGCTAAGATGAACTTTATCTATTGTTGATTTACTAGCTGCGTGCAAGTAATCAAAGGTCAAAACTAAGCGAGGTAGTCTAGGGATTGATCATAGTTTGGACGAGTTATAGGTCTAACTTGTTCATCCATGTCCTTTATTGTTTTATTTGTTCTTATTTCGTACCTACAAAACTGAAAAACACAAAAAATAGCACGACAGTACAATATCTTGTTCTGTACCCACGAGTATTCCAAAGAACAGATTTCTATTCTGTTCTAACACTCTGACCTGAGTACAGATTCGTGTTCTATACTGCAGCGCGCTTCCGCAACGTTGGATATTTCGTATCAGTTTCACCATTTGGTGTGTAAGACTAGAGACTCTTTTGACTTGAGTTTGCAGGCTTGGTATTTGGATGACGGCACAATCGGCGGTGATACCTTAGTTGTAGGTCAGGTCTTGGAGTTGATTCAGGGATAAAACTGAGGTTTTTTTGCCTATGGAGGATCCCAAAAACCGGCTTGTTGGTGTCTTCCCCCCTAATATTGCTAGTACTCTCGGTGTTATTAGGTGGCCTGTCAGAAGTGTTGATTTTGGGTTTAGTAATTCTTTGGTTATGCAGAGGGTGGCTAAGACCATGAGCTTATGGATGTGGTTACTAAGCTTAACGAACCAAAGAGCGAGTTGTTGCTTCTTGGTGCATGCACTGGGTTTCTAAGCTATTGCCTTGCGTACTTGTACGCCGCGCATTTTCGAGTCGGCCAAGCTAATGTTTGATGCGGCCCTACGCTCTTCTTTAGAGCGTATTGTGGTTGTTTCTGGTCTAGATTTTGGTGCTTGGCAGTAGAGGCTTGCTACTTTGTCTTTCTCTTTCTGAGGGCTTGGTGTTTATTCACCCGGTCCATTCCAATATTTTAGTGTCGCGATTTCACTTTGCTAATTTGCAGGCTAAGCGTCTTTACCATGCTGGTATCGTCTTTACGGAGCCCGCATTTGCTGATGCCGTTGGTGTTTACTATAATTGGACTTTGGAAGTTGACATTTTAGGTAATCCTGTTGAGCTCCCTGCACTTGACTTATGAAGAGATTGAAAGGCTTGTATTTCACACGTGTCACTAAGGATGCGGGTTCCAATTACTTGACACCGCATCAGGTGATTTTGTGGGGTTCTCAGCAGGGTTGGTACAGTTCGGATTGGCATAGGGTGGTCTTTATCTTATAGTTTATTTATTTTCTATCACTAAGTAGTACTTAATCTCTTTTGGAAATCAATTTGGAGTCGCCAATGTCATATTCGTTGTACAAAGCAACGTCGTCGAATCCTAATTGGGTGAACTCATGCTCATGTTTAACAGTTATGTCTTCCTCTTCTTTCGGTATTGCTGCCATTTTCTTAGTGACTTGGTGTACACCCTTTCTTTGGGAGGCTCGCTAGTCGCCTCTCATGTTATTATTTTAATATATATTTTTTTGTATGCAAAACTTCATTTAGAAATTTTGGTAAACTTTTGGGTGTATGTAACTACCTTTTAGCTCAACTATTCATATTAACTAGTTTACTACCCAGGATACTCCTGAATTAACTTTTATCATATTGAGCTACGCACTTATGGAAGATATATATAAAGAAAAGATTTCTTTTGTTAATTTTTTAGAAAGATAGTACAAAAGTTGTATATGTAAGAGCGGTAAGTTATGTGCAATATTACATATAATAATTGGATTTGGAAACAATAAGATATTTTTATTCCATTTTTTTAACTTTAATCTCACGTGGCATGGGAGATGTCCTAACTGAACCTGGTGAACGATATAGTTGCTTAAAACACAACTTTTAATATATAGTATAATATTTTTTTTGAAGGGCTATACATACTACTTGTGTTTTCTTTTTGGATCTGATATCGATTCGTAAGGCGATGGATACAAAAGAATACAAAAGTGAAGCAAAAAGCGAAGGTTTTACAACTCTTTTAGGTACATGTACTTTTAACAGTAATCGCAATTTCTTGTACTATACTAAATTACAAATTGTTCATAAAAGGTAATGGACATTGTTTTGTCATTTCCCATATGGTGTACTCTCTCTATACTCTTTAAATATTTTTTTTTTTTGGAGATATTCGAAAAATTCTATTTTAAACATATATGTTAGATTAGTTCTGTCTAATTTTTTGGTGTTCGAGTAATATATTTATTTTAGTCTTTTACATTTATTTTACAACTATTTTTTGATTTTTTGATTTCCTTTATTTGGACAGCTCTTTTAAAAAATAAAAAACTCGTTTAATACATGTTTTATTATTTTTTCTTACTTATTCACAATAATCTTTATCTTATATGACATCCTCGAGACGGTTACTTATGATGATTCATGTTAGCCGACCCCAAATCATTTTGTGAATGGTTGTTGTTGCTTAGGAAATATTCCCTATGTACAAATCACAAGGGATGGAATTTTTTTTCCCTCATGCACTACTTATAACGAATTGTGCAAATCGCAAATACTATCGTACCCTGGGGTTACGAAAAGAATGGTACCCCCCATAATAATTTTAACCTTATATGACATCCTCGAGACGGTTACTTATGATGATTCATATTAGCCGAACTCAAATCATTTTGCGAATGGTTGTTGTTGTTGTTGTAATATCCCGAAAATTCAATATATTTTATAATAATATTTTAGTATTAGTTTTAATTTAATTATAGCGAAAGATGAATTTAACGTTGTGTTGTGAGTCGTTTTCGAAAATGGGTTCGTAAATGATTTCTAAAATCGGATTTGCTATTTGGGTTTTATTTTCTAAACTAGGTCAATCCCTACCTACACACCAACCCAATACATGTTGGCCCAAACACCAAACATACCCCAACCCAACACAAAAAAAAAAAAAAAAAAAAAAAAAAACACAACCGACTCTCTCCTCACGCACGTAGCCCCCCCCCCCCCTTCTATAAAAAAAAAAACAGAGTTTCCTCTGTTTCCTCGGCCTCTGTTCGCCCGTCTTCTTCATGCTGCACGCACCAGCTCGTCACCGTCCTACTCAGCGCACCATCAAAATCATCCTGATCGCCTTCCGACCACCTCCCCATCACCGTACTCCTCTTCTTTTCGCTCCAATTGGGTAACACTCCACCACCCCTTTTCTTCCCCCTGTTTTCCTGTTTTGCATAGAATAGCGATGTCAATTCGTTTTCTGCTCTAAATCATGTTTAATCAGTTCTAATAGATGTTATAAGTACTGGGCAATCGATTTGGGTTAGTTTTATGCATAAAGGAATTGATCTTGATTATCAATTTGAGTTGATTTTTGCTAATTTCGAATTTGGGACTAATTAGTTTAATTGCTCAAATTAGGTTCAATTAGTTTCGTAAATTATGACTTTAGTATGTTAATAATTTTTAATTAGGGTTCTTGAATTTAGTTGGAGATTTAATCCGGGTTTTGTTCAAGTTTATAGAAATTGCAATTTGGGGGAAAATTTGGTTAATTATTTCTTAATTATTTAATTAGCCCCAAATTAATTTTCATCATCCATAACTCGAAATTATGATAATTTAGGGAATTTATAAACTGATTTTCTATTTTAGATTGAATTAATTCGCTTTTATGTAATTTTATGTAATTTAAAGCATGTTTTTCATACTTAAAACATAATATAAATTGTATTAATAAATCCTAAATAAATTATAATAATTAAGAAGTGATTATTATGCGTTAGATTCCGTTTTAAAATTTTATTTTAGGTCTTTGGGAATTTTTAAGATAAATTGAGTGATATTTGAGTATTAGAAACAAATTATTGAATTAGAATTATAATTGTTGGTTAATTGTTAAATGTTGGGTTAGATTTAAATTATCATGGGCATTGCATATAGGATAGAATTAGCATAAGTATTAGATGAATGATTGGATGAGTTAGTATTGATTTGGGATTATTGTTTGTGTAATTGTAGCCCCTGAATTCGTAGACGAAGAATACTACTGATCGTTGTGATGTCGTGTTCTTGTGTGCATTGAAAAAGTAAGCTGGCATGCTCAACATTTCTTAAACTTGTAGAACCTTTCAAAATTATATGCCATGTGATTGGTGTATTGGATGAAAACATAGTATCATTGTAATAGCCCGATCCACCGTCCGTCGCAACACAACCCAATAAGATGGGTAGTCACCCCTTAAGCTCTAATATCCTCTCGTGGGTGAGTCGGTTCTTTGCCGACCCACCAAACCATACCATACAAGACTACTAGACCTTAAGTGTGCACACCCCCTATTAAGTATTGCTAACCTAATATAGTAGTACTAGAGCCAAGCCCACTTAAAAACTGATGCGGTGGGGCAGTAAAGTGGGCCAAGATGATTAGAGAGATATATGAACAAGAATTATATTATGAGTATCATAAAGAAGAATCAAGTGTACAGGAATGGGCACTCCGCATCAGTAACCCATCTTTGGTAAGGGTCCTAGCCCTAACCAGGAACAACAAACTCTAGAGCTAACCAACCCAAAACACCCTAAGAGAACCCGAGTGTGCACACCCCTCGCATGAGGGCCAGTAGGATGTAACCGGTCAAGGAGGAGGTTTTAATAGGTAACTGGTAGCTAATCCAGTTAAGAGTTACCTTGATCAGAGGTATAATAAATCATTCGTAAACGAGCACCCCCGGAGGAGTTAACACGTCACTCTAGAGTGTTTATAGAAGAAAATCCCATTAACCATAACCCATATTCAAACCATGATTAGATATTTTATTTGACGTATAACCAATTCCCAACCAAACAAGAGATATTGTGATCAATTAGAAAAAGTATAGAAGCCAATATAAATGAGACAAGAATGGATCACATTAGAAGACGATAAAACATGCTCAAGCTCAGTAAACTTCTCCTTAATTATTTCCCTCAAAGTCGTCAAACCGAACCACTTTAAACCTGCAAGCTATATTTCATAAAATGATAACCAAAATTAATAAAGTGAACCATCCAAATTATTACCAACTATTCATAAGTTCTCAAATCTTAAACTCTCGAACCCCAAGTTAAATAGGTACAACAAATCCAAAATCATATAACCCAAACAATTACATTATTATCCAAATTGAATGCTCACACCTCAAATACGATTTAATTATATGTCTGAAATAATAGTTAGATAGCCAATTCCCTAAGGAAATCCTTTATTTCTCGGCATGCCATAAAACAATAGCCCAAAATTACAACAAAACGGCAATGCCACTGCCACACTAGCACTACAACAATCTTAGACCACGACACACAACAACCCTTCGACCAAAAACACTAGCACTTGTACTAGCACCAAAACAGCCCCAATGCACGCCATAGTTGTCCATATACATACTCACCCAAGAGTAGCCACGACTACACTACAAGCAGCCACGACAACAACACCACACACAACCAAGACAACAACCTCAACAATAGCAACAACACCAAAAGTAACACCTACAACAGCCCCACGAGCAACAACAACAATACGACACCAACAACAAAACTTCTCAAAGAAAAGCCCAACTCAAAATCATTCATAAAACCGAACTACAATCCTCTTAAAGTCATGATAAACAATAATACAAGGATTAAAACGTAATTAAAGTTCACACATCAATGTTAATCGACAAACTATGAACGACGATGTCGAAACAACTGTATTAAAACTTTGAGAAATTCATACCGTTGTGGAGAGGAGAGATAAAGAGGATCAATGGTACTAGTTTCGTCTAAAACCGGGCGAGGGATTAAAGGCGGTAAGAAAAGGAAGAGTGGCGGCGATGTAGAACGAAGAAGATGATGATGATGTATTATGATGATTTGCTAAATGTATGGATGGTACGTAAAGTTTGAGGGTTTTAGAAATAGTTAGGCTTAGTAAACATACAAGGGTAAAACAGTAATTTGGCAATTAGGGAGTTTAATAAGAATTTATTTTAAATTGGTTTGATTTGTACAAAACAAAATAAAATCCCTTTTAAAAATCCGAAAACCATTTTAACAATTTACAAAAATTAACCCAATATAAATATAATTAGTAACACTCGATCTAAACAAATTCTCAAAATATACGGGGTGTTACAGACTTCCCCCCTTAAAACAACGCTTCGTCCTCGAAGCGTTACCTTATCCTCCAGAACGAACCTTAGCAATAGTTTCCAAAACATCAATTCTCTATAGTATTAGCTTGCAATAATTGTCTAATAACCATACTCTAATGCACTCGTACCTACGTTATTGCCAAGTGAGCTTTTGAGCAAGTTTTAGAAACAAGTTGTGCACAAGGCACCCAAAACCAAGCAATAGTAACTTGGAACCAAGGTTCCACCAAGGACACTAAAGCAGAAAATAAACCAAAACAACCAAAGTTATACGAGTAACACATAATGGCATGACAAGACATTAAAACACGAGAGAGTAAGAGAGCGCGAAGGGTTCTCATCCCCCTTAAAAGAAAGGTTCGTCCCCGAACCTATAGTACCTTAATCATCAAACAGATGAGGGTACTTCTCACGCATCGCTGATTCAACCTCCCAAGTCGCTTCCTCGACATTGTTGTTGCACCACAACACTTTCACCATAGGAGTCTTCGTACAATGGGTCTTTCGTGTTTTCTTATCCAAAATTTTCAATGGTGCCTCCTCATAGGTCATAGTTTCATCTATCTCGATCGTCTCGGGGTCAAGAACATGTGATGGGTCACTCACATAACGTCTCAGTTGGGAAACATGAAAGACATTGTGAACTTTCTCCAAGTTTGCAGGAAGATCAAGCTCATAAGCAACCTCACCAACACGATTTAGCACCTTATAAGGTCCTATGAACTTCGGGCTCAATTTTCCTTTCTTACCAAATCTCATTACACCCTTAGTAGGTGAAACACTCAACAATACCATATCTCCAACTGCAAACTCGATGTGACTCCTAGTCTTATCAACATAGCTCTTTTGACGATCTTGTGTAGCTTTTATTCGTTCCTGGATAATTTTAACTTCCTCAGTCATCTCTTGAATGTAATCAAGACCCAACACTACTGTCTCACTGATATCGTTCCAGCAAATCGGACTACGACACTTCCTCCCATACAAGGCTTCATAGGGAGCCATCTTAATCGAAACTTGATAGTTGTTGTTGTATGAGAATTCGATCAAGTCCAATTTATCCTCCCAACCTCCTTGAAACTGTAAGACACAAGCCCGTAACATATCCTCTATCGTCTGATTGGTCCTCTCTGTCTGACCATCTGTGGCGGGGTGAAAGGTGGTGCTCATCATCAAGTTAGTTCCTAAAGCTTTCTGTAACTTGGTCCAAAATCTTGACACAAATCGCGCATCACGGTCCAACACAATCTCATTTGGAACCCCATGTAACTTCAAAACATGATGCATGTAAGCAGCAGCCAACTGTTTCTTCTTCCAAGTGTCTTTCATAGGGATGAAATGAGTACACTTAGTCAATCGGTCAATGATCACCCAAATCATATTGTTTCCCTTAGGAGTACGGGGTAAACCAGCAATAAAATCCATGGATATGGAACTCCATTTCCACTCAGGAACCTTCAATGGTTGCAACTTTCCTTGCGGTCTCTTATGCTCACTTTTCACCTTCTGACATACCAAGCATCGAGCAACAAATTCTGCAACATCCTTTTTGAGTCCAGACCACCAAAAGACTTGTCTCAAATCTTGGTACATTTTATCTCCTCCTGGATGCACTGAGTACAGCGTAGCATGAGCTTCAGTGAGAATCATTTTCCTTACTTCCTGGTTGTCGGGCACACAAACTCGATTCTGGAAGCGAATGATCCCATCCCCTCCCATTTTGAACAACTCAGCCTCATTGGTCAATTTGTCTTGTAGAAACTTATTAGTCGCCTGAAATTCCTTAATTTCTCTCAAAAGATCATTTTGGATCATAGTAACTCCTGAAGGTGCACCAGACTCAGTAAGTTGAACCCCAAAATTAAGAAATTCATCCCGCAACCTTTCTCTCTGCACCACCAATTGTACAGAGTGAAGAGACTTCCTACTCAAAGCGTCTGCCACGACATTTGCCTTGCCCTCATGATATTGGATCTCCATTTCATAATCCTTAATCAATTCTAGCCACCTCCTCTGACGCATGTTCAACTCCTTTTGGGTGAAAATATACTTAAGACTTTTATGATCAGAGAAAATCTTAAAGCTTACTCCATAGAGATAATGCCTCCAAAATTTCAAAGCGTGCACTACGGCCGCTAACTCCAAGTCATGGGTCGGGTAGTTCTCCTCGTAACTCTTGAGCTGCTTAGACGCATAAGAAATCACTCTTTGGTTCTGCATAAGGACACAACCCAAACCATTTTTCGAAGCGTCCGTGTACACCTCATACTCTGCTTTATCATCGGGTAAAGCTAAGACTGGTGTTGTCGTCAGTCTAGTCTTCAAGGTTTCAAATGCCTTCTCACAATTATCATCCCATTTGAACTTAGTTGCCTTCTTCATCAACGTGGTCATAGGTCTAGCTATTTTAGAGAAATCTTTAACAAACCTCCTGTAATAGCCAGCAAGTCCCAAAAAACTTCTAATGTCCGTCACACTCTTTGGGGTCGGCCACTCTGAAACAGCTTTAACTTTTGTGGGATCCACAGAAACACCATCCTTAGATATAATATGACCTAGGAATGCAACTTTATCTAGCCAGAACTCACACTTTGAACACTTTTCATAGAGTTGCTTCTCCCTCAAGGTCTGTAAGACTATCTTAAGATGCTCCTCATGCTCCTCTTCGCTCTTTGAGTATATCAAAATGTCATCGATAAACACATCAACAAATTTGTCCAAATATGGCCTAAAGGTACGGTTCATTAAATCCATAAAAACAGCAGGGGCATTGGTTAACCCAAATGGCATAATTGTGAACTCGTAGTGTCCATAACGCGTCAAAAAGGCTGTCTTCAGAACATCCTCAAGGGCTACCTTAAGCTGATAGTAACCAGACCTCAAGTCAATCTTAGAGAAAACACTAGCTCCCTTCAATTGATCAAACAAGTCGTCAATCCTAGGTATAGGGTTGAATTAACCATACATAGAGGAAATATACCAAAATATAGATAGTGCCCTCCCACCCTACCCTTAGTAGTGGGACACGTGACTAATATGTTGATTATTATTGGAAGCTCTATATTCAACATTGTAGACCTTTATGAGATTTATATGAGATTTTGGTCAAATATGAGATATATAGTGGGGGTTATATGGTAAATTGAATGTTCGTAATAAGGAAATCTATTGACAGCTACACTAATTATAGATTTTACATTATATGGAGGTTTGTAGCATTACTGAGTGGTATTGTTACAAGGTGATTTTCTTGAGTATTGAAAGGAAACTGTTATTGTGAGATGTGAATAAGAAATTTGAGTGTGGCATCTGATATTGAATTTGGAGTTTGGTTGATTTCTAGAGATTAAAATTGTTCTTGTGTGGTGAAATTTGGAATGTTGAATTTGAAATTTATTGACTGGTTTATTTCTAGATATATGACTGTATTGTTTAATGGGTTTGAGTATGTTATAATTAATATCGTCATGGAAGGTTACAACTATTTTGGGATAATATGATTTCGGATCCATGATCTTAATTTTTCCTTATGTGTATCTATCTTAAGGAATAGTTTGGTGTATTAATTTGAGATTTTTGTGGTTTATATATAATGCATGAAGGTTGTATTTCGACGAGGATCAGATTAGATTGGAGATTTACTTGGGTCAGGATTTATCTTTGAGGTTTAAAATCTCTATCACTGTTATTATGATATAATTATTGCATTATGATTTAAAGAGTTGAGTTATTGACAAATTGACTTTAGTGAATTCGGTTACTTCAAATATCATTTTGGGTTGCTAGAATTGAGCAATAATTCTTAAAGGTGATTTTATGAGTTTTTGTAATGCAGAGAATATGGTCTTTATTAAATGATTGAGGCTGAAAAGATTTTATTTTAGATATAATGGCTTTGTTTGGTTTTGATATATATGAGTTGTGATGCTCGAGGAAATTGAATTTCTAGCGATGATAATGGATCTTGGATATCTTTTGGGCTTTAATGTATATTTTCATATACTAATATTAAAAATGATTTTGGTAATTTAAGGTGTGAGTGTTTGACAATGGCTATACTCAAATCGTTCAGAGGAATTGAGATTTTTGGGATGTGTATCAAATAATGTTGAGCATTTGTTGATTTATATGAATGGAGTGGGCGATAAGGTTTCTTGATTTATATGAGTATTAAGTATGTTATTTTGAAATAGAATTAATATTGGGGAAGCTCGAATTATTGTTGGAGGTTATAGTTTGGTGTTGTATCTTATGTGGATTTATATTATTCAATAGTATGGTGGATTATCTGAATGTATGTTGACATGGAGAGAAGAGAGGTTGAATTTTGACACAAAGAGATTATCTGAATTTGCAACTCGAGTATTAATGAGCAAGTTTTCTTGGGTATGTGGCTCCGGATATTTAAAAGTATATTTGTTATTTACCCATCAGGTTAATAGACTATTTGAGATTGGCGGTCTTATTGGTTTCGACTCTATTAAGGGCCTTCGTTATAGAGGAAATTTAATGATCTAGGAGATGCTATAATTTTTGGGTTACTATAAGATTGATACAATGGTGTACGTTCAAAAGTGTATTGGTTTGATATCGCAAAATTGATGAGGAGATTCTATATTTCAATGGTGTTCCTCTACGAGCGACTCGTACATCAAGGCGTTGAGATTATTTACTTACATATAAGATTGTTTAAGTCGTGAGTTCGAGGACGAACTCTTCTTTTAAGGAGGGTGGATTGTAATGTCAACTTTACATTAAACTTAGAATCATGCGTTATTGCATTTATACGAGCATACCTTTACATCTTATGGGTTGTTTATAACTTGGTACGTGTTGTATGGGTGTCTAATGAGTTGATCTATTTATTTTGCGCTTCGGGGACGAAGCGTTCTCTTAAGGAGGGAAGGATGTAATATCCCGAAATTTCAAAGTATTTTATATTAATAATTTAAATTTATTAATTAGATTATTGGAGTGCAAAAGATTTTAAATGTTAATTGTGAGTCGTTTTCAAAACGAGTTCGGAAATGATTTCTAAAATCGGGGTTTCTATTTGGGCATCTATTCCTAAACCGGGTCAGACATAGCCAATGGACCAATATCAACCCAAATCGACACCATTTGGCCCAAACACCAACTTATACCCCAACCCAACCCAAAAAGAAAAAAAAAAGGAAAAAGGAAAGAAAAAGAAAAAAAAAAAAAACGAACGAAGAAAAAAAAAAAAAAAAACCCCGAACTCCCCCCTATAAAAACAGAACCCCCTCCCCTTCCCCTGTTATTTTCTTCACGCACCCCCGTCCCCTTCTTCTTCGCTCGTCCTCCTCACCCATCGCCGCCGCCGATCGCTCCCTCTTCCTGCCCAGCTGCTCGCCGCCGCGCCTACCTCCCAACCACCGTGTTCTCTCTCTCTTCCTCGTCCAATTTCGTGAGCAACATCACCCTTTCTCTCTTCCCCTGTTTTTCGTTTTCTTCGATTATCATCGTTTCAATTCGTTTTATTGCTTTAAATCATGATTAATCAGTCCTAGTATATGTTATAAGTATTGGGTAATCGATTAGGGTTAGTTTTATGCATAAATATTTGATTTTGATGATGTTTTTGAGTTGATTTTCTTTAATTACGAATTGGGTGTAATTAGTGTAATTATTCGAATTAAGTTCAATTAGTTCGTGAATTATGATTCTAGCATGTTTATAATCTCTCACTTATGGGTATTGAATTTAACTTGAGATTTAATTGGGGTTTTGTTCATGATTGAAGAAATTGTAAATTGGGGGAAATTTTGGGTTAATTGTTTCTTAATTTGATTAATTAGCTCAAATTAATTAGGATGGTTAGTATTTCGACATTGTGATAATTTAGAGACTTATAATCTGATTTTCTAAATTTAATTGATTTAATTCGTTTTTATATATAATTGTGTAATTTAAGCATGTTTTTTTTCATAATTAAAACATCATATAAATTGATTTAATAAACCCTAAATAAATCATAATAATTAAGAGCTGGTTTTTATAAATTGGATTCTGTTTTTAAAATAAATTTTAAGCCTTGAGAATTTTCAAAACAAATTGAGTGTTAATTAAGTAATAGTAGCTAACTATGGAATTAGAATTGAAATTGTTGGTTAATTGTTGATTGTTGGATTAGAAATTTAAGAGGTCATGAGCACTGCATATAGAATAAGATTTACATAAGTATTAGATGAATGATTGGAGGAGATTAGTATTGATTTGGGATTTATTGATTATGTAATTGTAGACCTCGAGTTCGTAGACGAAGAATATTAGTGACCGTTGTGCTGTCGTGTTCTTGTGTGCATTGAAAAGGTAAGCTAGCATGCTCAACATTTCCTAAACTTGTAGAAACCTTTCAAAACTATATGCTAAGTGATTGGTGTGTTGGATGAAAACTTAGTATCATGCTAGGTGGAGAACGATTTATCGTTTTGATTATCATATTTTGATTGGATTGGTTTGGATTATTGAATTGATATATTGTTTGGGTTATGATTCAAAGAATGTATTTTTGGAATTATGGTTTGCTGGATATTTGATATCGTTGTGGTGGAATTGTGAATGATTGTATGGTTGTTTGAATACAAATTTGTTAAAGAATCGATATTATAAGCAAAATAAATAAATAAAGTATGAGGATACACGATGATTATTGGTTTGAGTATCATCGACTCCACTTTATTTGGTTTGAGTCACATCGACTCCACTTTATTGCCCCACCGCATCGGTTTTTAAGTGGGCTTGGCTCTAGTACTACTCTATTGGGTTAGCGATACTTAATAGGGGGTGTGCACACTTAAGGTCTAGTAGTCTTGTATGGTATGGTTTGGTGGGTCGGCAAAGAACCGACTCACCCACGTATATAATGGTTTGGTGAGTCGGCAAAGATTCGGCTCACCCACGTATATAATAGTATGGTTTGGTGACTCGGTGAAAATCCGGCTCACCCACTTATCAAAATATGAATGGTATGGTTTGGATGAGTTGACAAAGACTCGACTCGTCCCACTTATAAAGATCGCTATGAAATTCTCATTAAAGATCGTAAAGAATTACTTGGTTTATATTATGAATTGTTATACATTTGTTGTAGTGATAGTGATACTTCTATTTTGGTGATTTGATTTGTCTTACGATTGGTTTATGTGATAATGTGCTAAGTGTGGTTTTCAAAATAAAATTAAAATGTTTTCAAAATCCAGGTAAGGGTTTTGGGTTTTCTACAATTGAGGTGTTTGCTTACTCAATTTCACTGACTTTTCAAACTGTGGTTTTTGTGTTTTAAATCCACAACAGGTATGGAGTAGATGATACATTGCGGAGACGACGACTCACTAGATAGTAGTTGAATCAAATAAAGCTTAGGCTTTAAGCTATAGACTAATGATAATACTTAGACCATTTATATTTCGTATTTTGGATTTCGGATTGTTGTAATTTAATTTCGGATTGTAATAGATTATTTTAAATCATTAGACATTTGTAGTTCGGCTTCTGAAATCTCCTTGCATTCGGGTCTTTGACTCGAGTGCTGAGTGACACCTCTGAATTTCCTTAATTTGGATTTTGATTCGCGATAAAAATGTTTTTAAAAAAATGAAAGGAAATTTGGGGGTGTTACAGTCATCCTATAAGGTGTTTTAGCTATCGGCCCAGTCCCTGGGATCAAGTCGATCTTAAACTCCACTTCTCTCGTAGGCCGCATCCCTGGAATATCTTCTGGAAACACATCCTCGAACTCACTCACAACACGTACCTCACTCAAGTCTGGATATTGAACTCTAGTGTCTCTGACATGGCATAAGAGTAATTGTGCTCCCCTTGACATATGTTTCTTTAGCTTCATCACGGAGATCAACTTTACTCTAGGTCCTTTAATATTTCCTTTGTATGACACTCTGACATTTTTAGGTCCTTAGTGAAATTTTGCCCAGCCAACAGTCTAATCTAGCCTTATGTTTACCCATCTAATCCATACCCAAAATTACATCAAAATATGGTAATGGAAACTCGATTAGTTCTGCTCTAAAATCATGCCCACCAATAATCACAGATACATCCTTAAACAAGGTCTTACAGTTTATATTATCCCCAGTGGCCATAGCAAAATCGTAGTCTACACATTCACCAGATTTCAAACCCGACAAAGCAATAAACTTGGATGCAACAAACGAGTGAGACGCACCACTATCAAACAAAACATGAGCGAAAACAGAATTAACAAGAAATTTACCAGACACAACATCAGTGTTCTTAGCCTCCTCCTGGTTCATGACATAAAGTTGGCCCGACTTCTTATTGCTCGCAGTGGCAGCATTAACCGAGCCAGTCGCCTTGTTCACCGTTGCAGTAGAATTACCCTTAGTTGGAGTCTTGAAAGTGGTGTTGGATCCAGCATAAGCGCTTTGAGCCCTCTGATTAGGTAAACTACTAGCATAGGTGGGTGTGCTACCCGCAGGTACTGCTGGCTTCCTAGCTAGCTTGGAAAGACACTCAAACTCACGGTGACCTACCTTTTGGCAGTGTCGGCATGTAACCTTCACTTCATTGCAGTCAACTCCTGGATGATTAGCACCACAGCGCTTACAAATATAACGACGTTCACCCCCTTGGCTTTGAGGTCGCCCAGAATATGGCCCTTGACTAAAATTGCTCCTCCCGTTACTGAAAGAATTGGCTGGTTTCTTCGAATTGAGAAAATTACCCTTCTTATTCGCATTCTCATGCAAGTTTGAGGGTCCCTCTTTCCTTTTCACTCCCAATTCCGTTTCTTTCTCAATAATACTGCGCTCAATGTTGTTTGCACGAGCATAGACATCCCTTATAGTCCTGGATGGTTCACCTGAGAATCTGTCTTTGATTTTCCAGAGTAGCTTCTTTTGGAACTGTGTGGCTTTCAATTTTTCAGTGGGAACAAGATCCTTAGCAAAGCGACTAAGCTCCATGAATTTGGTATAAAATTCCCTAACAGACATCCCTTCTGTCTGTCTAAACTCCTCAAATTTGAATCTCTTCTCATCTTTAAGGTGTTCAGGGAAAAATTCCTCCTCCATAAATTCTCTAAAATGTCCCCAACCACGCTCGTACTCCGCCACTGCCCCATCTTCAGTGGTCTCAGTGTACGGTTCAAAGAAGCTTTCCTTAATCTCTAGCCACCACCTGTCAGCATCCTCCCTAAGGTAAAAGGCGCCAATCCTTACCTTGTATCTTGTTGGGCACTCTAAGGATAAGTAAATTCTATCCATATCCCTAAACCAGGTATCCAACTCAGCTGGGTCTCCCGTCCCAGAAAAGGTTGGCGGATTCTTTTGTTGAACAGCCTTGGACATAGATTGTGCAGTGACCGGGGCAGGTTGGTCATGGTTATTATTGTTATTCTGGTTGTTGTTGTTGTTGTTATTCTGGTGGTTGTTGTTCAGGTTGTTGTTATTGTTTTGGTGGTTGTTTAGCACCTGGGTCATAGTATTTGACAGACTAGCCACATGTTGCATGGTTTGTGTCATAACTTGGTGTTGCTGAGCCATAGCCTGTTGCATTGTCTGTGTCATGGCTTGGTGTTGCTCAGCCATAGCCTGTTGCTGCTGAGCCATTGCCTCATTTTGTGCAGTCATTTGAGCTATGAAAGCAGCCACTTCTGGGCTAATGTTGTTCGAAGATGACGCTCCACGTACCATTTTCTATATGATAACAACTTTCATAAGACGACAAATAAGGCACCAAACAGTAAGCATAAATTATCACTCTCCTCCCATCCATAGTCCTTAGAAGGTATCAGGGCTAAGTTATCACGTAAATCCGTTCAACCAAATTAGAAGTTCCGAAAAGTATATATTAGGAGTGAGCATAGCACCACACAAACAAGCTTACAAGTAGCACAAAAGCCTAACCGAATGGTTTTATCCCACGAGTACAATGAATCTGTAGGGGAGTTGTCCCCTATTTGACACAAAACTAAGAGCAAAACGCTAATGGATAAGCAGAGTTAACACAACAATAAGTCATACAACTCCAACTACCCAAATAAACTCATATAAACATTCACTAATGAGACGTTGCCACACTAATTATAATAACATACCACGTAGCATATAGCATGCGAATTAATGCAACCCAACCCCTATTTTCAAAAAGACATTTTTTTTTTTAAAACCACGTTGGAAGAACACATTTAAAAATAAAACTTTCGTAAACCTTTGACTCGATCAGAACCTATTGCTCTGATACCAACTGTAACAACCCTAAATTTTCGACTCAATTAAATAATGAAAACCTAGGATTATTATGCCACAATTAACTAACCAAGTTAATTGCAAAGAGAAAACCAAAATAATAAATCCAAAATGTAAATATTAAAATAGTACGACAGCTGAAGACTTAGTCAAAGTTTACAAATTCCAAATCCAAAATCCAAATGTAATAATAAAAGTTCAACGATTGTCTAAATGAAAAGACCCCATGAATGCAGACGTCCGCAAGCTCAACATATCACCATCAAACACACCTGTCAACTGCGCCATCGAAAAATGACACAGGCCCCAGAATAGGGTAGGGACAAACCCAAACGAAAGAACGTCAGCAAACAGGCTGAGTAAGAACTCAAAGCAAAACAAGGGAAATTAAGATACGCGCCTTTGAGACGCGTAGCTGAACAAACAACGCTTACAATCAAAGAATTAGCCAAGATTATTAGAGAGATATATGAGCAAGAATTATATTATGAGTATCATAGAGAAGAATCAAGTGTACAGGAATAGACACTCCGCATCAGTAACCCATCTTTGGTAAGGGTCCTACGCCTAACCAGGAACAACAAACTCTAGAGCTAACCAACCCAAACCACCCTAAGAGAACCCGAGTGTGCACACCCCTCGCATGAGGGCCAGTAGGACGTAACCGGTCAAGGAGGAGGTTTTAATAGGTAACTGGTAGCTAATCCAGTTAAGAGTTACCTTGATCAGAGGTATAATAAATCATTCGTAAACGAGCACCCCCGGAGGAGTTAACACGTCACTCTAGAGTGTTTATAGAAGAAAATCCCATTAATCATAACCCATATTCAAACCATGATTAGATATTTTATTTGACGTATAACCAATTCCCAACCAAACAAGAGATATTGTGATTAATCAGAAAAAGTATAGAAGCCAATATAAATGAGACAAGAATTGATCACATTGGAAGACGATGCTCAAGCTCAAGAGTTAGGCGTTCTTACCGTAACCGCTAAACTTCTCCTTAATTATTTCCCTCAAAGTCGTCGAACCGAACCACTTTAAACTCGCAAGCTATATTTCATAAAATGATAACCAAAATTAAAAAAGTGAACCACCCAAATTATTACCAATTATTCATAAGTTCTCAAATCTTAAACTCTCAAACCCCAAGTTAAATAGGTACAACAAATCCAAAATCATATAACCCAAACAATTACATTATTAATGTTCTATTAGCCAAATTGAATGCTCACACCTCAAATACGATTTAATTATATGCTGAAATAATAGTTAGATAGCCAATTCCCTATGGAAATCCTTTATTTCTCGGCATGCCATAAAACAATAGCCCAAAATTACAACAAAACGGCAATGCCACTGCCACACTAGCACTACAACAATCTTAGACCACGACACACAACAACCCTTCGACCAAAAACACTAGCACTTGTACTAGCACCAAAACAGCCCCGATGCACGCCATAGTTGTCCATATACATACTCACCCAAGAGTAGCCACGACTACACTACAAGCAGTCACGACAACAACACCACACACAACCAAGACAACAACCTCAACAATAGCAACAACACCAAAAGTAACACCTACAACAGCCCCACGAGCAACAACAACAATACGACACCAACAACAAAACTTCTCAAAGAAAAGCCCAACTCAAAATCATTCATAAAACCGAACTACAATCCTCTTAAAGTCATGATAAACAATAATACAAGGATTAAAACGTAATTAAAGTTCACACATCAATGTTAATCGACAAACTATGAACGACGATGTCGAAACAACTGTATTAAAACTTTGAGAAATTCATACCGTTGTGGAGAGGAGAGATAAAGAGGATCAATGGTACTAGTTTCGTCTAAAACCGGGCGAGGGATTAAAGGCGGTAAGAAAAGGAAGAGTGGCGGCGATGTAGAACGAAGAAGATGATGATGATGTATTATGATGATTTGCTAAATGTATGGATGGTACGTAAAGTTTGAGGGTTTTAGAAATAGTTAGGCTTAGTAAACATACAAGGGTAAAACAGTAATTTGGCAATTAGGGAGTTTAATAAGAATTTATTTTAAATTGGTTTGATTTGTACAAAACAAAATAAAATCCCTTTTAAAAATCCGAAAACCATTTTAACAATTTACAAAAACTAACCCAATATAAATATAACTAGGATGAAAGCTCGTGCGTTGCACAGGTCTCTTAATAATGATTTGTATTAGACGTGTTCAAAACTAAAATTGGTAGTTTATGTTTGGATATAGAGAACGTGTGATAAATCTCTAAAAAAACAAAGATTTTTTTATATTAATCCGTCCATTTTTATTTATATATGATGTTTTCGTTTTGTCGAGATAGGGGTTTGACTTTCAATTTGACGAAATAATATTTCAAAATATTTATGAAACTTCTCACATGGAGTAAGGTATGTAAAACATAAAAAGGTACAAAGTTCTTAGTAGTCCAGGACACTTCTATTTCCCCTCCATCCATGTATGATTGTATGGAGATCAGATCTTCTAACCCTGATCATGTTTATGACCAAGTGTTCTTATTCCATCTTAGCTTGTTGATTAATATATCAACTAACTCTTAAACTTATACAACTTATAGATAGGCTAGATATCATATATGGGAGAGACGTAATTATATAACTCATGTACGCACGTAGTAGGATTAAATACATAGATATACGTAGGATTATTACATGTTTCATTTAGTTCAAGTATGATTTGCTAGTGGTTATGTTATGTACGTATACTGTAATTGTAATTGGAAAACGCCTCCTATATATATGTGTTGTCCAGTTAAACCTTCTAAGAAATATGTCGAGAAAGTGTGTCTGTTAATCCACCTCATTAGCATATACTTCATATATATGACTCCCAATCTCGCTCATAGGTAGTAGTATACGAACTATTGGGATTAGATGATTTAGGAACGCTAATACAATCATATGATATTCATTTATAAAGTTTGCGTTGTGCTCCTTAATAAATTAGTCAAGCTTGACTTATAATGTGATCCATATAAATATATAATACACGCCTCCACGGAGTTTATTATGTGTTGCGAAAATATATGTAACAATGACATATTTATCTTTGAGTTATGACCTCTACTATAGCAATTCTACGAATATAGGACTCTGAATATATATTATGCATCCATAGGATTGTCTAATAATTAGGAGAGTTTCATTTAAAATTGATAACTAAATAATATTATAAAATTCTCAAAACTCTCTAAAAACCTTCGATTATTGTGAGAGCTCTAAAAAAGCCTCCTTTAATAGTATAGAAGGATTAGTAACACCCGATCTAAACAAATTCCCAAAATATACGGGGTGTTACAGCTTGGCTCTAGTACTACTATATTAGGTTAGCAATACTTAATAGGGGGTGTGCACACTTAAGGTCTAGTAGTCTTGTATAGTATGGTTTGGTGGGTCGGCAAAGAACCGACTCACCCACGTAAATAATGATATGGTTTGATGAGTCGACATAGATTCGGCTCACCCGTGTATATAATGGTATGGTTTGGTGACTCGGTAAAGACCGGCTCACTCACTTATAAATATATGATTGGTATTGTTTGGATGAGTTGGAAACAAATTCGGCTCATCCCACTTATAAAATTTGGTATGAATGACTCATTAAAGATATAAAAGAATGGACTGGATTATATTAATGAAATGTTATACACTTGTTGAAGCTACTGTGATATTTCTATTTTGGTGATGTAGTTTGTCTTGATGAATGGTTTATATGTTAACGTGCTAAGTGTGGTTTTCGAAAATAAAATTTAAAACGTTTTCAAAATTCAGGTAAGGGTTTTTGTTTTCTACGAGTTGAGGTGGTAGCTTACTCAATTTCACTGACTTTTTCAACTGTGGTTTTTATGTTTTAAATCTACCACAGGTTTGGAGTATTTGATGCATGCGGGAATCGACGACCCATTAGTTATTAGATGGACTAAACAAATTTAGACTTTCAGTTGTTAGACCATCAATAATATTTAGACTATTTCATATTTCTGATTGTTGTATTTTAATTAACAGATTTTAATAGACTATTTTAGATCATTAGACATTGGTAGTTCGGCTTCTAAAATCTCCTTGCATTCGGGTCTTTGACTCGAGTGCGGAGTGACACCTCTGAATTTGCTTATTTGTATTTCGGTTCGAGATAAAATGTTTTTAAAAAGGAAATGAAATTTGGGGGTGTTACAGTTGGTATCAGAGCCCAGGTTAGGCCCCACGCTAAAACTGAAGTAATAAGACTAGGAAAAAAAATTAATTAATTAGGAAATAAATAAAAAAACAATTAAAATGAACCAAGTCGTATGGGGGTATAGGGGTATTGTTTTGTTCGTTTATGTGTGTTTAGCATTTTATTTATGGATTGGTACTTGTTTTCACATGTGAGTTATATATATGTATACTTGCAATTGGATGATTTGAATGTTTTGATTCATATGGAAATGTAAGGTAAATGTAATGTGGTATTGGAATTAGAGACTATGAAATTGATCTACATGTATGAAAATTGTTGGTTTTCGAAGGTCAAAAGCACCTTATATATTAGGAATGATTATGATTATTCATTGAACTGGAATGAGAAAATTGTATGTCTATTTTAAGTATGCCTGCTTGACATGTATAATCTTGGTTTCATGGAATGTATCTCAATTAAAACAAATATTAATTTGGTATTTATTAGTGTCGGAATTGTTATTAAGTGCTTGATAGCAATTTGTTGGATCATTCTTAAGGAGTTGAATTACCTATAGAGGAAATATTCCAAAACATAAGTAGTGCCCTCCCACCCTACCCTTAGTAGTGGACTAGTGGGACTTTGGCTAATGTGTAGACTATTATGCTCTATATTTAGCATTTTAGTTCTGTGTTGGGATACCGCTACGTCGATGATTTATATGAGATTTTGGTCAACCATGAGAATTATACTGGGTGTTATATGGTGAAATGAATTTTTTATAATAAGGTGATCTAGTGATAACTATAATAATTATGGATTTTAAATTATGTGGAAGTTTGTTTCAGAATTGAGTTGGATTATTCGAAGGTGATTCTCACGAGTTTTGTAAGGAAAATATTATTGTGGAATGTAATTAAGAAACTTAAGCGCGACTATGAAATTGAGTTTAAAGTTTGGTTGCTATCAAGAGTTCGAAAATTGTTTCCTTTGGTGGAATTTGGAGGGGTGAATTTGAAATTTATTGACGTGTTTAATTTGAGGTATATAGCTTGATTGTTTAATGGATTTGAGTTTGTTATAATTAATATCGTCATGGAAGGTTACAACTATTTTGGGATAACATGATTTTGGATCCATGATCTTAGTTTTTCCTTATGTGTATCTATTTTAAGGAATAGTTTGGTGTATTAATTTGAGATTTTTGGGGTTTATATATAATGTATGAAGGTTGTATTTCGACGAGGATCGGATTAGATTGGAGATTTACTTGGGTCAGAATTTATCTTTGGGGTTTAAAATCTCTATCATTGTTATCATGGTATGATTATTGAATTATGATTTAAAGAGTTGAGTTTATTAGCAAAGTCAAATTAGTGAGTTCGATTGGTTCAAATTTCATTTTGGGTTACTCTGTGATTGAGCAATAATTCTTAAAGGCGATTTTATGAGTTTTGTATAATACAGAGAGTATGGTATTTATTAAATGATTGAGGGTGAAAAGATTTTGTTTCAGATATAATGGTTTTGTTTGGTTTTGATATATTTGAGTTGTGGTGCTCGACGAAATTGAATTTCTAGCGGTGATAATGGATCTTGGATATCTTTTGGGTTTTAATGTATATTTTGATTGACCAATATTGAGAAATGATTCTGGCGAGTTGATATGTGGTAATAGCTACTCAATTTGTAGGGGAGTTGAAAATCGTGGAAGTATTTGACTCTCATTTACAATTAGGTGGTTGCCTGATATTCGGGTGTTAGCTTTGTTGATTTAAATGAATGGATTGGTCGATAAGGTTTCTCGATTTATATTTTGAGTATTAAGTATGTTATTTGGACATCAGATTAATATTGGGGAAGTTGGAACTATTGTTAGAGGTCATAGTTTGGTATTGTATCTTATGTGAGTTTATATTATTGAACAGCATGGTGGATTATTTGGCTATATATGTTGTCATGAGGACAAGAAGAGGTTGAATTTTGACACAAAGAGATTGTCTGAATTTGCAACTCGAGTATTGATGAGTAAGTTTTCTTGGGTATGTGGCTCCGCATATTTCAAAGTATATTTGTAATTTACCCAACAGGTTAATAAAGTATTTGACGTTGACTGTCTTATTGGTTTCAACTTTATTAAGGGTCTTGGTTATAGAAGAAATTTAATGATCTTGGGGATGCTTTAACATTTGGGTCACTACAAGATTAATATAGTGGTGTATCTTCTAAAGTGTACTGGTTGATAGAGCAAAATTGATGAGAAGATTATATATTTCAATGGTTTTTCTATACCAGTGACTCGTGCATCAAGGCGTTAGAATTATGTACTTATATATACGATGGTTTAACTCGTGAGTTCGAGGACGAACTCTTCTTTTAAGGAGGGTGGATTGTAATGTCAACTTTGCATTAAACTTAGAATTATACGTTGCATTTATACACTCATACCTTTACATCTTATGAGTTGTTTACGACTTGGTACGTGTTGTATGGATGTCTGATGAGTTGATCTATCTACTTTGCGCTTCGGGCGTCCTCTTAAGAGGGGAAGGATATAATATCCCGAAAATTCAATATATTTTATAATTATATTTTAGTATTAGTTTTAATTTAATTATAGCGAAAGATGAATTTAATGTTGGGTTGTGAGTTGTTTTCGAAAATGGGTTCGTAAATGATTTCTAAAATCGGATTTGCTATTTGGGTTTTATTTTCTAAACTAGGTCAATCCTACCTACAAGACCAACACCAACCCAATACATGTTGGCCCAAACACCAAACATACCCCAACCCAACACCAAAAAAAAAAAATAAATAAATAAAAAATTAAAGGAAAATAAAAAGAAAAAGGAAAGGAAAACAAAAACAAAAAAAAAAAAAAAAAAAAAAAAAAAAAAACACACACACACAACCGACTCTCTCTCCTCACGCACGCAGCCCCCCCTCCCCCCTCTATAAAAAAACAGAGTTTCCTCTGTTTTCTCGGCCTATGTTCGCCCGTCTTCTTCACGCCGCACGCACCAGCTCGTCGCCGTCCTACTCAGCGCACCATCAACATCATCCTGATCATCTTCCGACCACCTCCCCATCAGCGTACTTCGCTTCTGTTTGCTCCAACTGGGTAATACTCCACCACCCCTTTTCTTCCCCCTGTTTTCGTGTTTTGCAAAGAATAGCGATTTCAATTCGTTTTCTGATCTAAATCAAGTTTAATCAGTTCTAATAGATGTTATATGTACTGGGTAATCGATTTAGGTTTGTCGTATGCATAAAGAATTGATCTTGACTATCGTTTTGAGTTGATTTTCACTAATTCCGAATTTGGGACTAATTAGTTTAATTGCTCGAATTAGGTTCAATTAGTTTCGTAAATTATGACTTTAGTATGTTAATAATCTGCTAATTAGGGTTCTTGAATTTATTTTGAGATTTAATTGGGGTTTTGTTCAAGTTTATAGAAGCAATTTGGGGGAAAATTTGGTTAATTGTTTCTTAATTAGTTAATTAGCCCCAAATTAATTTTAATGATCAATAACTCGAAATTATGATAATTTAGGGAATTATAAACTGATTTTCGAATTTATATTTAATTAATTCGTTTTTATGTAATTTTATGTAATTTAAAGCATGTTTTTTATAATTAAAACATAATATAAATTGTATTAATAAATCCTAAATAAATTATAATAATTAAGAAGTGATGATTATGCGTTAGATTCTGTTTTAAAATTTATTTTAGGTCTTTGGGAATTTTTAAGATAAATTGAGTGATATTTGAGTATTAGAAACAAATTATTGAATTAGAAGTATAATTGTTAGTTAATTGTTAATTGTTGGGTTAGATTTAAATTATCATGGGCATTGCATATAGGATAGAATTAACATAAGTATTAGATGAATGATTGGATGAGATTAGTATTGATCAGGGATTATTGGTTGTGTAATTGTAGCCCCTGAATTCGTAGAGGAAGAATAGTAGTGATCGTTGTGATGTCGTGTCCTTGTGTGCATTGAAAAAGTAAGCTGGCATGCTCAACCTTTCTTTGTAGAACCTTTCAAAATTATATGTTAAGTGATTGGTGTATTGGATCAAAACTTAGTATCATGCTTGGTGGAGAACTATTTATTGTTTTGATTATCATATCTTGATTAGATTGGATTGGATTATTGCATTGATATATTGGTTGGTTTATGATTCAAAAGATGTTGTTAGAATTATGGTTGATGGGTGTGCTATTGATATTGATATGGTTGCATTATGAATGATTATATGATTATTGGAATATAAGCTTGTGTGAATGATCGATATTATAAACAAAATAAATAAATAAAGTATGAGGATACACGATGATTCTTGGTTTGAGTCACATCGACTCCACTTTACTGCCCCACCGCATCGGTTTTTAAGTGGGCTTGGCTCTAGTACTACTATATTAGGTTAGCAATACTTAATAGGAGGTGTGCACACTTAAGGTCTAGTAGTCTTGTATGGTATGGTTTGGTGAGTCGGCAAAGAACCGACTCACCCACGTATATAATGATATGGTTTGATGAGTCGACATAGATTCGGCACACCCACGTATATAATGGTATGGTTTGGTGACTCGGTAAAAACGGCTCACCCACTTAAAAATATATGATTGGTATGGTTTGGATGAGTTGGAAACCAATTCGGCTCATCTCACTTATAAAATTTGGTATGGAGTCCTCTTAAAGATATAAAAGAATGGACTGGATTATATTAATGAAATGTTATACACTTGTTGAAGCTACTGTGATAATTCTATTTTGGTGATATAGTTTGTCTTGATGAATGGTTTATATGTTAACGTGCTAAGTGTGGTTTTCGAAAATAAAATTTAAAACGTTTTCAAAATCCATGTAAGGGTTTTGGTTTTCTACGAGTTGAGGCGGTAGGTTTACTCAATTTCATTGACTTTTTCAACTGTGGTTTTTGTGTTTTAAATCCACCACAGGTTTGGAGTATTTGATGCATGCGGGATTCGACGACTCATTAGTTATTAGATGGACTAAACAAATTTAAACTTTCAGTTGTTAGACCATTAATAATATTTAGACTATTTCATATTTCATATTTCTGATTGTTGTATTTTAATTATTGGATTTTAATAGACTATTTTAGATCATTAGACATTTGTAGTTCAGCTTCTGAAATCTCCTTGCATTCGGGTCTTTGACTCGAGTGCGGAGTGACACCTCTGAATTTGCGTATTTGTATTTCGGTTCGAGATATAATGTTTTTAAAAAGGAAATGAAATTTGAGGGTGTTACAGTTGTTGAGTAAATATTCCCTATTTACAATTACAAGGGATTGAACTTTTTTTCGCTCCTGCGCTACTTATAAGGCACTGTGCAATCGCAAATAATATCGTACCCCGGGGGTACGAAAAGAATGGTATCCCCCGCCTCCTCTGTGCAGATTTCCAATTATTTTGCTTTGTGCTTTTGTTAAAGAAAAGACTTTGGCCCAAATGCTGGCCCAATGTTTCATTCATCAACCACTCAACTTCTTTCTCTCTCCTGACACCTTCCCCCAGCCGCCCACCATCAACGTGCACTACACATAAACACTGGCGCCGGCGGCGACTTTAACGACCAACTTTCCATGCGCCAACGACCTACCCCCCCCCCCCATTGCGCCTCCTATGAGTCCTATCCACCTATCATAACCCTCCCTCGTTGATTCACGAAATCTCCACAAGAATGTCTCGTCTCCGATCTCCTGCTTCTTCACCTTTCTCCCGTGCTAGATGCACCTTGTCTAACGTCGCAGCCCTCCTTCCATGCTAGCTACACCTCGTCTAATGTTGCCGCCTTGATGGGAGGGAGAGAAATTGGAAATTAAGAGAAAGAGATAAGGGGGGAGAAGGGAGGGCGTCGCTGCATCGGAGTTGGGGTGGAGGTGATTCTCGACGGTAAATTGTGCGTCTGGAGGTAGTGTACCCGGCTGGCCGGTGGTTAAGGTAGTAAGGCAAAGTAGGCGGGGGGTGGTGGGTTTGGGTAGGGTGTGAAGAGAGGAAATTTGATCATTTTTTTGAACATAAATACATCATTATAAAACAAAAGCTGTTTATTAAAAAGCAATCATTATGAAATAATAATAGATCATCATAGAACAAATATTGAATATTGCAGAACAAAATTAATCATTATAGAACATAATAGATGATTATAGAATATAAATACGCCATTATAAAACAACTTTAAATTCTTAAAAACAAATATAGTAGATCATATCGCGCAACAAAAACACATCATTATGGAACACAAATAGTTCATTTCAGAACAAAAAAAAAAGGTTATTTCAACAAACATATATCATTTTATAACAAAAGGATCATTTTAAAACAAAATAAACAATATTAGAACAAATAAAGATCGCTTTAAAACAAAAACAAATGGTTTTTGTTCTTTAATGAATGATTTTTGTCCTGAAATGAATTGTTTTTGTTCTGAAATGAATTGTTTTTGTTCTGAAATGAATGATGGTTACTATTCTGGAATGAATGATGGTTACTATTTTGGAATAAATGGTTTTTGTTTTGAAAATAATGATTTTTATTCTGAAATGAATGGTTTGTGTTTTAGAATGAAATGTTTTTGTCTTGAAATGAATAGTTTTTGTTCTGAATTGAATGATTTTTGTCCTGAAATGAATGGTTTTCGTTTTGGAATGAATATTTTTTGTTCTGAAATGAATGTTTTTTTGTTCTGGAATGAATGGTTTGTGTTTTAAAATGAATGATTTTTGTTTGTATTTTAAAATGTTCTTTTTTTTGTTGTTGTTGTTGTGTAATGATTTATTCTTGTTTTGGAAAAATCAGTTTTCTTTAAAGGATAATTAGTCTTGAAATGATCTGTTGTTGTTATAGAATAATATATTTTTGTTTTATAATGGTCTGTTTTTATTATACAATGCTAATTTTTGTTTTATACAGTAATGTTTTGTTTTTGTTATAGAATAATTTCCTAGGATTTTTTTCACCATCTACATTTCACTTTCTCTCTTCTCCCCCTTTACCCACTCTCTCATCCCTACCCATCCCCTCCTCCGACCACCGCCCTCCACCTGATCGAACCGGCGACATGAGCACTACGTCGCCGTTCACTTGAGATCCTAGGACTGTCGATGTCCTTTGTCGTTCACCTCTTTCTTTCCCTCCACTCTCCTTCTGACACTCTCCCACCTCATTTTCTGATGCATGGGAGATATGGGTTTATGATAATAACTATAATTCTCAAGCTATGCACGCCTAAGGAAGTTCTTAGTAGATATAATTTTTATTATTATTTAGTTTCCTAATAATAAAGGAGCCTATGAGGTTTCCGAATTGTTCTAGTTTAAGTAAGCCGGAATTAAGGAAAGTTCTATTTGAACCTTACCTTATTCTTTAAGGTCTAGATGTGTTTATTTAGTATAATTAGAGAGTCTTATTATATTGTTTTAGATAGACAGATTTCAGATTACAGTTGAGCATTAATATCGAAGAGTCGAAGGGAGTTTCCTTCAAATTCTTTGTGTGGTTGCTTGCGGGCGACAAACTCATGCGTGAGTACTAAATCCTTTGCGGAGGATCGAATTAAGGGTTGCGACTCTTTGAATTCGGCAGGTTCAATTACTTGCGGGTATTGAATCATATCTTTATTGTTTTTCTTTAGTTTATTTCCATATAAACACAAAAACACAAAAATAAGTTCTTTTAGTTTTAATTCCGCTGCAAAAACTCTTAGTTTGTTAATTATAGATTAGCATACGCGTCAAGTGGATCGTCGTACGCATCATTTTCTTTGTTGCCCACCATATCAACATTGTCCCCCGCCCAAACACGCATGCTTCTTCACCACCGTCCGTGAGGAGAAAGAAAGGAGGCATAAAAATGAGGAGAGAGAAGGAAAAGAAACACAGAAAATGGCGGAGGAATAGATGAGTAGTGGCGTCGCGGGGTGGGGTCTAGGTTGGAGGTCTCAAAAATGGTGAGGTTGCTGGTGGTTAATACGGTGGTAGTTTTAGTTGGGTACGCCGGCGGTGGGGACGGAGGGGGACGAGTTGGGTCGTGGGTGGGAGAGAGGAGGAGAGAGAAAGTGAGATTGTCATATTTTTTGTTTTTATTCGTTTCTTTATGTTTTTTGTTTTTATATTTGATTGAGTTGCTTGAATTGAACTGGCCCAAATGTGAGAACAATTTTGCTGTTTGGATTGAGACGGGGGATACATATAGGGTACCATATAGATGGATTGGTGTACAATAGGATTGCATTTTCTAATCTAGATTGATTTAATTGAATGAATTTGATTTGATTTAATATGAACTATATTTATGGACAAAGTAACTTCATATAGACGAAAACTAGAAATATACCAAATTCATTAATTTTTATTTGAATAATTCTAATTATTTTTGAATTAAATGAAACTGGTCTGATTTCATTTAATTTGATTTGGATTAACAGTATTTTAAGTTGACTCAACAGAGCCTAAACACAATTCAAAATATGAAATAAATCGTGCACATTATAAGGTAAAAACTTCTTTGTTGAAAAAAAAGAAAAAAGAAAAAATGGTGCCCGTAAAAGCGACACACTATATAAATCAAAATAATGAAATAAAAGTTGTTTGCTATAACATTTTTAAATAATTAGCCACTAATCCCTGACATTAGTTTATCAGCTACGCTATTTTTGTGGGTATTCTATAATTACAAAGGCGCTCTACAAGAATGAGACTACCCCATTGCAAGGGACGAAAAATGGTGATACAGATTAGGTTCAGTTGGAGGGGGAACAAATATTGACTTTTCTATATACAACTGCGAAATCCCATGAGATTTTGTATTGACTGGCGCTTAGGTCTGTCACAAGTCCATGGAGAATGCCTTGTAGATATACATCAGTCGTCAATATCTTGTACCCAAGCCAAGCCTGCCATCCATCAATGCCAATGAATCACAATTCACGAATAATAACTAAAAGCAAAATTAGAACAGAGTAACAATCTGGCAACCAAAAGGAACTGCTAAGAGTGTTTTGTTATGCAAAGAATTCTAAAACACTTCCAAAACACTGATTTTGGTTACAAGACTAGAGAAATCACCTTGAAGCACAGCTTCAACAGCAGCATTTGGAATCAATAACCCAACAATGCGTTGGTTATCTGTCGTTGTAGTTGTCTCTACACGCACAACCCGAATCCGCCTGTGGCTTTGACGTGCCTGTAATTGCATTTGAGCAAGGTTAAAACAAGTAAAAGTGGACTAAGCTTTACTTTGGATTCAGAACTACGTCAAATCAATCAGATATATGGTTATCAATGTTAGCAACACCGATTCCAATTCATTTGTTTAAGCAGGTGTGTTCAGACACTAATATGCGAACCAAGGTCACTAATTGAACAGGAAATTTATTACAAGATAAGAAACCCCAAATTCAGTCCATGCTTACAATTGATTAGTTCCTATGCCAAATGACCATGTTCAAACATTTTTTTGGATAAGAACAAGAATTTATAATTACAATTTCTACAAAATAACGAATGAAAATGAGAACAGAAACAGACGAGAAAACCTCTATGGTACCTACAAGCGCCTACAACTGGCCGAAGCTACCAGCACCTAACAACGGGTATACTTTCTAGTGAATACCTCAGGTCGTATTCTAGAGTGGACTCCATAGTGTGTCGCCAATTAGAGGTTCCACAATAGCTGCATATATATAGTCCATCGCTCGGATTTTCACTAATAATGGCGTGAAAAGTTTGCATGAAACCCTAAATTACAGTAAAAAAGAATGAAGGTTGCATTGCTAAATTATCCCCAATGCTATGCCCGAATTATCATCAAAGACCTTCAAGGATATCTAAACTAATCAACAACAGGGATGTTTTGACTGTGCTGCAAAGGTCAAGGAGAAAAGAAAATACCCCAGTATCTGTAAATGATGACCATCATGCAAGAAGTAGCGCACAACGCTATGCTAGAAAAGTTAATCTAGAAAAATCTAATTAGTAAAGAATTACCTAGAAATGTTAGGCTAATCCCCTAGAAAATTCTATAAATGTCTAAGAAAGTCGGTTTAGGCATTAGTAACCGACTTAAACATGCTATCATTAGGAGAGCATGTGATGTATCAAAATGTACTCAAGAATCAAGAAATAAAAGAACCAAAATTGTTATAAATCAAATATCATGAAAATGCAGTCCCAAATTTTCAACACGCTATTGGTAGGCTTGCAAGATCATACCCCAAAGTTCAACACAGGATAAACTTCAGGTGCCTAAAAGTACTTGCAAGTTGCAATAACTTGGTTTATTATCAATGGGTATGAGAAGAAGGTTCAATATCAGTGGAGCAAAATAAACAGGACTACAGGAGTGGAGGAGGTAGTGATGGTTATTAAAAGAGGGGGGAGTGACGAACTAACTTGGTGAATCAGAGGAGATGACATCTTAGGAAGAACATAATAGATAATAATATAACAAATATTATTTACGTAGTATTTGGAATATTCTAGACTATAGAATATTCTAGATATAGGAAACTTAAGAGTTTCTCCAAGTCATTGTGTACTATAAATACTCATGTTAAGGAAGCGATTATATTGTGTGGGTATTCATATTCTTATATGGTATCAGCTAGTTAGGTTTTGTTCCGCTGCCCTAACTCTTGATCTCCTTTCGTGCGTTCGTTTTCGACTGGAGATGGCTTCCATCTCTCCCATCTCCAGCTGGCCATACACCAGCCTTCCCTTTTCCCTATTAGGTTAGCCCACACATATTAGGTTAGTTTCTTTTACTATTCCTCACAAATAAAGTTGATGATTTTAATTGAGCCGTGGTTTGACGTCGGTGCATAGCTATGACAACAAGAAGTTTCCATCCTTCTTGGCGGATTCTTCTTAACCTGTATCTCCCTCTTCTCCTCCCTTCTTTCTATGTGGTTCACCACTTTGGTCCTGGTTCGCCAGTTTGACTTCTTCTCTTCTTCCCATCTGTCTATGTGACCCACCCACTTTGGTCACCGTTCATCGGTTTGGCTTCTTCTCTACCTGGTTTGCTAGCACCCTCAACCTCTCGGCAGTAGCGGGGCGCTGCGATTCGCCACCCCTTTCTCGCGATTCGCCTCTTCTCGCGACTCGTGTGATTGCTCGGTCAGCTGGTCCGTGTACCAGTATCTCTAATGGTCCGTCTTCTAGTCCATCTACTGGTCTGTCTACTGGTCCTTATCCTGGTCTCTCTTCTGATCTGTTCGATGTTCGATGACGCTTGCCGTAGCCTTGGATCCTTGTTGAACTCCGGTCATGCTCTACTGCATTGTCTTCACCCAATGGCTCATGTCAAAGCATCTTCACCTATTGGCTCCTGCAGACGTGTCGTTACCTACTGGCTCTTGCTGAAGCGTCTACGACTATTGACTCCAGTCGAAGCGTCCTTACCATACCGCTACGACTGCGGGGGTGCAATAGATTATAATATAATAAATATTATTTATGTAGTATTTGGAATTTCTAGACTATAGAATATTCTAGATATAGGAAACTTAAAAAGTATTCACCGAGTCATTTTGTACTATAAATACTCATGTTATTATCAATAGTAAGGAAACGATTATATTGTGTGGGTATTCATATTCTTATAGAACAATGCTGGGGATAGATGTGATTGCTGCACTAAAGTCACTAAACGCCGAGAGAATTCAATAATACTCCTCACAATATAAGATGTTCACATATTCTAAGGTAATTGACTTTGGATTTTATAAAATTAAAATCGTCAAAATTAAAAAAAAGAATTATACCATAGGATTCCTTGTGAAATATAATTTCCAAGATTACTTTTTAGCAATTTTACGTGTATACTTCGAGAAGAAGGTCAAAGAAGTGTCTCGATATGTGAGAATGACATAATTTGAGGAGGGAGTAACTTGAGGATGATCGAGTCGCCTCACACTCCCAAGAGTAAACTAGTAGTGAACTGATGATTAATAATTTGATTATTGAAGGAGTAAATCTCAAGTTAATCAACTATTTATAACTTTCCAGGTTGATTTTTAGCCAAGTAAACTTAGGAGTAAATGACATCCTTGCTCTTCCAATTTCCTTCTAAAAGGCCTAATGCTTCATGTCAGTTGTTCTATAACAGTGGGGAAGCGGGAAGTAATGTTCCCTAATTAATAGTGGTTATATGTATCCACTTGCACCTTAGGGCCTAGACTAACTCATCACTCCAACTGGGACTCTGAAAGTAAAAGCTTTCCAACCACCACCTTCCCCCTATTTGCAACACCACCGCTTCTCTAAACTTTTCCTTTGTTTTGGTGTCTATTACCCTCTAGATAATAACCTCTGAAGCAAACAAGCTTGAAGGCATTTGGAAAGGAGAATAGAACGGGAATTGCCAAATTGCCATTGGGCTTGCCGGCCAGAAGCGCAAAACTAATGCAAGTAAATTTCAATTTCTACAAGCTCGAGGGTAAGACAGAGGGGGGCACATCAAGATCCAAAAGTCAGATAAGATACCTGTTTTGATAGGGCTTTTTCAATTGCATTCCATATAGGAAGGATGAGACCGCCCAATACATTTACTTCCTGGATTCTTCTGCCCACAGTACAGTAGCTACCAACCTTGCAATTTGGACCATGCATACACTGCAAATAACCGGATATTAAATAGAATTCTTCAAACTCATCTTATCTCTTCACATGCACGATAATGCAAATTCTACCTGGCAAAGATATAAATCAAATAAAAAAAAGAAAAAAGAAATTGGGACACGGTTTCCAAATCATGGGCGAAAGTGTCCACTACGGAGCTTGTATACATTTGGAACGCCTAGAACTTGCCCGGAAGGCCGGAAGCATTACCAACAAACACTGTAGCGCATATTGACAACAATCATTATTCCAGATTTACCTAACTTTGATAGACTTCTATGTGAGTACAGATTGACACTTGGTGTTTAATGGGATGAGGAAGGGAGGATTTTGGGGAAGAAGGGACAGAACTGGTGGTGGTGGTGCGGCAATGACGTGACAGAGGGATATGATTGCAGAGGAGGGAGAGGGCAAGAGAGAGCATAGATGGATATGGGCAAGATTGAGGGTGGAATAAGTAGTAATAAATTATTATTTGTGAATTCTTCCTAGTATGCGTTCCATTGTCTTGAAACTGTGAACTTTTTTAAATCAAACATCACTGCTTAAATCAAGTATCTGCACTTCCCATCGAGAGAAAAAAAGGAGAAGATGGGGTCTCTCCCTTCCCATTACCACTTAAAAAAGAAAACCAAAGGAAATAAAGAGGGAATATGGCTTACAGTCTTAGACTAAGGATTGTGATGATATTGAAGGAACGAGAAGGTAGACAAACCAAACCACAGAGTCCTCATTGCTAAATTACAAGGAGGTCCACTTTTTGTTACATAATGAAATTGCCACACAGAAACCTTGAATGCACCCACTTTTTTGACCCACTTGAAGATAAATGAAACAAAAACAAAAATGTTTATGCAGAAAAAAAATTACATAACAAAAATTACACGGAAAATGAGAAGGAAAAAGTGAGGGAAGGGAAAAATGAGCAGCAGAACCCTGGGGTAATGATAAAATAACCAGACTCAGACATGCAAGCTCAAGTAACTCGGTGACCCTTGAATGCTTGCTACTTTCGCAATTTTGCAGAGCCAACATTTGGAGTCCTCAATGTCAACCCATTGCACGAGAAAAACAACAAATTTGACCATATTACAGATTACCTGTCTTGATGAGACTTCAAATTCATCTTCCCATCCAGAACGAGCTTTTTCTAGAGATGACATTTTTCTATACTTATTTCTGAGTTCACTCAAGGGCATTTCCCTGGACAGATGAAACAAAATGCAATCAGAACACGCTTACGTATTCAAAATAAATCAAGCTTGTTTACATTAAAAGATTACCTCATCGCCTCCCCAACAGCAGGACGAACAATCTTAAACATGCCTGAGGTACAGCTGGACAGAAAAGAAAAACAAACAGCAATAAGGACATGTTTTAATCGACAAAAAACAGAAGCATTCGACCTCCTAAGTCAGCATTCCCTTTCATTAGTTAAACCAAAAGATCATACAAGGAACAAATAATGCAAATTTAATCAATCCCATTCAGGGACGAAATGATGTAAATTTTCCTGGACCAGGAAAAAAAATGTAAAAATCCTACATTTCTGCTACCATGAATTGGCATCCGATACTCTCACCACGAAGATTTCCTTATGTTTATAACAAGATTATTTTCAGAGTCTGTGTCAACAACCAATCTCACCCTTCCTCTCAAAGAGTAGAAGAAAAGCAACGGCCCTCCTCTAATGTGCAAATTCGATGATAGTACTCTGGCCTTTGATTCACTATCACTTTGCTGGCCAAAGCAACAATCCAGAGTCCAGACTCGTCCATCATAGTTAATAATCAATGATCAAGGTACGCAGAGACGAAGAAAAGAGAGGACCTGCTGGGGCTTTGGACTGCAGGTGCAGAGACGTAGGAAGATGTTAAGGAGTCGATCAAGCATTTAAGCTTGTGATATTGGGAGCGGATTAATAAGGTTAAAATATAGTCAAGACTGATTTCTGGTTTCCAAGATGCGGAAGTTGAAGCATTGAGCTATTTTTTCTTTTGAAACATAGCCATAAAATGTAGATCATACGTGTAACTATAAAAAAAGTTAAGTGTTTTTTGTATTTCTCTCTTGTAACAACTCCTTATCTACAAAACTGAATAGGGATGGCATCAAAGCACTAGCACACTTGTTTGTTGCAATAACACATAATTACAGGCTTACAGCCCATAAAAGTAAAAGAGAATAACAAAATGCTAAGATTTGTTTCTGGAATTCTACAGGAAGGGGCCAACAAAACTACATGTCCGATTTTGTAACTACCCTCAACTTCTTTTACTATTTTTATTTTTACCTGTTTATCCTTTTAGCTATCCTCCATTGTTTTATCATCATCTTTTACCATTTCTTTACATTATAAGAGTTTTTCCACATTGGCTTATCCAATAACGTATCTAAGTAGCCAACCCCGAATCTATTTGGGACAAAGGCTTCATTTGTGCTGTTATTCTTGATTTTTTGTTCTTGTGCACTTCTACGAAATAGACCCCACAATTCATTGCATGCATTAGACTCCTTCTCATTGGCCATCAAAGGGACAGTAAGGCAATTTGATTCCAAAATTTTCATTCAACATTGTGCCCATTTTCTCAGCACCCAACCCCCCCGCCCCCTTTCCCCTGAGGTGAGTCGAATTACTCATATTTTAAACATAGATCAATAAAAACCATATTATCCGGATCATTAAATCAAGTTAAGGAGCATACCCTTCAAAAGCAAGAAGAAAATGACGTCTTCCTAGCCATTCCCTCTTGGACTCGTAGAATCCATCATGCGTTGAACCAAGGTTTCCTTTTTCCTTGTCATTAAGCAAATTAGAAGCAAACTGCATCCAACATGAATAGTTCAGAGGCCAAATTGTGGTTCAGCTTTGAATAGAATGTACTCAATTTTTGTTTAATAAACACACCTCCCAAGTTATTCCACGATCCAGAGTAAATGTGAACAACACGGTCGGTGCACCAGACATGTAGTCAACGTGTACCGTCTGAATTAAACGAGACAACAAATAAATTACAGTAATTCCTTGATAGAAAAAATAAACTAGGAAAACACTCTGAACTGAAGAATGAAGAACATAAAAGCAGTCCAAAATCAGATTTTGGATTTTTTCTTCCTGTTCTTTTTGTTTGTGTCGGTGTAGACTTGGGACATGGAAGTAACAAACCTTAGGTTTTTCTTGTAGTTCAATAACATTAGCTTTTATGTCCACAATTCCAGAGTCAAGATTCCCTTCAGTTCGCGCAGTCTGGATGACTACATCGAGAACGCTGGTAAATAATTCAAATAGCCTGCATTTCAAAAAGAGATCTACATAAAAATCAATACACCTTAATAATCTAATACTGGTATATCATTGCTTAAACGGCAGCAACAACTAATCAAATACCTGTTTTGGATCTCAGGAGGTAATCCCAACAGCCGATTGAGAAAACGGCCAACATCATGCATGTCAGAGTCAATTATACGTCCAGAGATCCTTCCAGATTCTTTCCCGTTGACTGAAAAAGATTTCTTACCGTTAACTAACTTATGTCTGGAAACAATTATTATATAGATTCACTTCTTGTATGAAAAAATCCACATTTCCAAAAAAACAAAATTGCATCATTTAGGCATAAAATAAACTATTTGGAATTGGAATATTACTGTTTCTTAAATGAATTACCAATATGTATGTGAATCTAACGAGTAAAAGTAAGCGCTGAGACCATAAAATGTGCGTTGCAAAGAAGAGTGATATTTTTGTATTGAAAAGGTATTGACTTTCCGAGAAGAGAGTATGTTGGAGAATTAACTTGGGCCACTTATTTGGGGCCCTTTTGTCACGTGACATGTGTAAAGTTATGTTTGGCACTTCGGCCTCACAATATTAACCGTATTAAAAATATGCTCCCTCTTGGTGATGTGTCGAATCTCAATGTTAAGCTGGTTTCATTGCTTATGGATGGCCCTTTATTCATTGTCCTATTATGAGCCTCGTGGCCGTTGCAAGGCTAATTGATTTTAGTGCCGATTATGGTGGTCGAGTGTGTAGTGCATTAACAAATTTCCCAACACATGAAGCAAACATTCATACACAAGACACTTCAAGAGGCGCACAACTGAAATATTTCTTACCTTAGAGAGAATTCTTAGACTTTTACATATCATTCACCACAGACAGCTGCTGTTCTTTACTCAAATATGACTTCTTTAAAAGAGATGCCATCACAACTGTTACTTGTGAGAACCTTGGGGAGGACCATTGAACCGACATATACAGTTGCTATGACCCTAAAATCCAAGACCATACAGGGTCACAATGCGGTTACCTAGCGACAAACCCACCCACACCTGCCCCTTCCTACCTACAGCTCCCCCCCACCACAGCCTCTTCTTACCCTGCTTTAAGATGGGTTTCCGTCTGACACACTAGGATATGCGGATAATGAAAGGAAAAGCTTTACCACATGCCCCTATACTCTAAAACTAGTTGGCAGTGATACAACCATTTCAAAATTACTGCCTAAGAGTAGTCCTATCAATTAACTGCCGCTAGCGGTCAAAAAATTAGCAAAGAGAACTATGAGTCGCAGAGTATATAGCTAGGGCAGAAAAATAATACACATACAGAGAGCAAGATAATTACCTAAAACTGAATCCCTAACAATGCCAACGGATACAAGTGCAGCTTTTGCTTTGCAAATGAACTCTTGGACTGATTCCGGATTTTCGGACGAACACCCAGGGGGTACAACTGGCAATGAATCCTGTTATGTCCAAAGAACATAAGCCATGTTAAAACACTCAATTTTACAGAAAGATACAACTAAACACCGCACACGCACACGCACACAAAAACTAAAAAGAAAAAAAGAAAAAAAAAGGAAAAAAACAGATACCTGCTCCATGATTCCTTTATACATCAGCATTAAGGCCTTTTTCCCATAGGCACTATCATAGTTATAGGCACTCAACGAAGGTCCTGCCCTGAGAGACGCTGAGTTACGAGCATGAACAGTTGAGTGAAACATCAGAAGAAAGGCATCTCATATACCTGCGATCCCCTTGCGTTAATGCTCCAAGGGATTCTAGTCTTTTCGCCACAATAGATGCGAATCGTCGTTCACCACCGAGATTTGTAAAAAGAAGTCTGGACAAAGGGGGAGGAACAATAAAGCGGTTCAATAAACTCTTGAATTCACAACAATTGTTGTTTCAGAAGCAGCGTGACTCATATCTTGAACTCATTACGGACTTTTATTACATTTAAAATTTAAATATGGAAGCCACAAATGTCATTGTAAGTTGAGATATAAAAGGGACACACAGATTCTACCACACGCTTTTCTTATTTCTAAATCATAGTCAATCAAGCTAGAAGTCCAAGAACAGCAGTACCAGCTTTTTCTATAACGTCCACTGATATAAGATCCTAAGCACAGTTTTTAAGCAGAACAGTCATATTGGAAGCTGGACCTGGTTTCCTAAGGAATATAGGGGATTGAAGCAAACAAGAATTGAAAGAAGTCGACCTATATCATTCCCCCTGTCGTACACTTCCTGGCCATCATTATTTTCAAAGAAAAAACAATTTTACTCGAAGCAGAGAACATCTGCTAAACATGTTATTGAGATAATAAAGCATGAAATAACCTTAATCTATGGCAAACCAATAACACATAATGTAAACAATAACGGAAGAGAACTCACCTGTACTCAGGAGCAGATGCTTGGTTAGACCGATGGGTCCGTCCAAATTGCTGAATGGCTCTATCAGCACTCCATGGAAGTTCTAGCGTTAAATGAACCCTCCTCCTCTGCCACAAAAGAGTAAATTACAGAAGCCGATGGGACCAGAACCAGATTCTTGACATGAAAAAACTCTGTTCCCAATTAGCTAATAAAAAGGAAAAATATCTAGACAGAAGTTAGATTCTCCAGTCTTTAAAGTTAATTTAACAGTGCATGGACGTTTCCTAATACGTCATCGTTGAATTTTTAAAATCCAATTAACTTATCAAGGGTTTTTCCCAAGTCACCTGATTTATAGCCCTTCTATCAGCTTGCAAAGAGACTCCAGCTGAGCCAGCTTCAGAAATAATTGCCACAAACTTCTTACCATCCATAAAAAGCTGCTTTTCATGCATATTAACCATCTCCATTGTGACTTCTTTCCTACAGTACGAAAGCGAATGTTGAATTCAAATAAATTTCAATAGTAAAGGCACTAAAATATTCAAAAGTCACACCACGACCATATGATAAGATAACCGTATCTTTCAAGCCCCGGAATTAGAAATCCAGTTTTTAGCCCCCCACCCTGTCTCTCAAACCCAGATTAAGAGCCTTAAAATGGCAGTTTGACAGTCAGTAAAAGGATTACAAAAACAATAATCTACACATAAACAATAACAACAGTGTAACCCAGCAGATTAAAAAGAGCATTTAAACTAAATGCAACTCAAACCTCCACTCATTACAAGAAACCACTATAAGCCATATCAAAGGGGTAGATTGCATATTTTGCATCCCTCAATCCTAGCAAGGAACAGAGAAAAAAAGACGTCTCTGCTGAATAGACTTGAAGTGCAAGAGGTAGCATGGAAAACGTAAGCCACCATCTCCATCTCGATAGAACATCAGAGAAACACGAGAATGAAAATTCAACCCTAGACTTACGTATTCCGAGCTTGATAAGTGACACCTTTACCACAAGAAGCCCTAACCAACATGCCACGCCTTCCTGTTATTTCTGCAACATTATCAGGTCCCCCAAGCTGCACAATTTCAAATAAGCGAAATTAGACTAGCATAGACCCCACTTATGGAAATTCACCTTACTTGTCGTTTTTATCAGGAAAAGAAGAAATCTCTAGCACATAGATATCACAAACACATATAGACACAGAAGATGAGGCTTTTTTTTCTCACAACCAGGGGAAAATGACTAGATTAAAACTACTACACCAAAAGTTACAGAATCTGTATGGAAAGTTAGAATTACACATCGAAAGAGTTATTGTTGAAAGCATTATTATCTCAAAGACAAACCTAGCAACCCACCTAGTATGGATGCCCGCATATAGGATCTAACACCGAAATCTACCACATACTCCCAAATTATGTGACAGAAATCTATGAGGCAAGCAATAGTAATCAGATTATTATACTGAAATTTTCACCTGGCTATAGTCCTACAGACATATAACCTAATTTCAAACATGGTAGGGCAAAATCGCATTTTCAGATAATCAAATAAAGAACGAGTCCTTAAGGCCAACTTGCTACAAGATCGCAATGCAGGGGTATTGTACACATGCATAATCAACAACATTAAAGTAAGGTCTTGTCTAAGATTTAAAATAATGATTCCACGTAAAAAGTTTAAAGACGGATACCCAATAAAGGAAAGCAGGAAGCTTAAAGATGGACGGAGGAACTCAGCGAGTTACAATGATGAAACTCTTTTTTCATTGAACGAGATGATGATATTTACACTCAAGGAAGCAGTATATATATAAAATAAATGCAGGAAAGAAGCACTATTGCCAAAGGATAAAGCTGAAACACTTAGCTCCCATTAAGAGACCCCTTTACAGACAAGGTCAGTTTGTTTCTCATTTCACTACAACCCTTTTTCTTCCTACTAAACACTTTGACTTGAATTTATGGTGGTTTCCCACTAAAAGTGTCGTGAGCTACATCTTATCCTAGCTATAATAGTCATAGCCCGTTTGTCAGCCTCCTTCCTCCCAAGATTAACACCGCAGAGGATTTCTAAAGTGTTGATCACTAAGACCTAAACTAGGGGCTTCAGCACCTACAGCTTTTACCTCTCACTCAAGCCCTACCATCACCAACAGAACTGGGACCCTACCATCTTCACAAACAATAATCAATTTAATGCTCTATGAAACATGAATACAACCTCCATGTCACCCTTTTGAGTATCCAAACTATAACACGGTCTAAGTTCATGTAATAGGAGGTTTTGCATCAAAATACTCAATATCTTTATACATAGAGATATCATCATCCCTATCAAATTCTGGGAAAAAGGGGTAAAAACAGAGCACCTCAGAGTAGGACCTCCATGTTTATTCTTGGTGACGTTCAGTATCCTATTACCACAAGTCCACAACTGATATAGTGCTAACTTCTTAAAGGCATCACTTAGGCAAATGTTCGATATGGTTAAAGTGTCCACTAATAATTCTTAGTGAGATGTCCGTCGAAGTATTGACATTTCTCAATCAAATAACTTAGCATCAGAAACCACTAATAAGAAAGCTCACAAAATGAATACCAGAAAAAGGATAAGGAAAAGAATGGCTGATTGCAGGGGAGGGTGGCCAGAAATCAGGCCCATTCCTGTAACAATTACATTTGCTGAGACTTGAGAGCAGTGTGGCTAAGCACGCAACAGATTATCTGGGTTGCAATAAAAATTTATGCAGGCAGCTACACAGCAGCTGTAGTACAGGTGTTCCTTAATAAAATCAACGATGACTCCCAACCATCTCACACAATGATGCGCATCGAAATTGGTGTACTCACATGTTTCAACTTTCAAGTGGACAAGAATAACAAAATATTGATCTGTCTCACAGATAGAAAATATTATAAAGACTTGGAACAAACGAAAACTAAACAAAAGGATTATACTAATAACACTGACTAATGGAATGATAAACCATAAGTATATTATTTACATCACACTTTAATAGTTATTTTAGGATGGCACGCACAATCTAAGAAATGACGTTACTACCAGAAGAGTGAAACAAACAGAAATAGTAAACAAGATATTGGAAATAGATAAACAGGAATGTGAATAAATGAGTAGAAATAGAAAAACCAACACAGTAACAGTGAACACATCCTAAGAATCTGATTAAATATATACTCCTAATTGAGTTTATATATCGAGAATGGTGACTAACAAAGCGGTTATAAAATTATAGATGCGAACTTACACAACAGGAAGCCGAGTCCACTTTGTTTGAACCACAATAGCGGAAGAAGGTAGGGGGGGAAGAGAGGGAGAACAAAGGGAACCATATCCAACAAAGGAAAAATCACCCCCATCCCCCCTCCCTCTCCCCTTCCCTCCAAATCTACCCACACTAACTAAGCTGAGCTCCAACTACCTTCGATGGCATTTCAGTTTTTAGCATCTTAGTGTTCCCCCATTTTAAGGTGAACTATGTTTGGTTATTATTATTAATTATTTCACACTATTATAGAATTTGAAACTTGATGATAGCACTGAGTCAAGTGAGGTTATCACTTCAATACTTGGAACCTTGGACATCTAATAATTCTGAATCGCATCCACCCACCTCTAATAATGTCCACCAAGCAATAATTGGTAACCAATCTAACAATAGGCAATAATCTTTTTGGTTTTCAATGAAAAGTGACTAGGGTAATCAGTAAAAGAATTTAAAAGTGTGAAAAACATAACAGTTACAATTACATAAATGAAGATAAAAGCTGATCGAAGAAGAGGGTGGACCAGTATCTTCACATTACCTGATCAATAATGTCATCTAATGGATTATTAGGAAGATCCAGAGACCTAACAATATCCAAGATTTTCATTTTCCGCTCTACAGCTCCTTCATACCTATAGCCACATGCAGATAAATTATTTAACTCTGAATTCAGTTCCTTAAGCTGTAAAATAATATTTAGCGCCTCAAATACTAAGATGCTGATATATCTGACGAAACCAAAAAAGAATACAAAATAAATATATAAAAAACAATAGAAATTGAATCTAGAAGTAGCACCCAATTTCAAGAACTGCACAGCCTCCCAAATAGGAAACAGTGGCACCATTTTACTAATGTAGAAACTCGTATAGGAAGGTCACACCATAAATGTAATGGTTTCGGCCTGAATAGTTTTCCAATAAAAGGGTGAGGCTCAAAGATAAAGATTTGATCGATCATAAAATTAAAAACGTGTCATAAATTATGAGACGATACATTTCATCCTGAATCCTTATTGTTTTGTCTTGAAACCTCCAAAAATGTCAGAACTTTGGGGTTTGAACATGTGTTGAGATTAGATTATCACATGGAGAGTTTCTTGGCATCTGATCAAATTATGTTTATAGAGAATGTTTGTCAAATGTTATAGAGGTGTCCCTCCTACAAGTTTGTAGTTCTTAGTTTTGTCTTCCAATCATACAGATATAGAAGAGAGAGAAATAAAAAAAAAAGGCAAAAGCTTAAGGAAAGGGTCATGGACTACCATTTACCCTGTGACACTGGGTTTACTCTAATGGGGGAAGTCAAATGCTGCTTTAACCATCTAGCACAATAGCACAACATTCGTTCCACACTAAAAAGATAAAATAATCTCAGACAGTAATAATCTGAGTCGTAATTATCGAAAACAGCAAAACAAGGAACTATTGTGTTGTTCAGCCAATTAAGTTAATTTGTTTGTAATAATTAAAGTCTCACACGCAGCCTACTAAAGCTTTAAGAAAACTGATGTGCCAACGCCCGCCTAATAACTCAGTCTGTCCTACCATATTTGTGTAATGCCTTGAGAGTGATAAAAACTTGGCAAAACAAAACTCTGTTGTTTTAATACAAGTCCCCGGAATATCTCTTTCTTTAGTCTCCCTTTGAGCCCCTTGTAACAACTTTGCATCAAAACAATAAGAACAGAAAGTGCAAAGAGAACAGAAATCGGAAACCTCTTCGTGAGTTCTTCTATATAGGCACGTCTGGCTTGAATATACTCATCTGTCTTTTGCTTGCATGAAAAGCATGTCCAGTCCTCTGATATATCTGTTAATGGTGGTTCTAAACAAGAAGGATGGACCAGTTGGCCACAACAGACACACCTAAGTAATTTTTTCCTATCCTGTTTCAAAAAATGTAACTCCGTAAATACCAAGGGCCTGCATATCATTCAAACAATTCAAACTCTTTACCTCTTCACCAGTGCAGATATCACAAATCTGAAACTCGTCATCAGATTCAGTCGATTCATTATCAGCATCAGCTGCATATGTCAAATAGGATAAAATCATTTGACGACACAGATAGTGAAATTTAACATTTGAAGATAAGGTACTGATGTATCTCCTTGCAAATACAATTATACAACCAAAAAATCCTATTATCCACAAAGTCCTAGACTACTAACTACAACGGAAAGTCATTGTATGATAGAGAAACTAACTGAGGACTTGCTACATAGAGGACTTCTCTACTCATAATGATAAAAGTCAATAAAAGTTCAGTAAATTCAGTTGACTAGGTCATAAGATGAGAGGTCTGAGTTCTATGAAAGGACATTCCCTCCCGTAGGGCAGAACCATCTTTGAGAAGCATTACACTTCATTATCAACATGAAGCTGATCCAGAGCTACAGTCTCCAGCCATCCAGAGCAAAGTCAGGTCTTCTGTTCGAAAATCTCTATCCGAAACAGGTATGTTAATCCAAAATCTACACATCAGTACCCTACCCAATTTGTATTCAGAATTAGTAGGGTATCTCTAAATAACCTGCAGCTCTAGCTCAAAAAGAGGCAAGGAAAAAAAAAAAAAAACCCTCCCAAGAACACTGAAAATTATGTCATTGCCCAGCAAACTTGAAGTACTCAACTAGTTCCAAAAGCATCAGAATAGCAACACAGCACGATTCCAGATCAACTCCTTACATCAAACCTCCTTTAGAAAAGGCAATCACCAATGCCAAAAATATTTAGCAAACTCACAATAACAGAAAAGATGCATATAATATTCACCCTCCTGATGTCCTTCAGGGATTGAATAGTTTATTTCATGTGAAATATGATTTAAGCGCAAAACATTTCATTGGAATGCCATTAAGAAAGCGATCATCCATAAATTATATCAAGCGACCATGCACAATTTTGTAGACTCTGACGTAACCACCTCATCTGGTCCAGACTCCAGGTCCAAGATATGCAAGTCCTTGGATGTTTCCAGAATAGGTAAAAGTTTCATAGGGAGACAAATCCAAAGATTCTCATTTACGCCAATACTTGTAAAGTAAGAACTTTCATTTTTGGAATACTTCACCCATTCTATCACGGAATTGATCAGCTCAGATTTCTTAAGTCGGCATCAAGATTTAATATAACACAAAAAGGACTAAAACTTTCAAAGTTTAATGTCAGTATTAAAGATGAAAAAAGACCATTACTGTACAAATTTATAAGGAAACACATTAGTGACATGTTAAATCAGATAAAACCACTACAAGGAAAGCACAGAGATAATACTAAATATCCATTACATATAGAAGAGAGAACCACAAGCATCCATTTCAAATGCTCACATTCAGATTCTTCATAACTTTCATCACTTTCCGCCTTCCACTTGGCAACTTTCCTGACTCTTCCTTTAAATGAAATATCAAGATCTGATGAATTCCTCTTCCGAGGGCGTTCCTTTACATCTTCATCACCCTTGTCTGTCACATCATTAAGAGTAAAAAACAAACCTCACAGAATAAAAAAAAATAAAATAAAATAAAAAAAAAAAAGAAAAAGAAAAATGTGACACTAGAGAAAGTTTAGACCTGCAAGAGGTTCGGGCTTTTCAGGTAAAGGATAATTTTCTTCAACAAACTTGAGCAGTAGCTCACGAGGACCAGAAACAAAGTCATCTAGTTCAAGGCCCTGTTCAAGTCAAATATACTAAAAACTTCAAATTCCTTGTCAAGACTAAACATTTCAGGAGAAAAGAGAAACAACACAAGACTACTCACATATTTTGATATAGCTTCCTCAGTGCGTGCTTCACCAGTACTCTGGAGACCGATGACCACACATTTATGGTCCATTAATGCTTGCTTAGCAAGTTTTACCACTGCTGGGACCTTAGCTGACATACATAGGTGTCTGAAAAATCGCTGCAATAGCCACAATAAACGTCAAATAAAAGCACAAACCCGGAGCAAGTTGTAATCTGAAATCAGAGTTAATTAATCAACACCACCAAATTTTAGTGCTTCCAATACCTGATGGCTAGCCCAATATAATCGCCACAGCTGACTGGAAGCAGGTTTCTCATCAGGAAGAAAACTACCTGCTGCCAGTAGTTCAACTCGCAATTCAGCCCAAAATTCAGCTGCCTTTTTATACATTTCCTGAGACATTAATTACTAGTGAGCAATTTTTGAAGGGGAAGAGACTTGTCATGGAAATATAATCATCACAAGACATAAGGACTAAACTGAAAAAAGAAATCTAAGAAATTACTTTAAACAAAAATAAAAACAAACATCACATCTCATCAAACTCAATACTCGCAACTCCTATCCTTCAAACAAGTATATGGGTATCAGTCCCCAGTAAGGGGTTAAACCCACTACCTAAACAGCCATCATAGAAAGAACAAGAGGGGACACACTTAATTCTGCACATCAACAAAGAAACTGAAACATTTTTTTGATAGATGGAACCTACAACAACAACAATAAATGATTTGGGGTCAGGTAAGTAGGTAACATGAATCATCCTAAGAAACCGTCAAGCGTAGACAATAGAAAGTTAAGCATAAAAGTAAAAGTAAGTAGACAAGCAACGAAAAATAGGAATAGCACAACAATAGCCAGGAAAAAAAAAAAAAAAAAAACCTTTCGAATGAGAGCTACAAAGAGATTTAAAAGCAAACTAAGTTTCACAGAAACTCAAGGAAAAAGAGGTACAAAAGGTCCAAATTCCAAACAAGATGAAAGAGTTCAGCAAACAAAACAGAAAAATGAATGTTTGGCCGTGACAAAAAAAATACACCCCCCCCCCCCCCCCTCTTAGCCAGGAAACTGCAAAAACACCTATAGAAAAGAAACAACTTGAATCATAGTATATAAATTTCAATGTAGTAGTGTACCGTCATCTTAGCATCCAATGGTGCCTCAACCACTTCAAACTCAGCCCCCTTGTAACTGAGAGTCCGGCAGACGAACATCCCCCTGCAGGTCCAATACCAAAATCAATATCGTTGACAGGACCAAAAATAAACCAAGACGGAAGGTAAATAAAAACCACTACCTAGCTTTCATGTCCATGGCCACAAGTTCTAATGCTCCCACACCACCCTTTTCTAGTGCACCTGCAATTATGTGTAGCATAAATTCAATTCAACCTTGCAGCTCAGTTTGCAATGATACACATCAGTCACATACTGTTTCGGGAAGGAGTAAAAAAGAAATTGGGGCCACAAGGTTAGATCACTGGTCTATTAAACAAGAGAAAGAAACCTGAGTGAAGGTTTAGTGCATATTAAATATTTTAGCAGTAAATAAGTTAATGACTTCAATTTCTGAGGTACAGAACGACGTGTTTTCTTCCTTTCTTTTTTTGTGATAGGTAGCTATGGCTATAAACACTTTTAAGTACTGAACTTGCAGCCTGGGACTTTGGGCTAGCATGCCCAGGATCACCATATAAAAAATAATAGTAGCTCCGATAGTTCTCTAAAATACGGTTGATTAGTAAGACTTCTGTCGTGTGTCATCATGGTAACCTGCAACTATCTAACCATATAATTGTGCTTATAAATCATGTGATGATAACTTCCTTGATTCTTCAAGTAACCATTTGATGTAGCTATTCAAAGCCAAGCTAACTTTGCTTTTTCAGAAGGAGAGGTGGAGGCAACAACATTAAGTCGCAGGGTCCCAAACCATTAAGAAATTAAGAAAATTTGAACAGGAGCCTACAAGCCAAAGAATAATCCTTTTTTTAAAATTTTGAGGATGTAGAGATTCGAAGCCTAAAGGACACCATGGGGAATGACGCCCATAAATGAAAAGACACCAAGGAGACACTCCTATAAAAGAGGTGAACTGGACAGTTGTGCTCTCGGATATAATGGGTAATCTTTTCAAGAATTGTTAGGTGTTCCATAGAATATCAATTAATTTCTCTAAAAGATTAGCAAGGAACATGTATGTTTACAATAAAAATAAGATTCTCTGCAATATACTAGGTGTTCCAGATCAAAGTTAACATAAACAAACATTGGAGAAAACATATAGATGCAACTTGATAATAATATTTAGATTAAAAAAAAAAGAACAGTGTTTTTAATACCAACCAAGAAAATCCCGAAAACTCAAAAATGATGTGCCATCACCCCAGAGACCAAGGCGAACCATATAACCCATATTGCGTGGCTCTGATGCGCCAGTAGCTGAACAATAAACTATACGTCCTTCAGGAAGTTTGTCCTGTCGAAATCAAATCGAAACAGCTTGTATAAAATATCAGACTTATAAATTCATTACATATTACACAATCACATAACTACATCTTGTACACTCAACATAGCTCTAAGAAATTATTAACGTAAAAAGACCTGTAAGCACTCTTTTACTTTATATTAGTCTCATAATACCTTAATCCTGCCTGTTGCTTTTGACAAATCCTACACCTAAGTGATTTTAGATACATTTTTAGCTAGATTTCAATTATTCTTTCGGAAGGCATATACTGAGCTATGTCTTCATAAATTCCCATAAAAAATCTAAAGTCAAGTGAACTCACATCATCCTTACCACATTATTCTGTAGTGTTTTAGAGGTTAGCCAGAACAGAATATAACAGTTGCGGTCAACATACTGGAACCCTTCTGAAAAAAAGGACTAGCTCAAGTTTACCTTTACATTTCCAAGCACCAAAAATGGAGTTGGACAATTATTGAATTATTGAAAGTGGCTTGTTGCTTTGTAGCTACTGCGTTTCCCAAAAAAGGTCTTATGGGCAAAAACTACCCTTCATGGCTTCATAACAAGGCTAAAATTGTATACATCTGACCTACTCACCAACCCTTATGGCCTCATGCCCTTACCTCATTAGGCAACAGCCTTTTTAGCGACATTAATATAACTCAGTTTTGCCAACAAGAAAATTCTTAATTGCATTTATTCAGATCAAAAGGAATTGAATTATTGTTAACACTGCTATTCTGACTTGATTTAGATTGGTATATTTTGTTTGATGTGAATTTGTGATAGAACCAGTCCCTATCATTACAAGATGCTCTTTTGTTCAACTCAATACCGATGAAAAATAGACCTAGTTTCAGAAATAAATAAGCAAACACACACTCCCCCCTGCCCCTACCTCCAGCTCGAACAATAACACAAAAGCCAGGAGCACAAGTCTAGTGTAACCTATCTAACGATGCTATACTAGTTAGGTAGTCCAAAACATAAAATCTAGAACACCAAACTTCATTAGACTCAACAAAATCAACAGAGGGGAGAAGAAAGTGTAGGAAGTCCCAATAATCGACATACACCCTTTCCCCATCGAGATATCACCCACTTAATTAGATGTCATAGCACCATAAAAGCAAGCAAGAAGAACTACTCATTTGTAAAATGCAACATGTACAACCTTTACAAAATGAAAATTCTACAGTTGAATTGAGAAAATTTGACTCGTGCATTGAGATGAAACTTTTGTTACTTCGATAAACAAAAATTACAGTTCAACGTACAGAGGTTAGTGCAAAATTAGTGATATATGACTTACCAAATGACACAGGTTTTAGCAATTAGAGAGGATAAATGATCATGAAACCAATATACATTGTTCAGTCCAGACTGTATCGAATGACACTCCGAACTACTAATTGACTATCAACAAGTATTTTTTAAATACCAAATTACCAATCACCATTTTACAAGGAAATTCTCGACACAAGTTTCAAAATTAAAAGGTTAGTGAGGTTCAGTGAGTAGACACTAGACACTGTAGCACCAAAATTAAACAACGCACCTGAAGATCAAGAACTGCTTCCCCTGTTCGTGTAGGCTGCCCACCAGCTTCAGGTATTAAATTCTTAGCCTTGTGACACTACAATGAAGTAATATTTTCAGGATCTACAAATTGGTTGAATCATATTCATAGCCTTGTGACTCGGAAAAGAGTGAAGTCTAATACCTCGTCAAATAACACAAGACCATCAAATTCCCGACCACCACACCATTGAACAAGCTGATTTAACCTAGACTTTCCCTTTTCAGAAGAGGCAATAAGACTGCTGTAAGTCAAAAACACAACACCCTCCTTTATCCCAACAGATCTTGAATCAAGCTTTCCATAGGGCAATTTATTCAGCGCATGTACTGCAAGACCAAGAAAGGCTTCTTAAACCAAATGGTAACGTAGATTGGAAACAGTTAATATTAATAATCATAGGTAGACAATTCCCTATAAATAATACCACAGTTTAAGACCCTTGTCACAAATATATAGAACAAAGACCTGCATGTGATAAGGCCACCTCTGCTTTAACTTATTCCTGGCTAAATTACAAAATGTGGTCAAGGTTGGTTTCAGATGTTGTATCATCATATTGACGACCCAGTTCTTCATCAGAAGATCCTCATATTGGTTCAGGAAACCACTAACTTGGACAGGCGGAGTAGACCAAGCGAAACTGGCCCTGCCATAGACCCGATCATATGATCCGCATGACCCAACCCCAACATGTACTTTGGACTCAACAACAACATTACCCCAGTGCCTCAAAGGCTCCCGCCATAAGACTGGGTAAGGGGGTCGGATCTAGGCAAGCCTTACCCCAACTGTTGAAAACATAGAGAAGCTATTATAATGGAAATTGATTCAAGAATCGTGACGACTGGCTGCTGCTTCACAATACATGAAGCGCAAACAATTTTTTGAGCCGTTATGCTTTATTACATCATATCTCAAAGCCCAAAAATAGTTAGTATCATCATCATTATTCAGACTTCCCCATCAAATTCAGGTGACCGATTTTGCTTGTTTTGACCTCAATTTGATGCGAAATCCTAATGATGAAATAATCCTTATTGGTCACTGCTTGGTGACCTATTGAAACAGTGAAACTAATAGCTCAACACTTCGGGAACGCTGATCTATTTCCCTACTTGCCGATTGTCACAGAGTCATTGATATCTCCATAAAAGATTCATTAACTCACATCTCGCACAAACATTTGGTTAAATACCACCCTGATTCCTGAGGGTATTGCTGTAATCTAGCATTTACAAGGACAACTTGAGACAAATTTTATGATGTGGAACATCCGTTGCCTAACTCTATAGTGGATTAGAATGCCCCCTTTTCTTTTTCATAATTAATAGTAAATCTCCACAAAATAAATTTCAAATAACCAATAATGTAGCAGCAATAACATATAAGCATTTTACCTTCAACGCATGTAGCCCCTACATCATCCAGGTCTCTTCGTGCATCAAACTTCAGGTCTGAACCAACAGATATCCACCTACACATGGTCAATCGATAAGAACAAATGTTAGGATATAAGCCAAGTAAATTAGCTCCTATAAAAAACTAAAGGTGAAGCAAATAGTGATACATAAGAGCAAAGGATCCCTGGTACCAAACCACCACATTGGTCAAAAGAGGGCCAGTGTTAAACTCCAAATCAATCTATAACTTACAATGCTTTCCTCCTGCCATGTTGCCAATTCTCCCATATTAATCCCGCAATAGTACGACCTTTTCCGACCCCTGCTCCATCTCCAACGAAGAATCCTGCCCTTTGACCATTTGGAAGATGCTGCATATGTCTCTGTTACAGAGCTAAAATTATCTGATCAGCGACAGAGAATCTTAATAATGTTACTAATGAAACTTGGTTGTAGGAACAACCTGAGAAGCATAGACCAATGTTTCAAGCTGTAAGCAAGACAATGCCTTTGTTTGCTCAATTTCGTCCTTTATCTCCAAATTATACGTAGGTTCAGGTGGTTGTACTGCAGACAGGGATGAGGTCTCCACAATTGGGTCAGGGTGAGGAGGTCCTATAGACAATTTAGGAGGACGCTGCACATTGATCATGTTGAAGTTAAAATCTCTATTAGCTTTAAGGTCCTTACAAAAATACACATGTTGAAAATCATTTACTAATTCACAAGAGGATAAAATCCACCAGTTGACACTCACATAGTCAGTAAATGTTTCCCCTAACATTCCACCTTCACCTTCCTCTTGTTCAACTTCAATAGCTACCTGCAACAAGAACCAAATACAGAGTTTATGCTTACTCTACCAGAATAATAAACAAACCACAGTAGCCTACCACGAGATACATATATTATATTCAACCTAATAATTAATCCATTTATATTTCCAATGAAGTCAAAGACTAATTATTCATTGGCTTTGGGAGATAATGGAATAAAGCAAAATGGCTCACTGTCTGTGCTTCTTATTTTGTGAAGTAGCAGTTTTGGTGCAATTCTTGAAGCAAATTCGTTTTGGGCAATTCGTACTCAGCCTCTCTATGTTTCAATAGGGCTAAGGCGCAAGTACACCTGACCCTCCCTTACCCCGCCTTATGGCGGGAGCCTTTAAGGCACTGGGTAAAGATGTTGTTGTAACCTAATATTCAATCCCTTACTATAATGACAGTGATTTCTTCCAATAATATATCGGATGCAACATCCAAATGCAGTGAGGCTACACATATATGTTCAGGCCTAGCGATGTGTTACGTGCAAGGATTTTTGGTAACTAGAAAATAGATGAGCAGTCAGTAACAGAGCAACAACTCTGCTTCCACTATTGCCAAGTTGCACTAAATTTGTATGCCATGTTTTTTTATTCAAGTTTTTATGGATTTGAAATATATCATTGATGAGAAATAAAGAAGCAAGTGAGGACAGGATTCTTCATCACTCCACAAATGACGATGACAAAAGTGAATGATTACTTTCCAGATGAGTTATTTGGGGTCCATCTAAAGACACATCCTGCTGTAGTTTAGAGACAAACCAAGGGAATGAATTGTCCTCGCAATATTTGTTAAAAGAACATTAGTTCCAAATGCCCAAGACAATAGTGAAAATGCTGTGGGGTGAAGCTGTACCCCACGGTCCCCAGTCCCCAGTCCCCACTGCACCCCATTCCATCCACCACTGTTGAGTTAGTGGTTGAGAATCTTCTAATCAAGTTTGAAGGTTTTGAGCACTAATATAGATGAAGGTGCAATGGAAACCAAGGGTATAAAATGCATTGAAGGCTTAACAATCTACTGGTAGCTGGAGCCCTTCTGAAATGGATGGCCATACGTTCGAGTCATACAAGCCTCTCTTTTTTAGCAAAGCTATCTTACTTGGTTCTTTTGGGATATGGGCTAATAAATTGGGCTGGACCCGTCATAAAATATTATTTCATAAATAATTAGTTCCAAATAATAGTGTGCTACAATGTGAGCGAAATTAATTTTATGAATAGCATGAATGTATCACTTATCTTCCAAGTTTGCAATTTTTTGGTTGAGGAACTCATATAGTCATATGTCTTTTTTAATTTTTTTCCGTACCCCATAGCTTGAAATCCTTGATCCGGACTCAAGATTCCATCAACCAATAACAGAGAGAACAAGCGAAACCACTATAAAGGAAGAATGTGTATTGCGCATTAAACCCATTAACTTTGGACTTCTCCAAACCATTCATTACAGAATTATTGAGTTACAAAATGAGCTACAACTAAAGTGCATGAAGAGTCTCCCTTTGAAACATGCATGTATCCAGATCAAATATGCTGTTACAAAATAGAGATCAGGCATGTGAGTTCATCTAGGTCTCACTAATAAAGAGCTCTTTTCAAATGATGAACCCACGAATTTCCCACATGAAAGTAAGAAGTACAAACTGGTGGATTTTGAAGGTCCAGCACACCATAAATGCAAGGAAACAAAGAAGACAAAAACACCTAACCTTTCTCTGGAACCTCCCAAAACCTAATCCTCTCTTAATTTTGAAACTTGTAAAAGAGTAATGGTTGGAAAATAAGTTTCAAAGGTAAGGCATGACTGGCTACAGAACTTGGCAGAGAATCCCAACTAATGTAGTAGCAAGATTTCAACCATAGGAACAAGGTCATAGAATTCTGGTGTTCCCCAAACGAATTCAGAGTCATCTTTTCTCTCCATTCCTCTCTCTCCAATGCCATCTGATAGAATATGTAGATACGTAAATTATTTTATAGCATTTTAATTTACTGTCTTACCTTTGTTCATGTTCTATACATATATATCAGTTTAACCAGAAATCCCAAGTCAGAGAGTTTCACAATCTTCAATCCCAAGTAGACCCAACTCATTTCCAGTCACTCTTATCCAAGTCATCTTAGTTCTCCTCATCTACAATCTTATCAATCATTCGCCCTTCACGTTTTCTAATCAGTGCATCACTTGGTCTCCTCTTAAATGGCCATACCACCATAGGCAATTTTCTCTCATCTTATTTTCATTACATGGACATCCTATATTCTCCCTGGTCACCTTATTCTTTAGCTGATCCTTTCATTTCTAGTCCACATAGAACATAGCATATGCATCTTTGCCACATTCATTTTATGAAAGTGAGATTAGGTCAAAACCCCAACTTTTAGTGACACTGACATATAACAATACATGCCTGATTGTCATACGGTCTTTCACATGAGCTAAATTAGTTCATCCTCTAAAGCTGTTTCACAAGCCATTTTGTAAAATATTGTTTACTTCAGCAAATCTTTTTTAAATGACTCATGTTAGCCAAGCCAAAATCATTGGGACTGCAAGACAATCAAGCCAGTATTGTTGTTGTGGTTGTGGTTGTTGTTGTTGTTCATGCCATTGTTGAATTGTTCAGTTCAGAAAATACAGTTCAACACTTTCAACCCCATTTGCAATTGGTTACACCATGAACGTTTACTAACAATGTGGAACTGCTAATAATTCTGATGAAGCAAAAGGTCGAAACCTCAAACTACTGCAGCAACGACAACTTTAATCGGCTATGCAATAGTTAACACCTTAATCAGTTATGCAATGGTTAAGCACAGAATGCTCGATTGCTCATGCACACTCGAATTCACCTTACCTCGCCTCTATTTACCATCAACAACAGTTATCGTCTGATTGTGTAATTCAACCGCTGAATCACGCTCACGGACATGCAAAGCTAGATCTTTGTTTCCCTAACAGTAATCGCATACCAAGAAATTCTCCAAACAGACATTGACCAACCAAAAAAAACACACAATTTGAAGAAAACAAAAGCATAGTAGTTTGCCCATGCAATTTCACTAAATTCAAATTGCAGCAAAAAAAAAAGGGTTTCATTTTTTGATAAGTAGCCATTGCAACCCATTCGGTTTGGCTGCCAAATCCAAGACTTGTGGTACACGGAGCGACACCAGATTCAGCAAAAACAAGAGTCTAAGAGCGAGAGAGAAAGATGGAAGAGAACCTCGTTGACTTCTTCAGGCGGCGGAGGAGGGAGTAACTGCTTAATTTTGGAGACATCAACAGCAAGATCAACATCACACTGAGGGCACTTAAACCTCGCAAGACCATGGGGAACATTCAGTATAGCTTTGCAATTAGCACAGGGGAGCTGAATCTTAGACGGATCGATCCCCTGAGCTTGCACCTGCTGCGGCTGAGGTGGCAGCGGCGGCGGCGGAGTGAAATTAGGGTTAGGGTTAGGGCTAGGGTTTACGCTCGGAGGTGGCGGAGGAAGCGGCGGCGGGGGAATTGGGCGGAAATTATTTAGTAGTTCGGGCGGCAGCATTTGGGGAAGCCGGCATTTGGGGCAAACGAACTCCGCAACCCCCGGAGCGACGGTCAAGATCAGACGGCAGCCGGCGCACCTGACTTGGCATCCAACTGGGGCGGCACCGTTGGATTGCGGGGGCGGGAGGGACATTCTTGGGAGGCGGTTGTAGGAAGATTGATGAGAGGTTTGAGAATTGGAGATTAGTGAAAGAGAGTGGAGGATTTATGTTTAACGGGAAGTGGAGGACGATGGGGCGAGATAGAGAGAGAGAGAGAAAGAGGAACAGGAACTTGGGGAAGGTTGGGTTTTTCTCGAGCTTTGGGGTGAGAGATCAGCGCCAAAGGCGTCTCGGTGAAACGAAATGGTTGGCGCCCCTCTCGCTCGTTTAGGGAAAGCGCGTGATCATCTTTCTCCAAGTTGTGACATCACTTAATCAAGGTTGGCCTAATGGTTAGTTGGTTATTACTCGATCTACTTAGAGTTGTGTCGGGTTTAAATTTTCATACCCCCATCCCTGCAGGGTCACAGCATTAGCTGCTACTTTGTACCAAAAAAAATTATAACTTGTTTGATTAACCCCGAATTTTGACTGATTGCACATGGTACCCAACTTAGCAAGTTTGTGCACGTGGTACCCCAAAGTTACTACTTTGTGCACATGGTACCTGAATACTAACTTCCGTTTGATTTTTCCGTTAAGTGATGATGTGTTAGTTAGTTGTTAGATAAATTAGTTGATGAAAGTTACTAATTAACAATTAGGGATGATTTTCAATTTAATAAAATCAAAAAATCAAAATTTTAGACTTTTTAAAACAAATCCAAAAAATATATTTTCATGAAAAAAAAATCCAAAAAACTTTGTTTTTTCATAAAATATTATTTTTCTTAAAAAGTATTCATAATTTGTGCACATGGTACCCTTCAAGTTACCACTTTTGTGCACACGGTACCTTTGAAATCACAACATTTTGCACATGGTACCCCTAAAAATTTCAGTTCCTAAAAAAAATTAAGAAATGAAAAAATTGAAATAAAAAATTTGTGAAAAAAAAAAATCAAATTTTCTGAAAGTTTATTAATTTTTTTTGTTAAAAATATTAATTCTATAATTTAATTAACTAATTGCCTAACAACTAACCGACACATCATCACTTAACGGAAAAATCTAACGGAAATTACTATTTGGGTACCATGTGCACAAAGTAGTAAACTCAGGGGTACCATGTTCACAAAGTTGCCAAGTTGGGTACCATGTCAATCAATCAAAGTTCGAGGGTACCACGTGAATTTTCCGTTTTTTTTTTTTTTTTTAAAAACAATTGTTGAAAACTATGTACTTCATCCTATTTTGAATGATCTTCTCTTTGTTTTGCACTTTTTGACTAAGCCATAAAATTTGGGAGCCACACATAGATCAAATGAAATGTTTACTTGGTGTAAAAATTAACACATCTTTTATTCTGCAGTGCATTTTACAAGTTTCACTTAATTTTAAGTTAAACGGGTTTTTCATTTGATCTATATACTAGTCTTGATATGGCTTGTCAAAAACTGCAAAAACAAATGGGAAGATCATTCAGAACAGGAGGGAGTATTACGTTTTGCTAGTTTTTGGGGAACCACCTAATAATCTTTTCGCAAATACTACTACACCCCTGGGGTACCAAGAGAATGGTATACCCCGTCCACATCTGCCCATGTGTTCCAAAAATGCAGCCCAAATGTAATTAAAAATGCAGCCCATAACGCGTCCCGGTGCCAAAACTGAAACAAAACAAAAGTATCGTGACCCATAAACAAAAATACAAAACTTATTCATCAAAGCACTTTCTCTCTTCTCTATCTGAACTTTGGGCGACTTAGTCGAAGCTAATCGACGACGATATGGACGACGAACTGTGCACCAATATGGAGGAAGAGCTTTGCGGCAATATGTACGAGGAACTTTGCCCAAACATGGAGGAGACAGTTCCAGAATTTCCAGGTTCCATATCGAGAATTTGACTACTATAATCGAGATGTTATTCTAATCTTATAGTCATCTTATTGTTTTGATTTTACTGTTATCTTAAAAGAAAGCATATAGAGTCAATGATTTGTGTGGTTTTTGTTTCGAAATGAATCGTCTATAAGTACTGTTCTGGAATGAACTTTGTTTGTTATAAAATGAATTTTGTTTATGAGTTGTATAAATCTGTTGTTCTTATAGAAATGATCAGTTTTAAAATGATTTCTTTCTGGGATGAACCCTTAATAATGAATGGTTTTTGTTTTGAAATGAATGGTACATGTTCTGAAATGAAAGGTTATTGTTTTGTTCAGTAATGCCTGCTTTCTGAAATGAATTTTGTTTTGTTCTGGAATGCATGTTTTCTGTTCTGAAATGAAGTATTTGCAGCCACCCTCGTGTTTATAAATGTTCGGGCCCATGAGCAAAGTGGCGGGTCGAAGCCGTAGGCAAGCCGTCCCGTGTTCCCGTTGCCACTCTATTAAATGCTGCCTCCCCAGTCAAATGTTGCCACCCCATTAAATGTTTCCGCGCACGATCGTTTTTTAAAATGAAATATCTGGAGCCACCCTCGTGTTTATAAACGTTCGGGCCCACGAGCGAAGCCGTACGCAAGGCGTCCTGTGTTCTCATAGACACTTCCTTAAATGTCCCCCCCAATTAAATGTTTCCGCGCACGGTCGTTTTTGAAAATGAAATCTCCGGAGCCACTCTCGTGTTTATAAACGTCCTAGCCTACGAGCGGAGCGAGTGGCGGGTCGAAGAAGTAGGCAAGCCGTCCCGTGTTCTCGTTGCCGCTCCATTAAATGTACTGCTCTGAAATAAACGTTTTCTGTTCTGGAATGGAAGGTTATTGTTCTGGAATGGATGGTTTGTGTTCTGGAATGGATGGTTATTGTTCCTGGAATGTGTGGTTTGTGTTCAGGAATGGATGGTTTGTGTTTTGGAATGTCTGGTTTGTGTTCTGGAATGGATTATATAAGCATAAAGAATGAGATCATTTGATAAGCATAAAAAAAGAGTCACTTTATATTATAAAGCGAATTTGTAAGGAAACAGTATCTAATAACTTCAAATGATAAAATTCTTCTACTGTTGCTAGTTTAGCTTTCTTCTGCTGTTGCTTGTAGGGCAGTTCATATTCGGGAAAACCGGACCAGTCAAGCGGTTCAGACTGGGCCGGACCGTTCAAAACCGACTCGATAGTTTATGGTCCGGTCCACAGTTCTCAAGAATGGCTTATTCGGTCTTCTGGTTTTTTCGGTTCGGTTCCGGGCCAAAATCAAAAACCGGTTGATAATTTTTTTTTTTAAATCAATAAAAGCAAAGAAAACTAAAATAGGGTTATTTTTTGTTTTACTCTTTCACCACCAGTAGTCCAGTACCACGATTTCACCCTTCTTTGTCACTCGAATTCCGCCGTCTGCTCTACTTCTCCGTTTGCTACTATGCTCTACTTCTCCGTTTGTGCATCTACGATCTACCCCTTCTCTGTCACTCGAATTTCCATTGCTCTCCTGACGTTCGGTCGGCTGCGACACCACACACCAGCAACAAACCACGAGCCACGGGTCAGCCACCAGACGCCTACGCAACCACTGAGTCCGTCGTCCACCCGCCTAACTGATCATGTAAGTTGGTTTTTTTTCCTCTTTCTTTGTGTTAAATTTAAACATCTATTTAATTTTTCAAGAATTTTGGTGTTGAATTACAAATTACAGATTTACAGTAATGATTCATATTATTGTAGGCAAATTATGTTGTTGAATTACAATTTACGATAATGAGTAATGAATCATAAAAGTCGAACACGAGAATTCAATTACCCTTATGCTATGTTTTGGAACTTGGAATTGGAATTCAATTCATGAAATTGAAATGATTCAAGTGTTTGGGAACTCGTGGAATTTGGAATTGGAATTGGTTCAATTCCCACCCAATTCCAACTTCCAAGCATGAGTAAAATTCACAATTTCAAATTCACTCAAAATAGATGTCATTTTAAATTTCACACCACTTATTATCTCACTACTTTCATCCTTCCCCACCAATTTTTTCTCTCTCCTCCTTTCATCTACCTTACCCATCGCCCGCTACTCCACAGCCATGGCTGCCATGTCGTCCACCACCATATGCTGCATTGTACACCTCCGTCTGATACGTCAACCGTCGCTTTCTTCCCCGTCGATTGCAATGGCACCATCCTCCACCGTTGTTCGCCTTCTCTCTCCTCACCTACACCATCAAACCGTCGTCGGTTTCTAGCCACCGCAGCTGCCAACACTGATGAACGACCGCCACATCCGCTGTCGATTGGTCGCACAATGCCAGCGTTCAAGCAACATTTCTTTGTTTCTCTCTCCTCCACTAAAAACCTAACCACTGACCTCCATTCCCTTTGTCTTCTCGCCTGTAATTTGTAGGGTGTTTGTTGGGGAAGAGTTGGGTTGGAAATGGTGGTGGCGTTAGGTACAAGGGCGTCATGTGGGTGACGTTTATGGCGGCGAAGGCGGCGACAGTTGAGGTGGCGTCAAGGTAGGAGAAGGGGGTTTCATAATAATTCAAAAATAAGCTTAAAATCAAAGAATAAGCTTAAATGTATAATAGAAACATGCACAGTTTGTTATACAAGTTTAAATGAACTGAATGAATGTTATGCAATAAGTTTGGTTCAAAATGACATTTAGTTTCCTTATATGAAAATCTAACACCTACAGTCGTGTTCGTTCCATTAGAATTCGAAAATGACCTTAAAAGTAGAATAAAAGCAAGCATGGTTCGTTTTACGAGTTTGATTGAAATGTATGAAAGTTGTACAATGAGTGTGGTTAAAAATGACATTTGGTTTACATATATGACAATCGTCACACGTACAATCATGTTCATTTCTTTAGAATTCGAAAATAAGCTTAAAAAGTAGAATTGAAGCATGCACAATTCATTTTACGAGTTTGATTGAAATGACATTTGGTTCACTTATATGATAATCCTAACACATATAATCGTTTTATTTTTATTAGAAATCAAAAATAAACTTAGAATCAAAGAAAAAGCTTAAAAGTAGAACAGAAGAATACATAGTTCGTATTACAAGTTTGAATGAAATGTATGAATGCCATACAATGAGTGTGTTTATAAATGTCATTTAGTTTACTTATATGACAATCCTAACACATATAATCGTATTAATTTTATAAGAATTAAAAAATAAGGTTAAAATCAAAGAATAAGCTTAAAAGTATAATAGAAGCATGCAAAGTTCGTTTTACAAGTTTAAATGAAATGTATGAATGTTATGCATTGAGTGTGGTTAGAAATGACATTTGGTTTACTTATATGAAAATCCTAACACCTACAGTCGTGTTCGTTCCGTTAGAAATCATAAATAAGCTTATAAGTAGAATAAAAGATTGCATAGTTCGTTTTTTAAGTTTGAATGTAACGTACGAATGTTATGCAATAAATGCGGTTGGAAATGACATTTGGTTTACTTATATGACAATCCTAACACCTACAATCGTATTAGTTGCATTAGAATTCGAAAATAAGATTAAAAGTAGAATAGAAGCATGCACAACTCGTTTTACAAGTTTAAATGAAACGTATGAATGTTATGCAATGAGTGTGGTTAGAAATGATATTTGGTTTACTTTTATGACAATCCTAACACCTTTAATCGTCTTAGTTTTATTAGAATCCAAAAATAAGCTTAGAATCAAAGAATAAGCTGAAAAGTAGAACGACAGCATGCACAGTTCATTTAACAAGTTTGAATAAAATGTATGAATGTTATGTAATGAGTGTGGTTAGAAATGAAATTTGGTCTACTTTTATGACAATCCTAACACATAGAATCGTCTTAGTTTCATTAGAATTTGAAAATAAGCTTGGAATCAAGAATAAGCATAAAAGTAGAACATAACCATGCATAGTTCGTTTTACAAGTTTGAATGAAATGTATGAATGTTATGGAATAAGTGTGGTTAGAAATAACATTTTGTTTACTTATATGAAAACCCTAACACCTACAGTCGTGTTCATTCCGTTAGAATTCGAAATTAAGGTTAAAATTAGAATAGAAGCTTCCACAGTTCGTTTTTCAAGTTTGGCTAATGTATCGTACGAATGTTGCGAAATGAGTGTGGTTGGAAATGACATTTGGTTTACTCATATGACAATCCTAAAACCTACAATCGTGTTCGTTGCATTAGAATTCGAAAATAAGCTTAAAACTATAATAGAAGCATGCATAGTTTGTTTCACAAGTTTGATTTAAATGAATAAATGTCCTTCAATGAGTGTGTTTACAAATGTCATTTGGTTTACTTATATGACAATCCTAACACATATAATCGTATTCATTTCATAAAACTTCAAAAATATGCTTTAAATCAAAGAAAAAGCTTAAAAGTATAATAGAAGCATTCATAGTTCGTTTTACAAGTTTGAATGAAATGTATGAATGTTATGCAATGACAGTGGTTGGAAATGACATTTGGTTTACTTATATGAAAGTCCTAACACCTACAGTCGTGTTCGTTCCATTTTAATTCGAAAATAAGCTTTAAACTAGAATAGAAGCCTGCGAAGTTCATTTTACAAGTTTGAATGTAATGTACGAATGTTATGCAATGAGTGTGGTGAGAAATAACATTTGTTTTATTTATATGACAATCGTAACAGGTACAATCGTCTTAGTTTAATTAGAATTCAAAAGCTTAGAATCAAAGAATAAGCTTAAAAGTAGAACATGAGCTTTCACAGTTCGTTTTACAAGTTTGAATGAAATGTGTGAATGTTATGCAATGATTGTGCTTAGAAATGACATTTTTTTTCTTCTTATATGACAATCGTAACACCTACAATCGTGTTCGTTTCATATGAATTCGAAAATAAGCTTAAAAGTAGAATAGAAGCATGCATAGTTCGTTTTACAAGTTTGAATGAAATGTATGAACGTTATGCTATGAGTGTGGTTAGAAATGATATTTTGTTTTCTTATATGACAATCATAACACCTCCAATCGTGTTCGTTTCATTTGAATTTGAAAATAAGCTTAAAAGTAGAATAGATGCATGCATAGTTAGTTTTACAAGTTTAAAAGAAATGTATGAATGATATGCAATGGGCTTGGTTAAAAATGACATTTGGTTTACTTTTATGACAATCTTAACACATATAATCGTCTTTGTTTAATTAGAATTCAAAACAAAGCTTTGAATTAAAGAATAAGCTTAAAAGTAGAATTGAAGCATGCAGAGTTCATTTTACAAGTTTGAATGTAATGTATGAATGTTATGCAATGACTGTGGTTAGAAATTACATTTGGTTAACTTATATGACCATCCTAACATCTATAATCGTGTTCGTTCCATTAGAATTCCAAAATAAGCTTAAAAATACAATAGAAGCATGCACATTTTGTTTCACAAGTTTGAATTAAATTTATGATCATCATTCAATGAGTGTGTTCATAAATGTCATTTGGTTTACTTATACGACAATCCTAACACATGTAATCGTTTTGATTTCATTAGAATTCAAAAATAAAATTAAATTCAAAGAACAAGCTGAAAAGTGTAATTGAACCATGCGAAGTTGGTTTTACAAGTTTTAATGAAATTTATGAATGTTATGCAATGAGTGTGGTTAGAATTTTGTTTACTTGTGTGAAAATCCCAACACCTACAGTCGTGTTCGTTCGATTATAATTCGAAAATAAACTCAAAACTAGAATACAAGCTTGCACTGTTCATTTTAAAGTTTGAATGTAATGTACGTATGTGATGCAATCACGGTGGTCAAAAATAATATTTGGTTTACTTATATGACAATCGTAATACCAACAATCATGTCCTTTTCATTAGAATTCGAAAATATGCTTAAAATCAATGAATAAACTTAAATATAGAACAGAAGCATGCATAGCTCAATTTAGACGTTTGAATGTAATGAATGATTGTTATGCAATGAGTCTGGTTAGAAATGACATTTAATTAACTTATGTGACAGTCCTAACACCAACAATCGTGTTTGTTTCATTAGAATTAAAAAAGAATAAAAGCTTGCACAGTTCGTTTTACAAGTTTGAATGTAATGTATGAATGTTATGCAATGATTGTGGTTAGAAATTATATTTGGTTAACTTATATGACAATCCTAACACCGACAATTGTGTTCGTTTCATTCGAATTCAAAAATAAGCTTAAAAAAAGAATAAAAGTTTGCAAAGTTCGTTTTACACGTTTGAATGTAATGTATGGTTAACTTATATGACAATCGTAACACCTACATTCGTGTTTGTTTCATTAGAATTCAAAAATAAGCTTAAAAAAAGAATAAAAGCTTGCGCAGTTCGTTTTACAAATTTGATTGCAATGTATGAATATTATGCAATGAGTGTGGTTAGAAGGGACATTTAATTAACTTATATGACAATCCTAACACCTACAATCGTGTTCGTTTCATTAGAATTCGAAAATAAGCTTAAAAGTAGAATAGAAGCTTGCACAGTTCGTTTTACAAGTTTGAATGTAATGTATGAATGTTATGCAACGAGTGTGGTAGGAAATATCATTTAGTTTACTTATATGACAATCCAAACTCCTACAATCATGTCATTTCTAACCACACTCATTGCATAACAATCACACATTACATTCAAACATGTAAAACAAACTGTGCATGCTTGTGCAAATCTTAATCGACATTTTGGATTAAGTTGAGAATTTAGCAATTTGTAATAAATTCGATAAACAATGGAGAAATTTCTTGCTCCTTCAAATTGAATATTATGTGCCATATTCACATCTAGAATCAGAGATTGGAGAATAAACGGATCTTCTAAATCTTTAGACAAGTTTGGAAAACAATTAAAATAAATTGGACCTTGACAAATATTTGTATTAGCTAAAGCAAGTAGAGAATCTTTAAAAGTTTTTAAAGACTTATCTCGTAAATCTAACATAACTGGTGATGTAAAACTTACTCTAATTTTTATGTGTTTTTGAGTTTGTAACGCAGCGGAATTAAAACAGAAAATAAAGGATATGAATTAGTCTAGAATCCTCGCAAGAATACTCGACTAAGACTAATTTGTACTAAGATCACAAAGAAACAAGCACAAACAAACGGCAAGCACCAAGATCACATAGAAACAAGGTACAAACCAAAAGAATACAGAACCTCTCAAGGCCAGATTTTGAAGGAAACTCCCTTCGACTCTTCGATATTAATGCTCAAACTTGTATGAAAAACAATACAATAAGACTCTCTATTTATACTACTCTTAAAACTCCTAAACTTACCTAAAGTCAAGTTAAGAACCAGTTTTAGGTCTTCCCTTAAACCAACTTCAAGCTTATTACTGAAACTTTCCTAAACTCTTCTATAACAACTTGGAAACCTTCTAAGGCTCCTTTATTCCACAAAATACTGTAAATAAGACACTTTCCTAAACTTAAACAAAGACACAAATAAGAATAAGTATTATATCTACTAAGAACTTCCTTGGACGTGCATGGCTTGGGGAATATAGCAGATTCGGCCATTCTCGTGTACCCGCGTAGAAACTGGACAGCTCAACTTAAAACAAGCATATCTCCTTCGTTACTTAACCATTTAAGGCATATGACCACTTTTCGGAAAGCTTAGATCATGAACTTTCCTATACAATTGATTGTTCTTCGAAATATTGAGTACTTCAGAAGATATTGAGACTGGAAGGTGACGTGATAGTCTTGAACTTCCACTATAAGCTTTGACCCATAGCTCCCATGTATCATTCTCCCCTTCTTTGAAAAGATTCGTCCTCGAATCTGAAGTCCTATAGTAGAGAAACACATTCTCACAACCACCCGGATCATATACAAGGATCAAAAAGAGAAGTACAAACACCAAACATATGCACAAGTTCTTTAACTCATCATCTTCAATGTACTTGATGAGTTTTTCGACACCATGATCTTCAATCTCTGTTCTCTTTTCTTTAAGCTTCTCATGGTCCATCATGTTTTGGACATCAAGTTTAGAGCTGTATTGTTCATCTTTCACTTCGATGCCATTGTTATAAAGAAAGAAAGACAAACAGGATTTACCTTTGACATCTTCTTCAAGTCTCTCATCAATATAGCGATCAATTAATGATTTGTATGGAATCTTGGTCTCAAATTTGTGGTAAACAAATTTGTCATCTATCTCATCTTCAATTAGAACCTCATGTTCAATCGCACTCTTTATTTCGTTTTCCCCAAAAGACTTTAGTGAAGAATCAATGCTTTCCTCTTTAGAAGTATCATGAAGATCCAATGTTTTGTCTTGATCACTAATCTCAATCTCTTCATGCTCTTGGATTTGTATGAATTCATGTACTTGCGATTGTTCCTCCAAGATCACTTCTTTGATTTTTTCTTTGTCTTCACAAGAATCATGCTTTTCAAGATGTGCACTCCTAACTTTCTTCAAGTCATCTTGCATACGGTCAAGTTTCTTCATCATGTCCAACAAAATCAGATCATTATTTGCTTGTTCATGCTCATAAGAAGACTTTTTGAACGACACATCTTCAATAAAGTTCCTTGGCATATATCGTTTACGTAGCTTGCACTTGAGTACTTCCCACGAATGAATCTTGCACTTACCTTCATGTTTGCGTCGCTTCTTCAAAATTTCAAACCAATGGAATGCGTCTCTTACCAAAATAAGTTTCACATGATCGAATCTTTCACGATCATCAAAACCAATTCGATTGAATTTACGCTCGATCTTTCTTTCCCAATTTAAATAATCTTCAGAATCACCACTCCCATGAAACTTAGGAAATTTATAATTCATTGATAAGCCAAAATCAACCACACCAAGACTAACAAAGCATAGAAGTTTGTTACAACCAAGCTCTGATACCAATTTGATGTAAAACTTACTCTAATTTTTTTGTGTTTTTGAGTTTGTAACGCAGGGGAATTAAAACAGAAAATAAAGGATATGAATTAGTCTAGAATCCTCGCAAGAATACTCGACTAAGACTAATTTGTACTAAGATCACAAAGAAACAAGCACAAACAAACGGCAAGCACCAAGATCTCATAGAAACAAGGTACAAACCAAAAGAATACCTCGCAAGGCCAAGATTTTGAAGGAAACTCCCTTCGACTCTTCGATATTAATGCTCAAACTTGTATGAAAAACAATACAATAAGACTCTCTATTTATACTACTCTTAAGACTCCTAAACTTACCTAAAGTCAAGTTAAGAACCATTTTTAGGTCTTCCCTTAAACCAACTTCAAGCTTATTACTGAAACTTTCCTAAACTCTTCTATAACAACTTGGAAACCTTCTAAGGCTCCTTTATTCCACAAAATACTGTAAATAAGACACTTTCCTAAACTTAAACAAAGACACAAATAAGAATAAGTATTATATCTACTAAGAACTTCCTTGGACGTGCATGGCTTGGGGAATATAGCAGTTTCGGCCATTCTCGTGTACCCGGGTAGAAACTGGACAGCTCAACTTAAAACAAGCATATCTCCTTCGTTACTTAACCATTTAAGGCATATGACCACTTTTCGGAAAGCTTAGATCATGAACTTTCCTATACAATTGATTGTTCTTCGAAATATTGAGTACTTCAGAAGATATTGAGACTGGAAGGTGACGTGATAGTCTTGAACTTCCACTATAAGCTTTGACCCATAGCTCCCATGTATCATTCTCCCCTTCTTTGAAAAGATTCGTCCTCGAATCTGAAGTCCTATAGTAGAGAAACACATTCTCACAACCACCCGGATCATATACAAGGATCAAAAAGAGAAGTACAAACACCAAACATATGCACAAGTCCTTTAACTCATCATCTTCAATGTACTTGATGAGTTTTTCGACACCATGATCTTCAATCTCTGTTCTCTTTTCTTTAAACTTCTCATGGTCCATCATGTTTTGGACATCAAGTTTAGAGCTGTATTGTTCATCTTTCACTTCGATGCCATTGTTATAAAGAAAGAAAGACAAACAGGATTTACCTTTGACATCTTCTTCAAGTCTCTCATCAATATAGCGATCAATTAATGATTTGTATGGAATCTTGGTCTCAAATTTGTGGTAAACAAATTTGTCATCTATCTCATCTTCAATTAGAACCTCATGTTCAATCGCACTCTTTATTTCGTTTTCCCCAAAAGACTTTAGTGAAGAATCAATGCTTTCCTCTTTAGAAGTATCATGAAGATCCAATGTTTTGTCTTGATCACTAATCTCAATCTCTTCATGCTCTTGGATTTGTATGAATTCATGTACTTGCGATTGTTCCTCCAAGATCACTTCTTTGATTTTTTCTTTGTCTTCACAAGAATCATGCTTTACAAAACATGCACTCCTAACTTTCATCAAGTCATCTTGCATACGATCAAGTTTTTTCATCATGTCCAAAAAAACAAGATCTCTACTTGATTGTTCATGCTCATTTGATGGCTTCTTATACGACACATCTTCAATAAAGTTCCTTGGCATATATCGTTTACGTAGCTTGCACTTGAGTACTTCCCATGAATGAATCTTGCACTTACCTTCATGTTTACGTCGCTTCTTCAAATTTTCAAACCAATGGAATGCGTCTCTAACCAAAATAAGTTTCACATGATCGAATCTTTCACGATCATCAAAACCAATTCGATTGAATTTACGCTCGATCTTTCTTTCCCAATTTAAATAATCTTCAGAATCACCACTCCCATCAAACTTAGGAAATTTATAATTCATTGATAAGCCAAAATCAACCACACCAAGACTAACAAAGCATAGAAGTTTGTTACAACCAAGCTCTGATACCAATTTGATGTAAAACTTACTCTAATTTTTATGTGTTTTTGAGTTTGTAACGCAGCGGAATTAAAACAGAAAATAAAGGATATGAATTAGTCTAGAATCCTCGCAAGAATACTCGACTAAGACTAATTTGTACTAAGATCACAAAGAAACAAGCACAAACAAACGGCAAGCACCAAGATCACATAGAAACAAGGTACAAACCAAAAGAATACCTCGCAAGGCCAAGATTTTGAAGGAAACTCCCTTCGACTCTTCGATATTAATGCTCAAACTTGTATGAAAAACAATACAATAAGACTCTCTATTTATACTACTCTTAAGACTCCTAAACTTACCTAAAGTCAAGTTAAGAACCATTTTTAGGTCTTCCCTTAAACCAACTTCAAGCTTATTACTGAAACTTTCCTAAACTCTTCTATAACAACTTGGAAACCTTCTAAGGCTCCTTTATTCCACAAAATACTGTAAATAAGACACTTTCCTAAACTTAAACAAAGACACAAATAAGAATAAGTATTATATCTACTAAGAACTTCCTTGGACGTGCATGGCTTGGGGAATATAGCAGTTTCGGCCATTCTCGTGTACCCGCGTAGAAACTGGACAGCTCAACTTAAAACAAGCATATCTCCTTCGTTACTTAACCATTTAAGGCATATGACCACTTTTCGGAAAGCTTAGATCATGAACTTTCCTATACAATTGATTGTTCTTCGAAATATTGAGTACTTCAGAAGATATTGAGACTGGAAGGTGACGTGATAGTCTTGAACTTCCACTATAAGCTTTGACCCATAGCTCCCATGTATCAATTACATTCAAACATGTACAACGAATTGTCCATGCTTCTATTCTACTTTTAAGCTTATTCTTTGATTTTAAGCTAATTATCGAATTCTAATGAAACGAACATGATTGTAGGTGTTAGGATTGTCATATAAGTAAACCAAATGTAATTTCTAACCACACTCGTTGCATAACATTCATACATTACATTCAAACATGTACAACGAATTGTGCATGCTTCTATTCTACTTTTAAGCTTATTTTTTTATTTTAAGCTTATTATCGAATTCTAATAAAACGAACTTGATTGTAGTCATTAGTATTGAAGTATAATTAAACCAAATGTCATTTCTAACCACACTAGTTCCATAACATTCATACATTACATTCAAACATGCAAAATGAACTGTGCATGTTTCCATTCTACTTTTAAGCTTATTTTATGATTTTAAGCTTATCGAATTCTTATAAAACGAATATTTTTGTAGGTGTTAGGATTGTCATATAAGTAAACCAAATGTACATTTCTAACCACACTCGTTGCATAACATTCATACATTACATTCAAACATGTAGAACGAATTGTCCATGCTTTTATTCTACTTTTAAGCTTATTCTTTGATTTTAAGCTAATTATCGTATTCTAATGAAACGAACATGATTGTAGGTATTAGGATTGTTATATAAGTAAACCAAATGTACTTTCTAACCACACTCGTTGCATAACATTCATACATTACATTCAAACATGTACAACGAATTGTGCATGCTTCTATTCTTGTTTTAAGCTAATTCTTTGATTTTAAACTTATTTTCGAATTCTAATGAACCGAACATGATTGTAGGTGTTAGGATTGTCATTTAAGTAAACCAAATGTCATTTCTAACCACACTTGATGCATAACATTCATACATTACATTCAAACATGTACAACGAACTGTGCATGCTTCTATTCTACTCTTAAGCTTTTTTTCTAATTTTAATGAAACATATACGATTACATTTTGATCACATCATACATTACATTCAAACATGTAAAATGAACTGTGCATGTTTCCATTCTACTTTTAAGCTTATTTTATGATTTTAAGCTTATTATCGAATTCTTATGAAACGAATATTTTTGTAGGCGTTAGGATTGTCATATAAGTAAACCAAATGTCATTTCTAACCACACTCGTTGCATAACATTCATACATTACATTCAAACATGTACAACCTTATGTTCTACTTTTAAGCTTATTCTTTGATTTTAAGCTTATTTTCGAATTCTAATGAAACGAACATGATTGTAGGTGTTAGGATTGCAATACAGGTAAACCAAATGTCATTTCTAACCACACTCGTTGCATAACATTCATACATTACATTCAAACATGTAGAACGAATTGTCCATGCTTCTATTCTACTTTTAAGCTTATTCTTTGATTTTAAGCTAATTATCGAATTCTAATGAAATGAACATGATTGTAGGTGTTAGGATTGTCATTTAAGTAAACCAAATGTCATTCTTAACCTCACCCATTGCATAACATTCATACATTACATGCAAACATGTAAAACGAACTGTGCATGCTTCGGTTCTACTTTTAAGCTTATTCTTTGATTTTAATCTTATTTTCGAGTTCTAATGAAACGAACATGATTGTAGGTGTTAGGATTGTCATACAAGTAAACCAAATGTCATTTCTAACCACACTCTTTGCATAACATTCATACATTACATTCAAACATGTACAACGAATTGTGCATGCTTCTATTCTTGTTTTAAGCTAATTCTTTGATTTTAAACTTATTTTCGAATTCTAATGAACCGAACATGATTGTAGGTGTTAGGATTGTCATTTAAGTAAACCAAATGTCATTTCTAACCACACTCGATGCATAACATTCATACATTACATTCAAACATGTACAACGAACTGTGCATGCTTCTATTCTACTCTTAAGCCTTTTTTCGAATTTTAATGAAACATATACGATTGTAGGTATTAGGATTGTCATATAAGTAAACCAAATGTCATTTTTAACCACACTCATTGCATAACATTCATACATTACATTCAAACATGTACAACGAATTGTGCATGCTTATGTTCTACTTTTAAGCTTATTCTTTGATTTTAAGCTTATTTTCGAATTCTAATGAAACAAACATGATTGTAGGTAGGATTGTCAAATAAGTAAACCAAATGTCATTTCTATCCACACTCGTCGCATAACATTCATACATTACATTCAAACATGTAAAACGAACTGTGCATGCTTCTATTCTACTTTTAAGCTTATTCTTTGATTTTAACCTTATTTTCGAATTCTAATGAAACGAACATGAATGTAGGTGTTAGGATTGACATATAAGTAAACCAAATGTCATTCTTAACCGCACGTGTTGCATAACATTCATACATTACATGCAAACTTGTAAAACGAACTGTGCATGCTTCTATTCTACTCTTAAGATTTTTTTCGAATTTTAAAGAAACAAATACGATTGTAGGTATTAGGATTGTCATATAAGTAAACCAAATGTCATTTCTAACCACACTCATTGCATAACATTCATACATTACATTCAAACATGTAAAATGAACTGTGCATGTTTCCATTCTACTTTTAAGCTTATTTTATGATTTTAAGCTTATTATCGAATTCTTATGAAACGAATATTTTTGTAGGTGTTAGGATTGTCATATAAGTAAACCAAATGTCATTTCTAACCACACTCGTTGCATAACATTCCTACATTACATTCAAACATGTACAACGAATTGTGCATGCTTATGTTCTACTTTTAAGCTTATTCTTTGATTTTAAGCTTATTTTCGAATTCTAATGAAACGAACATGATTGTAGGTGTTAGGATTGTCAAATAAGTAAACCAAATGTCATTTCTATCGACACTCGTCGCATAACATTCATACATTACATTCAAACATGTACAACGAATTGTCCATGCTTCTATTCTACTTTTAAGCTTATTCTTTGATTTTAAGCTAATTATCGAATTCTAATGAAACGAACATGATTGTAGGTGTTAGGATTGTCATATAAGTAAACCAAATGTAATTTCTAACCACACTCGTTGCATAACATTCATACATTACATTCAAACATGTACAACGAATTGTGCATGCTTCTATTCTACTTTTAAGCTTATTTTTTTTATTTTAAGCTTATTATCGAATTATAATAAAACGAACATGATTGTAGTCATTAGTATTGAATTATAATTAAACCAAATGTCATTTCTAACCACTCTAGTTCCATAACATTCATACATTACATTCAAACATGTAAAATGAACTGTGCATGTTTCCATTCTACTTTTAAGCTTATTTTATGATTTTAAGCTTATTATCGAATTCTTATGAAACGAATATTTTTGTAGGCGTTAGGATTGTCATATAAGTAAACCAAATGTCATTTCTAACCACACTCGTTGCATAACATTCATACATTACATTCAAACATGTACAACCTTATGTTCTACTTTTAAGCTTATTCTTTGATTTTAAGCTTATTTTCGAATTCTAATGAAACGAACATGATTGTAGGTGTTAAGGATTGCAATACAGGTAAACCAAATGTCATTTCTAACCACACTCGTTGCATAACATTCATACATTACATTCAAACATGTAGAACGAATTGTCCATGCTTCTATTCTACTTTTAAGCTTATTCTTTGATTTTAAGCTAATTATCGAATTCTAATGAAATGAACATGATTGTAGGTGTTAGGATTGTCATTTAAGTAAACCAAATGTCATTCTTAACCTCACCCATTGCATAACATTCATACATTACATGCAAACATGTAAAACGAACTGTGCATGCTTCGGTTCTACTTTTAAGCTTATTCTTTGATTTTAATCTTATTTTCGAGTTCTAATGAAACGAACATGATTGTAGGTGTTAGGATTGTCATACAAGTAAACCAAATGTCATTTCTAACCACACTCTTTGCATAACATTCATACATTACATTCAAACATGTACAACGAATTGTGCATGCTTCTATTCTTGTTTTAAGCTAATTCTTTGATTTTAAACTTATTTTCGAATTCTAATGAACCGAACATGATTGTAGGTGTTAGGATTGTCATTTAAGTAAACCAAATGTCATTTCTAACCACACTCGATGCATAACATTCATACATTACATTCAAACATGTACAACGAACTGTGCATGGTTCTATTCTACTCTTAAGCCTTTTTTCGAATTTTAATGAAACATATACGATTGTAGGTATTAGGATTGTCATATAAGTAAACCAAATGTCATTTTTAACCACACTCATTGCATAACATTCATACATTACATTCAAACATGTACAACGAATTGTGCATGCTTATGTTCTACTTTTAAGCTTATTCTTTGATTTTAAGCTTATTTTCGAATTCTAATGAAACAAACATGATTGTAGGTAGGATTGTCAAATAAGTAAACCAAATGTCATTTCTATCCACACTCGTCGCATAACATTCATACATTACATTCAAACATGTAAAACGAACTGTGCATGCTTCTATTCTACTTTTAAGCTTATTCTTTGATTTTAACCTTATTTTCGAATTCTAATGAAACGAACATGATTGTAGGTGTTAGGATTGACATATAAGTAAACCAAATGTCATTCTTAACCGCACGTGTTGCATAACATTCATACATTACATGCAAACTTGTAAAACGAACTGTGCATGCTTCTATTCTACTCTTAAACTTTTTTTCGAATTTTAAAGAAACAAATACGATTGTAGGTATTAGGATTGTCATATAAGTAAACCAAATGTCATTTCTAACCACACTCATTGCATAACATTCATACATTACATTCAAACATGTAAAATGAACTGTGCATGTTTCCATTCTACTTTTAAGCTTATTTTATGATTTTAAGCTTATTATCGAATTCTTATGAAACGAATATTTTTGTAGGTGTTAGGATTGTCATATAAGTAAACCAAATGTCATTTCTAACCACACTCGTTGCATAACATTCCTACATTACATTCAAACATGTACAACGAATTGTGCATGCTTATGTTCTACTTTTAAGCTTATTCTTTGATTTTAAGCTTATTTTCGAATTCTAATGAAACGAACATGATTGTAGGTGTTAGGATTGTCAAATAAGTAAACCAAATGTCATTTCTATCGACACTCGTCGCATAACATTCATACATTACATTCAAACATGTACAACGAATTGTCCATGCTTCTATTCTACTTTTAAGCTTATTGTTTGATTTTAAGCTAATTATCGAATTCTAATGAAACGAACATGATTGTAGGTGTTAGGATTGTCATATAAGTAAACCAAATGTAATTTCTAACCACACTCGTTGCATAACATTCATACATTACATTCAAACATGTACAACGAATTGTGCATGCTTCTATTCTACTTTTAAGCTTATTTTTTTTATTTTAAGCTTATTATCGAATTCTAATAAAACGAACATGATTGTAGTCATTAGTATTGAATTATAATTAAACCAAATGTCATTTCTAACCACTCTAGTTCCATAACATTCATACATTACATTCAAACATGTAAAATGAACTGTGCATGTTTCCATTCTACTTTTAAGCTTATTTTATGATTTTAAGCTTATTATCGAATTCTTATGAAACGAATATTTTTGTAGGTGTTAGGATTGTCATATAAGTAAACCAAATGTCATTTCTAACCACACTCGTTGCATAACATTCCTACATTACATTCAAACATGTACAACGAATTGTGCATGCTTATGTTCTACTTTTAAGCTTATTCTTTGATTTTAAGCTTATTTTCGAATTCTAATGAAACGAACATGATTGTAGGTGTTAGGATTGTCATACAGGTAAACCAAATGACATTTCTAACCACACTCGTTGCATAACATTCATACATTACATTCAAACATGTAGAACGAATTGTCCATGCTTTTATTCTACTTTTAAGCTTATTCTTTGATTTTAAGCTAATTATCGAATTCTAATGAAACGAACATGATTGTAGGTATTAGGATTGTCATATAAGTAAACCAAATGTAATTTCTAACCACACTCGTTGCATAACATTCATACATTACATTCAAACATGTAGAACGAATTGTCCATGCTTCTATTCTACTTTTAAGCTTATTATTTGATTTTAAGCTAATTATCGAATTCTAATGAAACGAACATGATTGTAGGTGTTAGGATTGTCATTTAAGTAAACCAAATGTCATTCTTAACCTCACCCATTGCATAACATTCATACATTACATGCAAACATGTAAAACGAACTGTGCATGCTTCGGTTCTACTTTTAAACTTATTCTTTGATTTTAATCTTATTTTCGAGTTCTAATGAAACGAACATGATTGTAGGTGTTAGGATTGTCATACAAGTAAACCAAATGTCATTTCTAACCACACTCTTTGCATAACATTCATACATTACATTCAAACATGTACAACGAATTGTGCATGCTTCTATTCCTGTTTTAAGCTAATTCTTTGATTTTAAACTTATTTTCGAATTCTAATGAACCGAACATGATTGTAGGTGTTAGGATTGTCATTTAAGTAAACCAAATGTCATTTCTAACCACACTCGATGCATAACATTCATACATTACATTCAAACATGTACAACGAACTGTGCATGCTTCTATTCTACTCTTAAGCTTTTTTTCGAATTTTAATGAAACATATACGATTGTAGGTATTAGGATTGTCATATAAGTAAACCAAATGTCATTTTTAACCACACTCATTGCATAACATTCATACATTACATTCAAACATGTACAACGAATTGTGCATGCTTATGTTCTACTTTTAAGCTTATTCTTTGATTTTAAGCTTATTTTCGAATTCTAATGAAACAAACATGATTGTAGGTAGGATTGTCAAATAAGTAAACCAAATGTCATTTCTATCCACACTCGTCGCATAACATTCATACATTACATTCAAACATGTAAAACGAACTGTGCATGCTTCTATTCTACTTTTAAGCTTATTCTTTGATTTTAACCTTATTTTCGAATTCTAATGAAACGAACATGATTGTAGGTGTTAGGATTGACATATAAGTAAACCAAATGTCATTCTTAACCGCACGTGTTGCATAACATTCATACATTACATGCAAACTTGTAAAACGAACTGTGCATGCTTCTATTCTACTCTTAAGCTTTTTTTCGAATTTTAAAGAAACAAATACGATTGTAGGTATTAGGATTGTCATATAAGTAAACCAAATGTCATTTCTAACCACACTCATTGCATAACATTCATACATTACATTCAAACATGTAAAATGAACTGTGCATGTTTCCATTCTACTTTTAAGCTTATTTTATGATTTTAAGCTTATTATCGAATTCTTATGAAACGAATATTTTTGTAGGTGTTAGGATTGTCATATAAGTAAACCAAATGTCATTTCTAACCACACTCGTTGCATAACATTCCTACATTACATTCAAACATGTACAACGAATTGTGCATGCTTATGTTCTACTTTTAAGCTTATTCTTTGATTTTAAGCTTATTTTCGAATTCTAATGAAACGAACATGATTGTAGGTGTTAGGATTGTCATACAGGTAAACCAAATGACATTTCTAACCACACTCGTTGCATAACATTCATACATTACATTCAAACATGTAGAACGAATTGTCCATGCTTTTATTCTACTTTTAAGCTTATTCTTTGATTTTAAGCTAATTATCGAATTCTAATGAAACGAACATGATTGTAGGTATTAGGATTGTCATATAAGTAAACCAAATGTAATTTCTAACTACACTCGTTGCATAACATTCATACATTACATTCAAACATGTAGAACGAATTGTCCATGCTTCTATTCTACTTTTAAGCTTATTCTTTGATTTTAAGCTAATTATCGAATTCTAATGAAACGAACATGATTGTAGGTGTTAGGATTGTCATTTAAGTAAACCAAATGTCATTCTTAACCTCACCCATTGCATAACATTCATACATTACATGCAAACATGTAAAACGAACTGTGCATGCTTCGGTTCTACTTTTAAACTTATTCTTTGATTTTAATCTTATTTTCGAGTTCTAATGAAACGAACATGATTGTAGGTGTTAGGATTGTCATACAAGTAAACCAAATGTCATTTCTAACCACACTCTTTGCATAACATTCATACATTACATTCAAACATGTACAACGAATTGTGCATGCTTCTATTCCTGTTTTAAGCTAATTCTTTGATTTTAAACTTATTTTCGAATTCTAATGAACCGAACATGATTGTAGGTGTTAGGATTGTCATTTAAGTAAACCAAATGTCATTTCTAACCACACTCGATGCATAACATTCATACATTACATTCAAACATGTACAACGAACTGTGCATGCTTCTATTCTACTCTTAAGCTTTTTTTCGAATTTTAATGAAACATATACGATTGTAGGTATTAGGATTGTCATATAAGTAAACCAAATGTCATTTTTAACCACACTCATGGCATAACATTCATACATTACATTCAAACATGTACAACGAATTGTGCATGCTTATGTTCTACTTTTAAGCTTATTCTTTGATTTTAAGCTTATTTTCGAATTCTAATGAAACAAACATGATTGTAGGTAGGATTGTCAAATAAGTAAACCAAATGTCATTTCTATCCACACTCGTCGCATAACATTCATACATTACATTCAAACATGTAAAACGAACTGTGCATGCTTCTATTCTACTTTTAAGCTTATTCTTTGATTTTAACCTTATTTTCGAATTCTAATGAAACGAACATGATTGTAGGTGTTAGGATTGACATATAAGTAAACCAAATGTCATTCTTAACCGCACGTGTTGCATAACATTCATACATTACATGCAAACTTGTAAAACGAACTGTGCATGCTTCTATTCTACTCTTAAGCTTTTTTTCGAATTTTAAAGAAACAAATACGATTGTAGGTATTAGGATTGTCATATAAGTAAACCAAATGTCATTTCTAACCACACTCATTGCATAACATTCATACATTACATTCAAACATGTAAAATGAACTGTGCATGTTTCCATTCTACTTTTAAGCTTATTTTATGATTTTAAGCTTATTATCGAATTCTTATGAAACGAATATTTTTGTAGGTGTTAGGATTGTCATATAAGTAAACCAAATGTCATTTCTAACCACACTCGTTGCATAACATTCCTACATTACATTCAAACATGTACAACGAATTGTGCATGCTTATGTTCTACTTTTAAGCTTATTCTTTGATTTTAAGCTTATTTTCGAATTCTAATGAAACGAACATGATTGTAGGTATTAGGATTGTCATATAAGTAAACCAAATGTAATTTCTAACCACACTCGTTGCATAACATTCATACATTACATTCAAACATGTAGAACGAATTGTCCATGCTTCTATTCTACTTTTAAGCTTATTCTTTGATTTTAAGCTAATTATCGAATTCTAATGAAACGAACATGATTGTAGGTGTTAGGATTGTCATTTAAGTAAACCAAATGTCATTCTTAACCTCACCCATTGCATAACATTCATACATTACATGCAAACATGTAAAACGAACTGTGCATGCTTCGGTTCTACTTTTAAACTTATTCTTTGATTTTAATCTTATTTTCGAGTTCTAATGAAACGAACATGATTGTAGGTGTTAGGATTGTCATACAAGTAAACCAAATGTCATTTCTAACCACACTCTTTGCATAACATTCATACATTACATTCAAACATGTACAACGAATTGTGCATGCTTCTATTCCTGTTTTAAGCTAATTCTTTGATTTTAAACTTATTTTCGAATTCTAATGAACCGAACATGATTGTAGGTGTTAGGATTGTCATTTAAGTAAACCAAATGTCATTTCTAACCACACTCGATGCATAACATTCATACATTACATTCAAACATGTACAACGAACTGTGCATGCTTCTATTCTACTCTTAAGCTTTTTTTCGAATTTTAATGAAACATATACGATTGTAGGTATTAGGATTGTCATATAAGTAAACCAAATGTCATTTTTAACCACACTCATTGCATAACATTCATACATTACATTCAAACATGTACAACGAATTGTGCATGCTTATGTTCTACTTTTAAGCTTATTCTTTGATTTTAAGCTTATTTTCGAATTCTAATGAAACAAACATGATTGTAGGTAGGATTGTCAAATAAGTAAACAAAATGTCATTTCTATCCACACTCGTCGCATAACATTCATACATTACATTCAAACATGTAAAACGAACTGTGCATGCTTCTATTCTACTTTTAAGCTTATTCTTTGATTTTAACCTTATTTTCGAATTCTAATGAAACGAACATGATTGTAGGTGTTAGGATTGACATATAAGTAAACCAAATGTCATTCTTAACCGCACGTGTTGCATAACATTCATACATTACATGCAAACTTGTAAAACGAACTGTGCATGCTTCTATTCTACTCTTAAGCTTTTTTTCGAATTTTAAAGAAACAAATACGATTGTAGGTATTAGGATTGTCATATAAGTAAACCAAATGTCATTTCTAACCACACTCATTGCATAACATTCATACATTACATTCAAACATGTAAAATGAACTGTGCATGTTTCCATTCTACTTTTAAGCTTATTTTATGATTTTAAGCTTATTATCGAATTCTTATGAAACGAATATTTTTGTAGGTGTTAGGATTGTCATATAAGTAAACCAAATGTCATTTCTAACCACACTCGTTGCATAACATTCCTACATTACATTCAAACATGTACAACGAATTGTGCATGCTTATGTTCTACTTTTAAGCTTATTCTTTGATTTTAAGCTTATTTTCGAATTCTAATGAAACGAACATGATTGTAGGTGTTAGGATTGTCATACAGGTAAACCAAATGACATTTCTAACCACACTCGTTGCATAACATTCATACATTACATTCAAACATGTAGAATGAATTGTCCATGCTTTTATTCTACTTTTAAGCTTATTCTTTGATTTTAAGCTAATTATCGAATTGTAATGAAACGAACATGATTGTAGGTATTAGGATTGTCATATAAGTAAACCAAATGTAATTTCTAACCACACTCGTTGCATAACATTCATACATTACATTCAAACATGTACAACGAATTGTGTATGCTTCTATTCTACTTTTAAGCTTATTTTTTTATTTTAAGCTTATTATCGAATTCTAATAAAACGAACTTGATTGTAGTCATTAGTATTGAAGTATAATTAAACCAAATGTCATTTCTAACCACACTAGTTCCATAACATTCATACATTACATTCAAACATGCAAAATGAACTGTGCATGTTTCCATTCTACTTTTAAGCTTATTTTATGATTTTAAGCTTATTATCGAATTCTTATGAAACGAATATTTTTGTAGGTGTTAGGATTGTCATATAAGTAAACCAAATGTCATTTCTAACCACACTCGTTGCATAACATTCCTACATTACATTCAAACATGTACAACGAATTGTGCATGCTTATGTTCTACTTTTAAGCTTATTCTTTGATTTTAAGCTTATTTTCGAATTCTAATGAAACGAACATGATTGTAGGTGTTAGGATTGTCATACAGGTAAACCAAATGACATTTCTAACCACACTCGTTGCATAACATTCATACATTACATTCAAACATGTAGAACGAATTGTCCATGCTTTTATTCTACTTTTAAGCTTATTCTTTGATTTTAAGCTAATTATCGAATTCTAATGAAACGAACATGATTGTAGGTATTAGGATTGTCATATAAGTAAACCAAATGTAATTTCTAACCACACTCGTTGCATAACATTCATACATTACATTCAAACATGTAGAACGAATTGTCCATGCTTCTATTCTACTTTTAAGCTTATTATTTGATTTTAAGCTAATTATCGAATTCTAATGAAACGAACATGATTGTAGGTGTTAGGATTGTCATTTAAGTAAACCAAATGTCATTCTTAACCTCACCCATTGCATAACATTCATACATTACATGCAAACATGTAAAACGAACTGTGCATGCTTCGGTTCTACTTTTAAACTTATTCTTTGATTTTAATCTTATTTTCGAGTTCTAATGAAACGAACATGATTGTAGGTGTTAGGATTGTCATACAAGTAAACCAAATGTCATTTCTAACCACACTCTTTGCATAACATTCATACATTACATTCAAACATGTACAACGAATTGTGCATGCTTCTATTCCTGTTTTAAGCTAATTCTTTGATTTTAAACTTATTTTCGAATTCTAATGAACCGAACATGATTGTAGGTGTTAGGATTGTCATTTAAGTAAACCAAATGTCATTTCTAACCACACTCGATGCATAACATTCATACATTACATTCAAACATGTACAACGAACTGTGCATGCTTCTATTCTACTCTTAAGCTTTTTTTCGAATTTTAATGAAACATATACGATTGTAGGTATTAGGATTGTCATATAAGTAAACCAAATGTCATTTTTAACCACACTCATGGCATAACATTCATACATTACATTCAAACATGTACAACGAATTGTGCATGCTTATGTTCTACTTTTAAGCTTATTCTTTGATTTTAAGCTTATTTTCGAATTCTAATGAAACAAACATGATTGTAGGTAGGATTGTCAAATAAGTAAACCAAATGTCATTTCTATCCACACTCGTCGCATAACATTCATACATTACATTCAAGCATGTAAAACGAACTGTGCATGCTTCTATTCTACTTTTAAGCTTATTCTTTGATTTTAACCTTATTTTCGAATTCTAATGAAACGAACATGATTGTAGGTGTTAGGATTGACATATAAGTAAACCAAATGTCATTCTTAACCGCACGTGTTGCATAACATTCATACATTACATGCAAACTTGTAAAACGAACTGTGCATGCTTCTATTCTACTCTTAAGCTTTTTTTCGAATTTTAAAGAAACAAATACGATTGTAGGTATTAGGATTGTCATATAAGTAAACCAAATGTCATTTCTAACCACACTCATTGCATATCATTCATACATTACATTCAAACATGTAAAATGAACTGTGCATGTTTCCATTCTACTTTTAAGCTTATTTTATGATTTTAAGCTTATTATCGAATTCTTATGAAACGAATATTTTTGTAGGTGTTAGGATTGTCATATAAGTAAACCAAATGTCATTTCTAACCACACTCGTTGCATAACATTCCTACATTACATTCAAACATGTACAACGAATTGTGCATGCTTATGTTCTACTTTTAAGCTTATTCTTTGATTTTAAGCTTATTTTCGAATTCTAATGAAACGAACATGATTGTAGGTATTAGGATTGTCATATAAGTAAACCAAATGTAATTTCTAACCACACTCGTTGCATAACATTCATACATTACATTCAAACATGTAGAACGAATTGTCCATGCTTCTATTCTACTTTTAAGCTTATTCTTTGATTTTAAGCTAATTATCGAATTCTAATGAAACGAACATGATTGTAGGTGTTAGGATTGTCATTTAAGTAAACCAAATGTCATTCTTAACCTCACCCATTGCATAACATTCATACATTACATGCAAACATGTAAAACGAACTGTGCATGCTTCGGTTCTACTTTTAAACTTATTCTTTGATTTTAATCTTATTTTCGAGTTCTAATGAAACGAACATGATTGTAGGTGTTAGGATTGTCATACAAGTAAACCAAATGTCATTTCTAACCACACTCTTTGCATAACATTCATACATTACATTCAAACATGTACAACGAATTGTGCATGCTTCTATTCCTGTTTTAAGCTAATTCTTTGATTTTAAACTTATTTTCGAATTCTAATGAACCGAACATGATTGTAGGTGTTAGGATTGTCATTTAAGTAAACCAAATGTCATTTCTAACCACACTCGATGCATAACATTCATACATTACATTCAAACATGTACAACGAACTGTGCATGCTTCTATTCTACTCTTAAGCTTTTTTTCGAATTTTAATGAAACATATACGATTGTAGGTATTAGGATTGTCATATAAGTAAACCAAATGTCATTTTTAACCACACTCATTGCATAACATTCATACATTACATTCAAACATGTACAACGAATTGTGCATGCTTATGTTCTACTTTTAAGCTTATTCTTTGATTTTAAGCTTATTTTCGAATTCTAATGAAACAAACATGATTGTAGGTAGGATTGTCAAATAAGTAAACAAAATGTCATTTCTATCCACACTCGTCGCATAACATTCATACATTACATTCAAACATGTAAAACGAACTGTGCATGCTTCTATTCTACTTTTAAGCTTATTCTTTGATTTTAACCTTATTTTCGAATTCTAATGAAACGAACATGATTGTAGGTGTTAGGATTGACATATAAGTAAACCAAATGTCATTCTTAACCGCACGTGTTGCATAACATTCATACATTACATGCAAACTTGTAAAACGAACTGTGCATGCTTCTATTCTACTCTTAAGCTTTTTTTCGAATTTTAAAGAAACAAATACGATTGTAGGTATTAGGATTGTCATATAAGTAAACCAAATGTCATTTCTAACCACACTCATTGCATAACATTCATACATTACATTCAAACATGTAAAATGACCTGTGCATGTTTCCATTCTACTTTTAAGCTTATTTTATGATTTTAAGCTTATTATCGAATTCTTATGAAACGAATATTTTTGTAGGTGTTAGGATTGTCATATAAGTAAACCAAATGTCATTTCTAACCACACTCGTTGCATAACATTCCTACATTACATTCAAACATGTACAACGAATTGTGCATGCTTATGTTCTACTTTTAAGCTTATTCTTTGATTTTAAGCTTATTTTCGAATTCTAATGAAACGAACATGATTGTAGGTGTTAGGATTGTCATACAGGTAAACCAAATGACATTTCTAACCACACTCGTTGCATAACATTCATACATTACATTCAAACATGTAGAATGAATTGTCCATGCTTTTATTCTACTTTTAAGCTTATTCTTTGATTTTAAGCTAATTATCGAATTGTAATGAAACGAACATGATTGTAGGTATTAGGATTGTCATATAAGTAAACCAAATGTAATTTCTAACCACACTCGTTGCATAACATTCATACATTACATTCAAACATGTACAACGAATTGTGCATGCTTCTATTCTACTTTTAAGCTTATTTTTTTATTTTAAGCTTATTATCGAATTCTAATAAAACGAACTTGATTGTAGTCATTAGTATTGAAGTATAATTAAACCAAATGTCATTTCTAACCACACTAGTTCCATAACATTCATACATTACATTCAAACATGCAAAATGAACTGTGCATGTTTCCATTCTACTTTTAAGCTTATTTTATGATTTTAAGCTTATTATCGAATTATAATGAAACGAACATGATTGTAGGTGTTAGGATTGTCATTTAAGTAAACCAAATGTCATTCTTAACCTCACCCATTGCATAACATTCATACATTACATGCAAACATGTAAAACGAACTGTGCATGCTTCGGTTCTACTTTTAAGCTTACTCTTTGATTTTAAGCTTATTTTCGAATTCTAATGAAACGAACATGATTGTAGGTGTTAGGATTGTCATACAAGTAAACCAAATGTCATTTCTAACCACACTCTTTGCATAACATTCATACATTACATTCAAACATGTACAACGAATTGTGCATGCTTCTATTCTTGTTTTAAGCTAATTCTTTGATTTTAAACTTATTTTCGAATTCTAATGAACCGAACATGATTGTAGGTGTTAGGATTGTCTTTTAAGTAAACCAAATGTCATTTCTAACCACACTCGATGCATAACATTCATACATTACATTCAAACATGTACAACGAACTGTGCATGCTTCTATTCTACTCTTAAGGTTTTTTTCGAATTTTAATGAAACAAATACGATTGTAGGTATTAGGATTGTCATATAAGTAAACCAAATGTCATTTCTAACCAAACTCATTGCATAACATTCATACATTACATTCAAACATGTACAACGAATTGTGCATGCTTATGTTCTACTTTTAAGCTTATTCTTTGATTTTAACCTTATTTTCGAATTCTAATAAAACGAACATGATTGTAGGTAGAATTGTCAAATAAGTAAACCAAATGTCATTTCCATCCACACTCGTCGCATAACATTCATACATTACATTCAAACATGTAAAACGAACTGTGCATGCTTCTATTCTACTTTTAAGCTTATTCTTTGATTTTAAGCTTATTATCGAATTCTAATGAAACGAACATGATTATAGGTGTTAGGATTTTCATATAAGTGAACCAAATGTCATTTCTAACCACATTCGTTGCATGACATTCATACGTTACATTTAAACATGTATAACGAATTGTGCATGCTTATATTCTACTTTTAAGCTTATTCTTTTATTTTAACCTTATTTTCGAATTCTAATGAAACGAACATGATTGTAGGTGTTAGGATTGACATATAAGTAAACCAAATGTCATTCTTAACCGCACGTGTTACATAACATTCATACATTACATGCAAACTTGTAAAACGAACTATGCATGCTTCTATTCTACTCTTAAGCTTTTTTTCGAATTTTAAAGAAACAAATACGATTGTAGGTATTAGGATTGTCATATAAGTAAACCAAATGTCATTTCTAACCACACTCATTGCATAACATTCATACATTACATTCAAACATGTAAAATGAACTGTGCATGTTTCCATTCTACTTTTAAGCTTATTTTATGATTTTAAGCTTATTATCGAATTCTTATGAAACGAATATTTTTGTAGGCGTTAGGATTGTCATATAAGTAAACCAAATGTCATTTCTAACCACACTCCTTGCATAACATTCATACATTACATTCAAACATGTACAACGAATTGTGCATGCTTATGTTCTACTTTTAAGCTTATTCTTTGATTTTAAGCTTATTTTCGAATTCTAATGAAACGAACATGATTGTAGGTGTTAGGATTGTCATACAGGTAAACCAAATGTCATTTCTAACCACACTCGTTGCATAACATTCATACATTACATTCAAACATGTACAACGAATTGTGCATGCTTCTATTCTACTTTTAAGCTTATTTTTTTTATTTTAAGCTTATTATCGAATTCTAATAAAACGAACATGATTGTAGTCATTAGTATTGAATTATAATTAAACCAAATGTCATTTCTAACCACTCTAGTTCCATAACATTCATACATTACATTCAAACATGTAAAATGAACTGTGCACGTTTCCATTCTACTTTTAAGCTTATTTTATGATTTTAAGCTTATTATCGAATTCTTATGAAACGAATATTTTTGTAGGTGTTAGGATTGTCATATAAGTAAACCAAATGTCATTTCTAACCACACTCGTTGCATAACATTCCTACATTACATTCAAACATGTACAACGAATTGTGCATGCTTATGTTCTACTTTTAAGCTTATTCTTTGATTTTAAGCTTATTTTCGAATTCTAATGAAACAAACATGATTGTAGGTAGGATTGTCAAATAAGTAAACCAAATGTTATTTCTATCCACACTCGTCGCATAACATTCATACATTACATTCAAACATGTAAAACGAACTGTGCATGCTTCTATTCTAGTTTTAAGCTTATTCTTTGATTTTAACCTTATTTTCGAATTCTAATGAAACGAACATGATTGTAGGTGTTAGGATTGACATATAAGTAAACCAAATGTCATTCTTAACCGCACGTGTTGCATAACATTCATACATTACATGCAAACTTGTAAAACGAACTGTGCATGCTTCTATTCTACTCTTAAGCTTTTTTTCGAATTTTAAAGAAACAAATACGATTGTAGGTATTAGGATTGTCATATAAGTAAACCAAATGTCATTTCTAACCACACTCATTGCATAACATTCATACATTACATTCAAACATGTAAAATGAACTGTGCATGTTTCCATTCTACTTTTAAGCTGATTTTATGATTTTAAGCTTATTATCGAATTCTTATGAAACGAATGTTTTTGTAGGTGTTAGGATTGTCATATAAGTAAACCAAATGTCATTTCTAACCACACTCGTTGCATAACATTCCTACATTACATTCAAACATGTACAACGAATTGTGCATGCTTATGTTCTACTTTTAAGCTTATTCTTTGATTTTAAGCTTATTTTCGAATTCTAATGAAACGAACATGATTGTAGGTGTTAGGATTGTCATACAGGTAAACCAAATGACATTTCTAACCACACTCGTTGCATAATATTCATACATTACATTCAAACATGTAGAACGAATTGTCCATGCTTTTATTCTACTTTTAAGCTTATTCTTTGATTTTAAGCTAATTATCGAATTCTAATGAAACGAACATGATTGTAGGTATTAGGATTGTCATATAAGTAAACCAAATGTAATTTCTAACCACACTCGTTGCATAACATTCATACATTACATTCAAACATGTACAACGAATTGTGCATGCTTCTATTCTACTTTTAAGCTTATTTTTTTATTTTAAGCTTATTATCGAATTCTAATAAAACGAACTTGATTGTAGTCATTAGTATTGAAGTATAATTAAACCAAATGTCATTTCTAACCACACTAGTTCCATAACATTCATACATTACATTCAAACATGCAAAATGAACTGTGCATGTTTCCATTCTACTTTTAAGCTTATTTTATGATTTTAAGCTTATTATCGAATTATAATGAAACGAACATGATTTAGGTATTAGGATTGTCATTTAAGTAAACCAAATGTCATTCTTAACCTCACCCATTGCATAACATTCATACATTACATGCAAACATGTAAAACGAACTGTGCATGCTTCGGTTCTACTTTTAAGCTTATTCTTTGATTTTAAGCTTATTTTCGAATTCTAATGAAACGAACATGATTGTAGGTGTTAGGATTGTCATACAGGTAAACCAAATGTCATTTCTAACCACACTCGTTGCATAACATTCATACATTACATTCAAACATGTACAACGAATTGTGCATGCTTCTATTCTACTTTTAAGCTTATTTTTTTTATTTTAAGCTTATTATCGAATTCTAATAAAACGAACATGATTGTAGTCATTAGTATTGAATTATAATTAAACCAAATGTCATTTCTAACCACTCTAGTTCCATAACATTCATACATTACATTCAAACATGTAAAATGAACTGTGCATGTTTCCATTCTACTTTTAAGCTTATTTTATGATTTTAAGCTTATTATCGAATTCTTATGAAACGAATATTTTTGTAGGTGTTAGGATTGTCATATAAGTAAACCAAATGTCATTTCTAACCACACTCGTTGCATAACATTCCTACATTACATTCAAACATGTACAACGAATTGTGCATGCTTATGTTGTACTTTTAAGCTTATTCTTCGATTTTAAGCTTATTTTCGAATTCTAATGAAACGAACATGATTGTAGGTGTTAGGATTGTCATACAGGTAAACCAAATGACATTTCTAACCAAACTCGTTGCATAACATTCATACATTACATTCAAACATGTAGAACGAATTGTCCATGCTTTTATTCTACTTTTAAGCTTATTCTTTGATTTTAAGCTAATTATCGAATTCTAATGAAACGAACATGATTGTAGGTATTAGGATTGTCATATAAGTAAACCAAATGTAATTTCTAACCACACTCGTTGCATAACATTCATACATTACATTCAAACATGTAGAACGAATTGTCCATGCTTCTATTCTACTTTTAAGCTTATTCTTTGATTTTAAGCTAATTATCGAATTCTAATGAAACGAACATGATTGTAGGTGTTAGGATTGTCATTTAAGTAAACCAAATGTCATTCTTAACCTCACCCATTGCATAACATTCATACATTACATGCAAACATGTAAAACGAACTGTGCATGCTTCGGTTCTACTTTTAAGCTTATTCTTTGATTTTAATCTTATTTTCGAGTTCTAATGAAACGAACATGATTGTAGGTGTTAGGATTGTCATACAAGTAAACCAAATGTCATTTCTAACCACACTATTTGCATAACATTCATACATTACATTCAAACATGTACAACGAATTGTGCATGATTCTATTCTTGTTTTAAGCTAATTCTTTGATTTTAAACTTATTTTCGAATTCTAATGAACCGAACATGATTGTAGGTGTTAGGATTGTCATTTAAGTAAACCAAATGTCATTTCTAACCACACTCGATGCATAACATTCATACATTACATTCAAACATGTACAACGAACTGTGCATGCTTCTATTCTACTCTTAAGCTTTTTTTCGAATTTTAATGAAACATATAGGATTGTAGGTATTAGGATTGTCATATAAGTAAACCAAATGTCATTTTTAACCACACTCATTGCATAACATTCATACATTACATTCAAACATGTACAACGAATTGTGCATGCTTATGTTCTACTTTTAAGCTTATTCTTTGATTTTAAGCTTATTTTCGAATTCTAATGAAACAAACATGATTGTAGGTAGGATTGTCAAATAAGTAAACCAAATGTTATTTCTATCCACACTCGTCGCATAACATTCATACATTACATTCAAACATGTAAAACGAACTGTGCATGCTTCTATTCTAGTTTTAAGCTTATTCTTTGATTTTAACCTTATTTTCGAATTCTAATGAAACGAACATGATTGTAGGTGTTAGGATTGACATATAAGTAAACCAAATGTCATTCTTAACCGCACGTGTTGCATAACATTCATACATTACATGCAAACTTGTAAAACGAACTGTGCATGCTTCTATTCTACTCTTAAGCTTTTTTTCGAATTTTAAAGAAACAAATACGATTGTAGGTATTAGGATTGTCATATAAGTAAACCAAATGTCATTTCTAACCACACTCATTGCATAACATTCATACATTACATTCAAACATGTAAAATGAACTGTGCATGTTTCCATTCTACTTTTAAGCTTATTTTATGATTTTAAGCTTATTATCGAATTCTTATGAAACAAATATTTTTGTAGGTGTTAGGATTGTCATATAAGTAAACCAAATGTCATTTCTAACCACACTCGTTGCATAACATTCCTACATTACATTCAAACATGTACAACGAATTGTGCATGCTTATGTTCTACTTTTAAGCTTATTCTTTGATTTTAAGCTTATTTTCGAATTCTAATGAAACGAACATGATTGTAGGTGTTAGGATTGTCATACAGGTAAACCAAATGACATTTCTAACCACACTCGTTGCATAACATTCATACATTACATTCAAACATGTAGAACGAATTGTCCATGCTTTTATTCTACTTTTAAGCTTATTCTTTGATTTTAAGCTAATTATCGAATTCTAATGAAACGAACATGATTGTAGGTATTAGGATTGTCATATAAGTAAACCAAATGTAATTTCTAACCACACTCGTTGCATAACATTCATACATTACATTCAAACATGTACAACGAATTGTGCATGCTTCTATTCTACTTTTAAGCTTATTTTTTTATTTTAAGCTTATTATCGAATTCTAATAAAACGAACTTGATTGTAGTCATTAGTATTGAAGTATAATTAAACCAAATGTCATTTCTAACCACACTAGTTCCATAACATTCATACATTACATTCAAACATGCAAAATGAACTGTGCATGTTTCCATTCTACTTTTAAGCTTATTTTATGATTTTAAGCTTATTATCGAATTATAATGAAACGAACATGATTTAGGTATTAGGATTGTCATTTAAGTAAACCAAATGTCATTCTTAACCTCACCCATTGCATAACATTCATACATTACATGCAAACATGTAAAACGAACTGTGCATGCTTCGGTTCTACTTTTAAGCTTATTCTTTGATTTTAAGCTTATTTTCGAATTCTAATGAAACGAACATGATTGTAGGTGTTAGGATTGTCATACAAGTAAACCAAATGTCATTTCTAACCACACTCTTTGCATAACATTCATACATTACATTCAAACATGTACAACGAATTGTGCATGCTTCTATTCTTGTTTTAAGCTAATTCTTTGATTTTAAACTTATTTTCGAATTCTAATGAACCGAACATGATTGTAGGTGTTAGGATTGTCATTTAAGTAAACCAAATGTCATTTCTAACCACACTCGATGCATAACATTCATACATTACATTCAAACATGTACAACGAATTGTGCATGCTTATGTTCTACTTTTAAGCTTATTCTTTGATTTTAAGCTTATTTTCGAATTCTAATGAAACAAACATGATTGTAGGTAGGATTGTCAAATAAGTAAACCAAATGTTATTTCTATCCACACTCGTCGCATAACATTCATACATTACATTCAAACATGTAAAACGAACTGTGCATGCTTCTATTCTAGTTTTAAGCTTATTCTTTGATTTTAACCTTATTTTCGAATTCTAATGAAACGAACATGATTGTAGGTGTTAGGATTGACATATAAGTAAACCAAATGTCATTCTTAACCGCACGTGTTGCATAACATTCATACATTACATGCAAACTTGTAAAACGAACTGTGCATGCTTCTATTCTACTCTTAAGCTTTTTTTCGAATTTTAAAGAAACAAATACGATTGTAGGTATTAGGATTGTCATATAAGTAAACCAAATGTCATTTCTAACCACACTCATTGCATAACATTCATACATTACATTCAAACATGTAAAATGAACTGTGCATGTTTCCATTCTACTTTTAAGCTTATTTTATGATTTTAAGCTTATTATCGAATTCTTATGAAACGAATATTTTTGTAGGTGTTAGGATTGTCATATAAGTAAACCAAATGTCATTTCTAACCACACTCGTTGCATAACATTCCTACATTACATTCAAACATGTACAACGAATTGTGCATGCTTATGTTCTACTTTTAAGCTTATTCTTTGATTTTAAGCTTATTTTCGAATTCTAATGAAACGAACATGATTGTAGGTGTTAGGATTGTCATACAGGTAAACCAAATGACATTTCTAACCACACTCGTTGCATAACATTCATACATTACATTCAAACATGTAGAACGAATTGTCCATGCTTTTATTCTACTTTTAAGCTTATTCTTTGATTTTAAGCTAATTATCGAATTCTAATGAAACGAACATGATTGTAGGTATTAGGATTGTCATATAAGTAAACCAAATGTAATTTCTAACCACACTCGTTGCATAACATTCATACATTACATTCAAACATGTACAACGAATTGTGCATGCTTCTATTCTACTTTTAAGCTTATTTTTTTATTTTAAGCTTATTATCGAATTCTAATAAAACGAACTTGATTGTAGTCATTAGTATTGAAGTATAATTAAACCAAATGTCATTTCTAACCACACTAGTTCCATAACATTCATACATTACATTCAAACATGCAAAATGAACTGTGCATGTTTCCATTCTACTTTTAAGCTTATTTTATGATTTTAAGCTTATTATCGAATTATAATGAAACGAACATGATTTAGGTATTAGGATTGTCATTTAAGTAAACCAAATGTCATTCTTAACCTCACCCATTGCATAACATTCATACATTACATGCAAACATGTAAAACGAACTGTGCATGCTTCGGTTCTACTTTTAAGCTTATTCTTTGATTTTAAGCTTATTTTCGAATTCTAATGAAACGAACATGATTGTAGGTGTTAGGATTGTCATACAAGTAAACCAAATGTCATTTCTAACCACACTCTTTGCATAACATTCATACATTACATTCAAACATGTACAACGAATTGTGCATGCTTCTATTCTTGTTTTAAGCTAATTCTTTGATTTTAAACTTATTTTCGAATTCTAATGAACCGAACATGATTGTAGGTGTTAGGATTGTCATTTAAGTAAACCAAATGTCATTTCTAACCACACTCGATGCATAACATTCATACATTACATTCAAACATGTACAACGAACTGTGCATGCTTCTATTCTACTCTTAAGCTTTTTTTCGAATTTTAATGAAACATATAGGATTGTAGGTATTAGGATTGTCATATAAGTAAACCAAATGTCATTTTTAACCACACTCATTGCATAACATTCATACATTACATTCAAACATGTACAACGAATTGTGCATGCTTATGTTCTACTTTTAAGCTTATTCTTTGATTTTAAGCTTATTTTCGAATTCTAATGAAACAAACATGATTGTAGGTAGGATTGTCAAATAAGTAAACCAAATGTTATTTCTATCCACACTCGTCGCATAACATTCATACATTACATTCAAACATGTAAAACGAACTGTGCATGCTTCTATTCTAGTTTTAAGCTTATTCTTTGATTTTAACCTTATTTTCGAATTCTAATGAAACGAACATGATTGTAGGTGTTAGGATTGACATATAAGTAAACCAAATGTCATTCTTAACCGCACGTGTTGCATAACATTCATACATTACATGCAAACTTGTAAAACGAACTGTGCATGCTTCTATTCTACTCTTAAGCTTTTTTTCGAATTTTAAAGAAACAAATACGATTGTAGGTATTAGGATTGTCATATAAGTAAACCAAATGTCATTTCTAACCACACTCATTGCATAACATTCATACATTACATTCAAACATGTAAAATGAACTGTGCATGTTTCCATTCTACTTTTAAGCTTATTTTATGATTTTAAGCTTATTATCGAATTCTTATGAAACAAATATTTTTGTAGGTGTTAGGATTGTCATATAAGTAAACCAAATGTCATTTCTAACCACACTCGTTGCATAACATTCCTACATTACATTCAAACATGTACAACGAATTGTGCATGCTTATGTTCTACTTTTAAGCTTATTCTTTGATTTTAAGCTTATTTTCGAATTCTAATGAAACGAACATGATTGTAGGTGTTAGGATTGTCATACAGGTAAACCAAATGACATTTCTAACCACACTCGTTGCATAACATTCATACATTACATTCAAACATGTAGAACGAATTGTCCATGCTTTTATTCTACTTTTAAGCTTATTCTTTGATTTTAAGCTAATTATCGAATTCTAATGAAACGAACATGATTGTAGGTATTAGGATTGTCATATAAGTAAACCAAATGTAATTTCTAACCACACTCGTTGCATAACATTCATACATTACATTCAAACATGTACAACGAATTGTGCATGCTTCTATTCTACTTTTAAGCTTATTTTTTTATTTTAAGCTTATTATCGAATTCTAATAAAACGAACTTGATTGTAGTCATTAGTATTGAAGTATAATTAAACCAAATGTCATTTCTAACCACACTAGTTCCATAACATTCATACATTACATTCAAACATGCAAAATGAACTGTGCATGTTTCCATTCTACTTTTAAGCTTATTTTATGATTTTAAGCTTATTATCGAATTATAATGAAACGAACATGATTTAGGTATTAGGATTGTCATTTAAGTAAACCAAATGTCATTCTTAACCTCACCCATTGCATAACATTCATACATTACATGCAAACATGTAAAACGAACTGTGCATGCTTCGGTTCTACTTTTAAGCTTATTCTTTGATTTTAAGCTTATTTTCGAATTCTAATGAAACGAACATGATTGTAGGTGTTAGGATTGTCATACAAGTAAACCAAATGTCATTTCTAACCACACTCTTTGCATAACATTCATACATTACATTCAAACATGTACAACGAATTGTGCATGCTTCTATTCTTGTTTTAAGCTAATTCTTTGATTTTAAACTTATTTTCGAATTCTAATGAACCGAACATGATTGTAGGTGTTAGGATTGTCATTTAAGTAAACCAAATGTCATTTCTAACCACACTCGATGCATAACATTCATACATTACATTCAAACATGTACAACGAATTGTGCATGCTTATGTTCTACTTTTAAGCTTATTCTTTGATTTTAAGCTTATTTTCGAATTCTAATGAAACAAACATGATTGTAGGTAGGATTGTCAAATAAGTAAACCAAATGTTATTTCTATCCACACTCGTCGCATAACATTCATACATTACATTCAAACATGTAAAACGAACTGTGCATGCTTCTATTCTAGTTTTAAGCTTATTCTTTGATTTTAACCTTATTTTCGAATTCTAATGAAACGAACATGATTGTAGGTGTTAGGATTGACATATAAGTAAACCAAATGTCATTCTTAACCGCACGTGTTGCATAACATTCATACATTACATGCAAACTTGTAAAACGAACTGTGCATGCTTCTATTCTACTCTTAAGCTTTTTTTCGAATTTTAAAGAAACAAATACGATTGTAGGTATTAGGATTGTCATATAAGTAAACCAAATGTCATTTCTAACCACACTCATTGCATAACATTCATACATTACATTCAAACATGTAAAATGAACTGTGCATGTTTCCATTCTACTTTTAAGCTTATTTTATGATTTTAAGCTTATTATCGAATTCTTATGAAACGAATATTTTTGTAGGTGTTAGGATTGTCATATAAGTAAACCAAATGTCATTTCTAACCACACTCGTTGCATAACATTCCTACATTACATTCAAACATGTACAACGAATTGTGCATGCTTATGTTCTACTTTTAAGCTTATTCTTTGATTTTAAGCTTATTTTCGAATTCTAATGAAACGAACATGATTGTAGGTGTTAGGATTGTCATACAGGTAAACCAAATGACATTTCTAACCACACTCGTTGCATAACATTCATACATTACATTCAAACATGTAGAACGAATTGTCCATGCTTTTATTCTACTTTTAAGCTTATTCTTTGATTTTAAGCTAATTATCGAATTCTAATGAAACGAACATGATTGTAGGTATTAGGATTGTCATATAAGTAAACCAAATGTAATTTCTAACCACACTCGTTGCATAACATTCATACATTACATTCAAACATGTACAACGAATTGTGCATGCTTCTATTCTACTTTTAAGCTTATTTTTTTATTTTAAGCTTATTATCGAATTCTAATAAAACGAACTTGATTGTAGTCATTAGTATTGAAGTATAATTAAACCAAATGTCATTTCTAACCACACTAGTTCCATAACATTCATACATTACATTCAAACATGCAAAATGAACTGTGCATGTTTCCATTCTACTTTTAAGCTTATTTTATGATTTTAAGCTTATTATCGAATTATAATGAAACGAACATGATTTAGGTATTAGGATTGTCATTTAAGTAAACCAAATGTCATTCTTAACCTCACCCATTGCATAACATTCATACATTACATGCAAACATGTAAAACGAACTGTGCATGCTTCGGTTCTACTTTTAAGCTTATTCTTTGATTTTAAGCTTATTTTCGAATTCTAATGAAACGAACATGATTGTAGGTGTTAGGATTGTCATACAAGTAAACCAAATGTCATTTCTAACCACACTCTTTGCATAACATTCATACATTACATTCAAACATGTACAACGAATTGTGCATGCTTCTATTCTTGTTTTAAGCTAATTCTTTGATTTTAAACTTATTTTCGAATTCTAATGAACCGAACATGATTGTAGGTGTTAGGATTGTCATTTAAGTAAACCAAATGTCATTTCTAACCACACTCGATGCATAACATTCATACATTACATTCAAACATGTACAACGAACTGTGCATGCTTCTATTCTACTCTTAAGGTTTTTTTCGAATTTTAATGAAACAAATACGATTGTAGGTATTAGGATTGTCATATAAATAAACCAAATGTCATTTCTAACCAAACTCATTGCATAACATTCATACATTACATTCAAACATGTACAACGAATTGTGCATGCTTATGTTCTACTTTTAAGCTTATTCTTTGATTTTAAGCTTATTTTCGAATTCTAATAAAACGAACATGATTGTAGGTAGGATTGTCAAATAAGTAAACCAAATGTCATTTCTATCCACACTCGTCGCATAACATTCATACATTACATTCAAACATGTAAAACGAACTGTGCATGCTTCTATTCTACTTTTAAGCTTATTCTTTGATTTTAAGCTTATTATCGAATTCTAATGAAACGAACATGATTATAGGTGTTAGGATTTTCATATAAGTGAACCAAATGTCATTTCTAACCACATTCGTTGCATGACATTCATACGTTACATTTAAACATGTATAACGAATTGTGCATGCTTATATTCTACTTTTAAGCTTATTCTTTTATTTTAACCTTATTTTCGAATTCTAATGAAACGAACATGATTGTAGGTGTTAGGATTGACATATAAGTAAACCAAATGTCATTCTTAACCGCACGTGTTACATAACATTCATACATTACATGCAAACTTGTAAAACGAACTATGCATGCTTCTATTCTACTCTTAAGCTTTTTTTCGAATTTTAAAGAAACAAATACGATTGTAGGTATTAGGATTGTCATATAAGTAAACCAAATGTCATTTCTAACCACACTCATTGCATAACATTCATACATTACATTCAAACATGTAAAATGAACTGTGCATGTTTCCATTCTACTTTTAAGCTTATTTTATGATTTTAAGCTTATTATCGAATTCTTATGAAACGAATATTTTTGTAGGCGTTAGGATTGTCATATAAGTAAACCAAAAGTCATTTCTAACCACACTCCTTGCATAACATTCATACATTACATTCAAACATGTACAACGAATTGTGCATGCTTATGTTCTACTTTTAAGCTTATTCTTTGATTTTAAGCTTATTTTCGAATTCTAATGAAACGAACATGATTGTAGGTGTTAGGATTGTCATACAGGTAAACCAAATGTCATTTCTAACCACACTCGTTGCATAACATTCATACATTACATTCAAACATGTACAACGAATTGTGCATGCTTCTATTCTACTTTTAAGCTTATTTTTTTTATTTTAAGCTTATTATCGAATTCTAATAAAACGAACATGATTGTAGTCATTGTTATTGAATTATAATTAAACCAAATGTCATTTCTAACCACTCTAGTTCCATAACATTCATACATTACATTCAAACATGTAAAATGAACTGTGCATGTTTCCATTCTACTTTTAAGCTTATTTTATGATTTTAAGCTTATTATCGAATTCTTATGAAACGAATATTTTTGTAGGTGTTAGGATTGTCATATAAGTAAACCAAATGTCATTTCTAACCACACTCGTTGCATAACATTCCTACATTACATTCAAACATGTACAACGAATTGTGCATGCTTATGTTCTACTTTTAAGCTTATTCTTTGATTTTAAGCTTATTTTCGAATTCTAATGAAACGAACATGATTGTAGGTGTTAGGATTGTCATTTAAGTAAACCAAATGTCATTCTTAACCTCACCCATTGCATAACATTCATACATTACATGCAAACATGTAAAACGAACTGTGCATGCTTCGGTTCTACTTTTAAGCTTATTCTTTGATTTTAATCTTATTTTCGAGTTCTAATGAAACGAACATGATTGTAGGTGTTAGGATTGTCATACAAGTAAACCAAATGTCATTTCTAACCACACTCTTTGCATAACATTCATACATTACATTCAAACATGTACAACGAATTGTGCATGATTCTATTCTTGTTTTAAGCTAATTCTTTGATTTTAAACTTATTTTCGAATTCTAATGAACCGAACATGATTGTAGGTGTTAGGATTGTCATTTAAGTAAACCAAATGTCATTTCTAACCACACTCGATGCATAACATTCATACATTACATTCAAACATGTACAACGAACTGTGCATGCTTCTATTCTACTCTTAAGCTTTTTTTCGAATTTTAATGAAACATATAGGATTGTAGGTATTAGGATTGTCATATAAGTAAACCAAATGTCATTTTTAACCACACTCATTGCATAACATTCATACATTACATTCAAACATGTACAACGAATTGTGCATGCTTATGTTCTACTTTTAAGCTTATTCTTTGATTTTAAGCTTATTTTCGAATTCTAATGAAACAAACATGATTGTAGGTAGGATTGTCAAATAAGTAAACCAAATGTTATTTCTATCCACACTCGTCGCATAACATTCATACATTACATTCAAACATGTAAAACGAACTGTGCATGCTTCTATTCTAGTTTTAAGCTTATTCTTTGATTTTAACCTTATTTTCGAATTCTAATGAAACGAACATGATTGTAGGTGTTAGGATTGACATATAAGTAAACCAAATGTCATTCTTAACCGCACGTGTTGCATAACATTCATACATTACATGCAAACTTGTAAAACGAACTGTGCATGCTTCTATTCTACTCTTAAGCTTTTTTTCGAATTTTAAAGAAACAAATACGATTGTAGGTATTAGGATTGTCATATAAGTAAACCAAATGTCATTTCTAACCACACTCATTGCATAACATTCATACATTACATTCAAACATGTAAAATGAACTGTGCATGTTTCCATTCTACTTTTAAGCTTATTTTATGATTTTAAGCTTATTATCGAATTCTTATGAAACGAATATTTTTGTAGGTGTTAGGATTGTCATATAAGTAAACCAAATGTCATTTCTAACCACACTCGTTGCATAACATTCCTACATTACATTCAAACATGTACAACGAATTGTGCATGCTTATGTTCTACTTTTAAGCTTATTCTTTGATTTTAAGCTTATTTTCGAATTCTAATGAAACGAACATGATTGTAGGTGTTAGGATTGTCATACAGGTAAACCAAATGTCATTTCTAACCACACTCGTTGCATAACATTCATACATTACATTCAAACATGTACAACGAATTGTGCATGCTTCTATTCTACTTTTAAGCTTATTTTTTTTATTTTAAGCTTATTATCGAATTCTAATAAAACGAACATGATTGTAGTCATTACTATTGAATTATAATTAAACCAAATGTCATTTCTAACCACTCTAGTTCCATAACATTCATACATTACATTCAAACATGTAAAATGAACTGTGCATGTTTCCATTCTACTTTTAAGCTTATTTTATGATTTTAAGCTTATTATCGAATTCTTATGAAACGAATATTTTTGTAGGTGTTAGGATTGTCATATAAGTAAACCAAATGTCATTTCTAACCACACTCGTTGCATAACATTCCTACATTACATTCAAACATGTACAACGAATTGTGCATGCTTATGTTCTACTTTTAAGCTTATTCTTTGATTTTAAGCTTATTTTCGAATTCTAATGAAACGAACATGATTGTAGGTGTTAGGATTGTCATTTAAGTAAACCAAATGTCATTCTTAACCTCACCCATTGCATAACATTCATACATTACATGCAAACATGTAAAACGAACTGTGCATGCTTCGGTTCTACTTTTAAGCTTATTCTTTGATTTTAATCTTATTTTCGAGTTCTAATGAAACGAACATGATTGTAGGTGTTAGGATTGTCATACAAGTAAACCAAATGTCATTTCTAACCACACTCTTTGCATAACATTCATACATTACATTCAAACATGTACAACGAATTGTGCATGATTCTATTCTTGTTTTAAGCTAATTCTTTGATTTTAAACTTATTTTCGAATTCTAATGAACCGAACATGATTGTAGGTGTTAGGATTGTCATTTAAGTAAACCAAATGTCATTTCTAACCACACTCGATGCATAACATTCATACATTACATTCAAACATGTACAACGAACTGTGCATGCTTCTATTCTACTCTTAAGCTTTTTTTCGAATTTTAATGAAACATATAGGATTGTAGGTATTAGGATTGTCATATAAGTAAACCAAATGTCATTTTTAACCACACTCATTGCATAACATTCATACATTACATTCAAACATGTACAACGAATTGTGCATGCTTATGTTCTACTTTTAAGCTTATTCTTTGATTTTAAGCTTATTTTCGAATTCTAATGAAACAAACATGATTGTAGGTAGGATTGTCAAATAAGTAAACCAAATGTTATTTCTATCCACACTCGTCGCATAACATTCATACATTACATTCAAACATGTAAAACGAACTGTGCATGCTTCTATTCTAGTTTTAAGCTTATTCTTTGATTTTAACCTTATTTTCGAATTCTAATGAAACGAACATGATTGTAGGTGTTAGGATTGACATATAAGTAAACCAAATGTCATTCTTAACCGCACGTGTTGCATAACATTCATACATTACATGCAAACTTGTAAAACGAACTGTGCATGCTTCTATTCTACTCTTAAGCTTTTTTTCGAATTTTAAAGAAACAAATACGATTGTAGGTATTAGGATTGTCATATAAGTAAACCAAATGTCATTTCTAACCACACTCATTGCATAACATTCATACATTACATTCAAACATGTAAAATGAACTGTGCATGTTTCCATTCTACTTTTAAGCTTATTTTATGATTTTAAGCTTATTATCGAATTCTTATGAAACGAATATTTTTGTAGGTGTTAGGATTGTCATATAAGTAAACCAAATGTCATTTCTAACCACACTCGTTGCATAACATTCCTACATTACATTCAAACATGTACAACGAATTGTGCATGCTTATGTTCTACTTTTAAGCTTATTCTTTGATTTTAAGCTTATTTTCGAATTCTAATGAAACGAACATGATTGTAGGTGTTAGGATTGTCATACAGGTAAACCAAATGACATTTCTAACCACACTCGTTGCATAACATTCATACATTACATTCAAACATGTAGAACGAATTGTCCATGCTTTTATACTACTTTTAAGCTTATTCTTTGATTTTAAGCTAATTATCGAATTCTAATGAAACGAACATGATTGTAGGTATTAGGATTGTCATATAAGTAAACCAAATGTAATTTCTAACCACACTCGTTGCATAACATTCATACATTACATTCAAACATGTACAACGAATTGTGCATGCTTCTATTCTACTTTTAAGCTTATTTTTTTATTTTAAGCTTATTATCGAATTCTAATAAAACGAACTTGATTGTAGTCATTAGTATTGAAGTATAATTAAAGCAAATGTCATTTCTAACCACACTAGTTCCATAACATTCATACATTACATTCAAACATGCAAAATGAACTGTGCATGTTTCCATTCTACTTTTAAGCTTATTTTATGATTTTAAGCTTATTTTCGAATTATAATGAAACGAACATGATTTAGGTATTAGGATTGTCATTTAAGTAAACCAAATGTCATTCTTAACCTCACCCATTGCATAACATTCATACATTACATGCAAACATGTAAAACGAACTGTGCATGCTTCGGTTCTACTTTTAAGCTTATTCTTTGATTTTAAGCTTATTTTCGAATTCTAATGAAACGAACATGATTGTAGGTGTTAGGATTGTCATACAAGTAAACCAAATGTCATTTCTAACCACACTCTTTGCATAACATTCATACATTACATTCAAACATGTACAACGAATTGTGCATGCTTCTATTCTTGTTTTAAGCTAATTCTTTGATTTTAAACTTATTTTCGAATTCTAATGAACCGAACATGATTGTAGGTGTTAGGATTGTCATTTAAGTAAACCAAATGTCATTTCTAACCACACTCGATGCATAACATTCATACATTACATTCAAACATGTACAACGAACTGTGCATGCTTCTATTCTACTCTTAAGGTTTTTTTCGAATTTTAATGAAACAAATACGATTGTAGGTATTAGGATTGTCATATAAGTAAACCAAATGTCATTTCTAACCAAACTCATTGCATAACATTCATACATTACATTCAAACATGTACAACGAATTGTGCATGCTTATGTTCTACTTTTAAGCTTATTCTTTGATTTTAAGCTTATTTTCGAATTCTAATAAAACGAACATGATTGTAGGTAGGATTGTCAAATAAGTAAACCAAATGTCATTTCTATCCACACTCGTCGCATAACATTCATACATTACATTCAAACATGTAAAACGAACTGTGCATGCTTCTATTCTACTTTTAAGCTTATTCTTTGATTTTAAGCTTATTATCGAATTCTAATGAAACGAACATGATTATAGGTGTTAGGATTTTCATATAAGTGAACCAAATGTCATTTCTAACCACATTCGTTGCATGACATTCATACGTTACATTTAAACATGTATAACGAATTGTGCATGCTTATATTCTACTTTTAAGCTTATTCTTTTATTTTAACCTTATTTTCGAATTCTAATGAAACGAACATGATTGTAGGTGTTAGGATTGACATATAAGTAAACCAAATGTCATTCTTAACCGCACGTGTTACATAACATTCATACATTACATGCAAACTTGTAAAACGAACTATGCATGCTTCTATTCTACTCTTAAGCTTTTTTTCGAATTTTAAAGAAACAAATACGATTGTAGGTATTAGGATTGTCATATAAGTAAACCAAATGTCATTTCTAACCACACTCATTGCATAACATTCATACATTACATTCAAACATGTAAAATGAACTGTGCATGTTTCCATTCTACTTTTAAGCTTATTTTATGATTTTAAGCTTATTATCGAATTCTTATGAAACGAATATTTTTGTAGGCGTTAGGATTGTCATATAAGTAAACCAAAAGTCATTTCTAACCACACTCCTTGCATAACATTCATACATTACATTCAAACATGTACAACGAATTGTGCATGCTTATGTTCTACTTTTAAGCTTATTCTTTGATTTTAAGCTTATTTTCGAATTCTAATGAAACGAACATGATTGTAGGTGTTAGGATTGTCATACAGGTAAACCAAATGTCATTTCTAACCACACTCGTTGCATAACATTCATACATTACATTCAAACATGTACAACGAATTGTGCATGCTTCTATTCTACTTTTAAGCTTATTTTTTTTATTTTAAGCTTATTATCGAATTCTAATAAAACGAACATGATTGTAGTCATTAGTATTGAATTATAATTAAACCAAATGTCATTTCTAACCACTCTAGTTCCATAACATTCATACATTACATTCAAACATGTAAAATGAACTGTGCATGTTTCCATTCTACTTTTAAGCTTATTTTATGATTTTAAGCTTATTATCGAATTCTTATGAAACGAATATTTTTGTAGGTGTTAGGATTGTCATATAAGTAAACCAAATGTCATTTCTAACCACACTCGTTGCATAACATTCCTACATTACATTCAAACATGTACAACGAATTGTGCATGCTTATGTTCTACTTTTAAGCTTATTCTTTGATTTTAAGCTTATTTTCGAATTCTAATGAAACGAACATGATTGTAGGTGTTAGGATTGTCATACAAGTAAACCAAATGACATTTCTAACCACACTCGTTGCATAACATTCATACATTACATTCAAACATGTAGAACGAATTGTCCACGCTTTTATTCTACTTTTAAGCTTATTCTTTGATTTTAAGCTAATTATCGAATTCTAATGAAACGAACATGATTGTAGGTATTAGGATTGTCATATAAGTAAACCAAATGTAATTTCTAACCACACTCGTTGCATAACATTCATACATTACATTCAAACATGTAGAACGAATTGTCCATGCTTCTATTCTACTTTTAAGCTTATTCTTTGATTTTAAGCTAATTATCGAATTCTAATGAAACGAACATGATTGTAGGTGTTAGGATTGTCATTTAAGTAAACCAAATGTCATTCTTAACCTCACCCATTGCATAACATTCATACATTACATGCAAACATGTAAAACGAACTGTGCATGCTTCGGTTCTACTTTTAAGTTTATTCTTTGATTTTAATCTTATTTTCGAGTTCTAATGAAACGAACATGATTGTAGGTGTTAGGATTGTCATACAAGTAAACCAAATGTCATTTCTAACCACACTCTTTGCATAATATTCGTACATTACATTCAAACATGTACAACGAATTGTGCATGATTCTATTCTTGTTTTAAGCTAATTCTTTGATTTTAAACTTATTTTCGAATTCTAATGAACCGAACATGATTGTAGGTGTTAGGATTGTCATTTAAGTAAACCAAATGTCATTTCTAACCACACTCGATGCATAACATTCATACATTACATTCAAACATGTACAACGAACTGTGCATGCTTCTATTCTACTCTTAAGCTTTTTTTCGAATTTTAATGAAACATATACGATTGTAGGTATTAGGATTGTCATATAAGTAAACCAAATGTCATTTTTAACCACACTCATTGCATAACATTCATACATTACATTCAAACATGTACAACGAATTGTGCATGCTTATGTTCTACTTTTAAGCTTATTCTTTGATTTTAAGCTTATTTTCGAATTCTAATGAAACAAACATGATTGTAGGTAGGATTGTCAAATAAGTAAACCAAATGTTATTTCTATCCACACTCGTCGCATAACATTCATACATTACATTCAAACATGTAAAACGAACTGTGCATGCTTCTATTCTAGTTTTAAGCTTATTCTTTGATTTTAACCTTATTTTCGAATTCTAATGAAACGAACATGATTGTAGGTGTTAGGATTGACATATAAGTAAACCAAATGTCATTCTTAACCGCACGTGTTGCATAACATTCATACATTACATGCAAACTTGTAAAACGAACTGTGCATGCTTCTATTCTACTCTTAAGCTTTTTTTCGAATTTTAAAGAAACAAATACGATTGTAGGTATTAGGATTGTCATATAAGTAAACCAAATGTCATTTCTAACCACACTCATTGCATAACATTCATACATTACATTCAAACATGTACAACGAACTGTGCATGCTTCTATTCTACTCTTAAGCTTTTTTTCGAATTTTAATGAAACATATACGATTGTAGGTATTAGGATTGTCATATAAGTAAACCAAATGTCATTTTTAACCACACTCATTGCATAACATTCATACATTACATTCAAACATGTACAACGAATTGTGCATGCTTATGTTCTACTTTTAAGCTTATTCTTTGATTTTAAGCTTATTTTCGAATTCTAATGAAACGAACATGATTGTAGGTGTTAGGATTGTCATACAAGTAAACCAAATGTCATTTCTAACCACACTCTTTGCATAACATTCATACATTACATTCAAACATGTACAACGAATTGTGCATGCTTCTATTCTAGTTTTAAGCTAATTCTTTGATTTTAAACTTATTTTCGAATTCTAATGAACCGAACATGATTGTAGGTGTTAGGATTGTCATTTAAGTAAACCAAATGTCATTTATAACCACACTCGATGCATAACATTCATACATTACATTCAAACATGTACAACGAACTGTGCATGCTTCTATTCTACTCTTAAGGTTTTTTTCGAATTTTAATGAAACAAATACGATTGTAGGTATTAGGATTGTCATATAAGTAAACCAAATGTCATTTCTAACCAAACTCATTGCATAACATTCATACATTACATTCAAACATGTACAACGAATTGTGCATGCTTATGTTCTACTTTTAAGCTTATTCTTTGATTTTAAGCTTATTTTCGAATTCTAATAAAACGAACATGATTGTAGGTAGGATTGTCAAATAAGTAAACCAAATGTCATTTCTATCCACACTCGTCGCATAACATTCATACATTACATTCAAACATGTAAAACGAACTGTGCATGCTTCTATTCTACTTTTAAGCTTATTCTTTGATTTTAAGCTTATTATCGAATTCTAATGAAACGAACATGGTTATAGGTGTTAGGATTTTCATATAAGTGAACCAAATGTCATTTCTAACCACATTCGTTGCATGACATTCATACGTTACATTTAAACATGTATAACGAATTGTGCATGCTTATATTCTACTTTTAAGCTTATTCTTTTATTTTAACCTTATTTTCGAATTCTAATGAAACGAACATGATTGTAGGTGTTAGGATTGACATATAAGTAAACCAAATGTCATTCTTAACCGCACGTGTTACATAACATTCATACATTACATGCAAACTTGTAAAACGAACTATGCATGCTTCTATTCTACTCTTAAGCTTTTTTTCGAATTTTAAAGAAACAAATACGATTGTAGGTATTAGGATTGTCATATAAGTAAACCAAATGTCATTTCTAACCACACTCATTGCATAACATTCATACATTACATTCAAACATGTAAAATGAACTGTGCATGTTTCCATTCTACTTTTAAGCTTATTTTATGATTTTAAGCTTATTATCGAATTCTTATGAAACGAATATTTTTGTAGGCGTTAGGATTGTCATATAAGTAAACCAAATGTCATTTCTAACCACACTCCTTGCATAACATTCATACATTACATTCAAACATGTACAACGAATTGTGCATGCTTATGTTCTACTTTTAAGCTTATTCTTTGATTTTAAGCTTATTTTCGAATTCTAATGAAACGAACATGATTGTGGGTGTTAGGATTGTCATACAGGTAAACCAAATGTCATTTCTAACCACACTCGTTGCATAACATTCATACATTACATTCAAACATGTACAACGAATTGTGCATGCTTCTATTCTACTTTTAAGCTTATTTTTTTTTATTTTAAGCTTATTATCGAATTCTAATAAAACGAACATGATTGTAGTCATTAGTATTGAATTATAATTAAACCAAATGTCATTTCTAACCACTCTAGTTCCATAACATTCATACATTACATTCAAACATGTAAAATGAACTGTGCATGTTTCCATTCTACTTTTAAGCTTATTTTATGATTTTAAGCTTATTATCGAATTCTTATGAAACGAATATTTTTGTAGGTGTTAGGATTGTCATATAAGTAAACCAAATGTCATTTCTAACCACACTCGTTGCATAACATTCCTACATTACATTCAAACATTTACAACGAATTGTGCATGCTTATGTTCTACTTTTAAGCTTATTCTTTGATTTTAAGCTTATTTTCGAATTCTAATGAAACGAACATGATTGTAGGTGTTAGGATTGTCATACAGGTAAACCAAATGACATTTCTAACCACACTCGTTGCATAACATTCATACATTACATTCAAACATGTAGAACGAATTGTCCATGCTTTTATTCTACTTTTAAGCTTATTCTTTGATTTTAAGCTAATTATCGAATTCTAATGAAACGAACATGATTGTAGGTATTAGGATTGTCATATAAGTAAACCAAATGTAATTTCTAACCACACTCGTTGCATAACATTCATACATTACATTCAAACATGTAGAACGAATTGTCCATGCTTCTATTCTACTTTTAAGCTTATTCTTTGATTTTAAGCTAATTATCGAATTCTAATGAAACGAACATGATTGTAGGTGTTAGGATTGTCATTTAAGTAAACCAAATGTCATTCTTAACCTCACCCATTGCATAACATTCATACATTACATGCAAACATGTAAAACGAACTGTGCATGCTTCGGTTCTACTTTTAAGCTTATTCTTTGATTTTAATCTTATTTTCGAGTTCTAATGAAACGAACATGATTGTAGGTGTTAGGATTGTCATACAAGTAAACCAAATGTCATTTCTAACCACACTCTTTGCATAACATTCATACATTACATTCAAACATGTACAACGAATTGTGCATGATTCTATTCTTGTTTTAAGCTAATTCTTTGATTTTAAACTTATTTTCGAATTCTAATGAACCGAACATGATTGTAGGTGTTAGGATTGTCATTTAAGTAAACCAAATGTCATTTCTAACCACACTCGATGCATAACATTCATACATTACATTCAAACATGTACAACGAACTGTGCATGCTTCTATTCTACTCTTAAGCTTTTTTTCGAATTTTAATGAAACATATACGATTGTAGGTATTAGGATTGTCATATAAGTAAACCAAATGTCATTTTTAACCACACTCATTGCTTAACATTCATACTTTACATTCAAACATGTACAACGAATTGTGCATGCTTATGTTCTACTTTTAAGCTTATTCTTTGATTTTAAGCTTATTTTCGAATTCTAATGAAACAAACATGATTGTAGGTAGGATTGTCCAATAAGTAAACCAAATGTTATTTCTATCCACACTCGTCGCATAACATTCATACATTACATTCAAACATGTAAAACGAACTGTGCATGCTTCTATTCTAGTTTTAAGCTTATTCTTTGATTTTAATCTTATTTTCGAATTCTAATGAAACGAACATGATTGTAGGTGTTAGGATTGACATATAAGTAAACCAAATGTCATTCTTAACCGCACGTGTTACATAACATTCATACATTACATGCAAACTTGTAAAACGAACTATGCATGCTTCTATTCTACTCTTAAGCTTTTTTTCGAATTTTAAAGAAACAAATACGATTGTAGGTATTAGGATTGTCATATAAGTAAACCAAATGTCATTTCTAACCACACTCATTGCATAACATTCATACATTACATTCAAACATGTAAAATGAACTGTGCATGTTTCCATTCTACTTTTAAGCTTATTTTATGATTTTAAGCTTATTATCGAATTCTTATGAAACGAATATTTTTGTAGGCGTTAGGATTGTCATATAAGTAAACCAAATGTCATTTCTAACCACACTCCTTGCATAACATTCATACATTACATTCAAACATGTACAACGAATTGTGCATGCTTATGTTCTACTTTTAAGCTTATTCTTTGATTTTAAGCTTATTTTCGAATTCTAATGAAACGAACATGATTGTGGGTGTTAGGATTGTCATACAGGTAAACCAAATGTCATTTCTAACCACACTCGTTGCATAACATTCATACATTACATTCAAACATGTACAACGAATTGTGCATGCTTCTATTCTACTTTTAAGCTTATTTTTTTTTATTTTAAGCTTATTATCGAATTCTAATAAAACGAACATGATTGTAGTCATTAGTATTGAATTATAATTAAACCAAATGTCATTTCTAACCACTCTAGTTCCATAACATTCATACATTACATTCAAACATGTAAAATGAACTGTGCATGTTTCCATTCTACTTTTAAGCTTATTTTATGATTTTAAGCTTATTATCGAATTCTTATGAAACGAATATTTTTGTAGGTGTTAGGATTGTCATATAAGTAAACCAAATGTCATTTCTAACCACACTCGTTGCATAACATTCCTACATTACATTCAAACATGTACAACGAATTGTGCATGCTTATGTTCTACTTTTAAGCTTATTCTTTGATTTTAAGCTTATTTTCGAATTCTAATGAAACGAACATGATTGTAGGTGTTAGGATTGTCATACAGGTAAACCAAATGACATTTCTAACCACACTCGTTGCATAACATTCATACATTACATTCAAACATGTAGAACGAATTGTCCATGCTTTTATTCTACTTTTAAGCTTATTCTTTGATTTTAAGCTAATTATCGAATTCTAATGAAACGAACATGATTGTAGGTATTAGGATTGTCATATAAGTAAACCAAATGTAATTTCTAACCACACTCGTTGCATAACATTCATACATTACATTCAAACATGTAGAACGAATTGTCCATGCTTCTATTCTACTTTTAAGCTTATTCTTTGATTTTAAGCTAATTATCGAATTCTAATGAAACGAACATGATTGTAGGTGTTAGGATTGTCATTTAAGTAAACCAAATGTCATTCTTAACCTCACCCATTGCATAACATTCATACATTACATGCAAACATGTAAAACGAACTGTGCATGCTTCGGTTCTACTTTTAAGCTTATTCTTTGATTTTAATCTTATTTTCGAGTTCTAATGAAACGAACATGATTGTAGGTGTTAGGATTGTCATACAAGTAAACCAAATGTGATTTCTAACCACACTCTTTGCATAACATTCATACATTACATTCAAACATGTACAACGAATTGTGCATGATTCTATTCTTGTTTTAAGCTAATTCTTTGATTTTAAACTTATTTTCGAATTCTAATGAACCGAACATGATTGTAGGTGTTAGGATTGTCATTTAAGTAAACCAAATGTCATTTCTAACCACACTCGATGCATAACATTCATACATTACATTCAAACATGTACAACGAACTGTGCATGCTTCTATTCTACTCTTAAGCTTTTTTTCGAATTTTAATGAAACATATACGATTGTAGGTATTAGGATTGTCATATAAGTAAACCAAATGTCATTTTTAACCACACTCATTGCATAACATTCATACATTACATTCAAACATGTACAACGAATTGTGCATGCTTATGTTCTACTTTTAAGCTTATTCTTTGATTTTAAGCTTATTTTCGAATTCTAATGAAACAAACATGATTGTAGGTAGGATTGTCCAATAAGTAAACCAAATGTTATTTCTATCCACACTCGTCGCATAACATTCATACATTACATTCAAACATGTAAAACGAACTGTGCATGCTTCTATTCTAGTTTTAAGCTTATTCTTTGATTTTAACCTTATTTTCGAATTCTAATGAAACGAACATGATTGTAGGTGTTAGGATTGACATATAAGTAAACCAAATGTCATTCTTAACCGCACGTGTTGCATAACATTCATACATTACATGCAAACTTGTAAAACGAACTGTGCATGCTTCTATTCTACTCTTAAGCTTTTTTTCGAATTTTAAAGAAACAAATACGATTGTAGGTATTAGGATTGTCATATAAGTAAACCAAATGTCATTTCTAACCACACTCATTGCATAACATTCATACATTACATTCAAACATGTAAAATGAACTGTGCATGTTTCCATTCTACTTTTAAGCTTATTTTATGATTTTAAGCTTATTATCGAATTCTTATGAAACGAATATTTTTGTAGGTGTTAGGATTGTCATATAAGTAAACCAAATGTCATTTCTAACCACACTCGTTGCATAACATTCCTACATTACATTCAAACATGTACAACGAATTGTGCATGCTTATGTTCTACTTTTAAGCTTATTCTTTGATTTTAAGCTTATTTTCGAATTCTAATGAAACGAACATGATTGTAGGTGTTAGGATTGTCATACAGGTAAACCAAATGACATTTCTAACCACACTCGTTGCATAACATTCATACATTACATTCAAACATGTAGAACGAATTGTCCATGCTTTTATTCTACTTTTAAGCTTATTCTTTGATTTTAAGCTAATTATCGAATTCTAATGAAACGAACATGATTGTAGGTATTAGGATTGTCATATAAGTAAACCAAATGTAATTTCTAACCACACTCGTTGCATAACATTCATACATTACATTCAAACATGTACAACGAATTGTGCATGCTTCTATTCTACTTTTAAGCTTATTTTTTTATTTTAAGCTTATTATCGAATTCTAATAAAACGAACTTGATTGTAGTCATTAGTATTGAAGTATAATTAAACCAAATGTCATTTCTAACCACACTAGTTCCATAACATTCATACATTACATTCAAACATGCAAAATGAACTGTGCATGTTTCCATTCTACTTTTAAGTTTATTTTATGATTTTAAGCTTATTTTCGAATTCTAATGAAACGAACATGATTGTAGGTGTTAGGATTGTCATACAAGTAAACCAAATGTCATTTCTAACCACACTCTTTGCATAACATTCATACATTACATTCAAACATGTACAACGAATTGTGCATGCTTCTATTCTTGTTTTAAGCTAATTCTTTGATTTTAAACTTATTTTCGAATTCTAATGAACCGAACATGATTGTAGGTGTTAGGATTGTCATTTAAGTAAACCAAATGTCATTTCTAACCACACTCGATGCATAACATTCATACATTACATTCAAACATGTACAACGAACTGTGCATGCTTCTATTCTACTCTTAAGGTTTTTTTCGAATTTTAATGAAACAAATACGATTGTAGGTATTAGGATTGTCATATAAGTAAACCAAATGTCATTTCTAACCAAAGTCATTGCATAACATTCATACATTACATTCAAACATGTACAACGAATTGTGCATGCTTATGTTCTACTTTTAAGCTTATTCTTTGATTTTAAGCTTATTTTCGAATTCTAATAAAACGAAAATGATTGTAGGTAGGATTGTCAAATAATTAAACCAAATGTCATTTCTATCCACACTAGTCGCATAACATTCATACATTACATTCAAACATGTAAAACGAACTGTGCATGCTTCTATTCTACTTTTAAGCTTATTCTTTGATTTTAAGCTTATTATCGAATTCTAATGAAACGAACATGATTATAGGTGTTAGGATTTTCATATAAGTAAACCAAATGTCATTTCTAACCACATTCGTTGCATGACATTCATACGTTACATTTAAACATGTATAACGAATTGTGCATGCTTATATTCTACTTTTAAGCTTATTCTTTTATTTTAACCTTATTTTCGAATTCTAATGAAACGAACATGATTGTAGGTGTTAGGATTGACATATAAGTAAACCAAATGTCATTCTTAACCGCACGTGTTGCATAACATTCATACATTACATGCAAACTTGTAAAACGAACTATGCATGCTTCTATTCTACTCTTAAGCTTTTTTTTGCGAATTTTAAAGAAACAAATACGATTGTAGGTATTAGGATTGTCATATAAGTAAACCAAATGTCATTTCTAACCAAAGTCATTGCATAACATTCATACATTACATTCAAACATGTAGAACGAATTGTCCATGCTTTTATTCTACTTTTAAGCTTATTCTTTGATTTTAAGCTAATTATCGAATTCTAATGAAACGAACATGATTGTAGGTATTAGGATTGTCATATAAGTAAACCAAATGTAATTTCTAACCACACTCGTTGCATAACATTCATACATTACATTCAAACATGTAGAACGAATTGTCCATGCTTCTATTCTACTTTTAAGCTTATTCTTTGATTTTAAGCTAATTATCGAATTCTAATGAAACGAACATGATTGTAGGTGTTAGGATTGTCATTTAAGTAAACCAAATGTCATTCTTAACCTCACCCATTGCATAACATTCATACATTACATGCAAACATGTAAAACGAACTGTGCATGCTTCGGTTCTACTTTTAAGCTTATTCTTTGATTTTAATCTTATTTTCGAGTTCTAATGAAACGAACATGATTGTAGGTGTTAGGATTGTCATACAAGTAAACCAAATGTCATTTCTAACCACACTCTTTGCATAACATTCATACATTACATTCAAACATGTACAACGAATTGTGCATGATTCTATTCTTGTTTTAAGCTAATTCTTTGATTTTAAACTTATTTTCGAATTCTAATGAACCGAACATGATTGTAGGTGTTAGGATTGTCATTTAAGTAAACCAAATGTCATTTCTAACCACACTCGATGCATAACATTCATACATTACATTCAAACATGTACAACGAACTGTGCATGCTTCTATTCTACTCTTAAGCTTTTTTTCGAATTTTAATGAAACATATACGATTGTAGGTATTAGGATTGTCATATAAGTAAACCAAATGTCATTTTTAACCACACTCATTGCATAACATTCATACATTACATTCAAACATGTACAACGAATTGTGCATGCTTATGTTCTACTTTTAAGCTTATTCTTTGATTTTAAGCTTATTTTCGAATTCTAATGAAACAAACATGATTGTAGGTAGGATTGTCCAATAAGTAAACCAAATGTTATTTCTATCCACACTCGTCGCATAACATTCATACATTACATTCAAACATGTAAAACGAACTGTGCATGCTTCTATTCTAGTTTTAAGCTTATTCTTTGATTTTAACCTTATTTTCGAATTCTAATGAAACGAACATGATTGTAGGTGTTAGGATTGACATATAAGTAAACCAAATGTCATTCTTAACCGCACGTGTTGCATAACATTCATACATTACATGCAAACTTGTAAAACGAACTGTGCATGCTTCTATTCTACTCTTAAGCTTTTTTTCGAATTTTAAAGAAACAAATACGATTGTAGGTATTAGGATTGTCATATAAGTAAACCAAATGTCATTTCTAACCACACTCATTGCATAACATTCATACATTACATTCAAACATGTAAAATGAACTGTGCATGTTTCCATTCTACTTTTAAGCTTATTTTATGATTTTAAGCTTATTATCGAATTCTTATGAAACGAATATTTTTGTAGGTGTTAGGATTGTCATATAAGTAAACCAAATGTCATTTCTAACCACACTCGTTGCATAACATTCCTACATTACATTCAAACATGTACAACGAATTGTGCATGCTTATGTTCTACTTTTAAGCTTATTCTTTGATTTTAAGCTTATTTTCGAATTCTAATGAAACGAACATGATTGTAGGTGTTAGGATTGTCATACAGGTAAACCAAATGACATTTCTAACCACACTCGTTGCATAACATTCATACATTACATTCAAACATGTAGAACGAATTGTCCATGCTTTTATTCTACTTTTAAGCTTATTCTTTGATTTTAAGCTAATTATCGAATTCTAATGAAACGAACATGATTGTAGGTATTAGGATTGTCATATAAGTAAACCAAATGTAATTTCTAACCACACTCGTTGCATAACATTCATACATTACATACAAACATGTACAACGAATTGTGCATGCTTCTATTCTACTTTTAAGCTTATTTTTTTATTTTAAGCTTATTATCGAATTCTAATAAAACGAACTTGATTGTAGTCATTAGTATTGAAGTATAATTAAACCAAATGTCATTTCTAACCACACTAGTTCCATAACATTCATACATTACATTCAAACATGCAAAATGAACTGTGCATGTTTCCATTCTACTTTTAAGTTTATTTTATGATTTTAAGCTTATTATCGAATTATAATGAAACGAACATGATTGTAGGTGTTAGGATTGTCATTTAAGTAAACCAAATGTCATTCTTAACCTCACCCATTGCATAACATTCATACATTACATGCAAACATGTAAAACGAACTGTGCATGCTTCGGTTCTACTTTTAAGCTTATTCTTTGATTTTAAGCTTATTTTCGAATTCTAATGAAACGAACATGATTGTAGGTGTTAGGATTGTCATACAAGTAAACCAAATGTCATTTCTAACCACACTCTTTGCATAACATTCATACATTACATTCAAACATGTACAACGAATTGTGCATGCTTCTATTCTTGTTTTAAGCTAATTCTTTGATTTTAAACTTATTTTCGAATTCTAATGAACCGAACATGATTGTAGGTGTTAGGATTGTCATTTAAGTAAACCAAATGTCATTTCTAACCACACTCGATGCATAACATTCATACATTACATTCAAACATGTACAACGAACTGTGCATGCTTCTATTCTACTCTTAAGGTTTTTTTCGAATTTTAATGAAACAAATACGATTGTAGGTATTAGGATTGTCATATAAGTAAACCAAATGTCATTTCTAACCAAAGTCATTGCATAACATTCATACATTACATTCAAACATGTACAACGAATTGTGCATGCTTATGTTCTACTTTTAAGCTTATTCTTTGATTTTAAGCTTATTTTCGAATTCTAATAAAACGAAAATGATTGTAGGTAGGATTGTCAAATAATTAAACCAAATGTCATTTCTATCCACACTAGTCGCATAACATTCATACATTACATTCAAACATGTAAAACGAACTGTGCATGCTTCTATTCTACTTTTAAGCTTATTCTTTGATTTTAAGCTTATTATCGAATTCTAATGAAACGAACATGATTATAGGTGTTAGGATTTTCATATAAGTAAACCAAATGTCATTTCTAACCACATTCGTTGCATGACATTCATACGTTACATTTAAACATGTATAACGAATTGTGCATGCTTATATTCTACTTTTAAGCTTATTCTTTTATTTTAACCTTATTTTCGAATTCTAATGAAACGAACATGATTGTAGGTGTTAGGATTGACATATAAGTAAACCAAATGTCATTCTTAACCGCACGTGTTGCATAACATTCATACATTACATGCAAACTTGTAAAACGAACTATGCATGCTTCTATTCTACTCTTAAGCTTTTTTTTGCGAATTTTAAAGAAACAAATACGATTGTAGGTATTAGGATTGTCATATAAGTAAACCAAATGTCATTTCTAACCAAAGTCATTGCATAACATTCATACATTACATTCAAACATGTAGAACGAATTGTCCATGCTTTTATTCTACTTTTAAGCTTATTCTTTGATTTTAAGCTAATTATCGAATTCTAATGAAACGAACATGATTGTAGGTATTAGGATTGTCATATAAGTAAACCAAATGTAATTTCTAACCACACTCGTTGCATAACATTCATACATTACATTCAAACATGTAGAACGAATTGTCCATGCTTCTATTCTACTTTTAAGCTTATTCTTTGATTTTAAGCTAATTATCGAATTCTAATGAAACGAACATGATTGTAGGTGTTAGGATTGTCATTTAAGTAAACCAAATGTCATTCTTAACCTCACCCATTGCATAACATTCATACATTACATGCAAACATGTAAAACGAACTGTGCATGCTTCGGTTCTACTTTTAAGCTTATTCTTTGATTTTAATCTTATTTTCGAGTTCTAATGAAACGAACATGATTGTAGGTGTTAGGATTGTCATACAAGTAAACCAAATGTCATTTCTAACCACACTCTTTGCATAACATTCATACATTACATTCAAACATGTACAACGAATTGTGCATGATTCTATTCTTGTTTTAAGCTAATTCTTTGATTTTAAACTTATTTTCGAATTCTAATGAACCGAACATGATTGTAGGTGTTAGGATTGTCATTTAAGTAAACCAAATGTCATTTCTAACCACACTCGATGCATAACATTCATACATTACATTCAAACATGTACAACGAACTGTGCATGCTTCTATTCTACTCTTAAGCTTTTTTTCGAATTTTAATGAAACATATACGATTGTAGGTATTAGGATTGTCATATAAGTAAACCAAATGTCATTTTTAACCACACTCATTGCATAACATTCATACATTACATTCAAACATGTACAACGAATTGTGCATGCTTATGTTCTACTTTTAAGCTTATTCTTTGATTTTAAGCTTATTTTCGAATTCTAATGAAACAAACATGATTGTAGGTAGGATTGTCCAATAAGTAAACCAAATGTTATTTCTATCCACACTCGTCGCATAACATTCATACATTACATTCAAACATGTAAAACGAACTGTGCATGCTTCTATTCTAGTTTTAAGCTTATTCTTTGATTTTAACCTTATTTTCGAATTCTAATGAAACGAACATGATTGTAGGTGTTAGGATTGACATATAAGTAAACCAAATGTCATTCTTAACCGCACGTGTTGCATAATGTAACACCCCGTAAATTTCGGGATTATTATTTAATTAGGGTGTTACGTTTTGTGACTCATTTTAAGGTGTAGTTTCTACTGTGGGATTTAGGTATATTTACCGTTTTGGGTCACTTTCCTAATCGGGCAGTTAATTGGCGAAATTACCAAAATACCCTTACTTATTCCCTCACCTTACACTATATAAAAGAAAAAAAAAAAAAAAAAAAAAAAAAACAAACCCCCTTCAAGTCGTACGCAGAAGAAGAGGAAAAGAGAAAGAAAGGAAAAGAGAGAAGAAGAGAAAGAAGGAGAAAGAGAAGAGCAGCGGCAGCAGCCACCGTCCCACCGTGCGCCGCCGCCGTGCATCCCACCTTCAGCCGCCACCCTCGCCTCCCCCTTTCCACCCACTTGGTCCTTGATCAAGTGTAGTAAGATTCTCACCCCTTTTTCCTCATGAATTTAATTAGGGCTTTTCAAATTCATGTTTAATTGATGATGTAAAGCATGAACATGATTATGGTGTTGTGATTGGCGTTGTATTCGTTGTTGTTTGGGGATTTTAAGCATGAAATTGTGAAGCTATGAAATTAGGGTTTATAAATTAGGGCTTTTGTGTTTGATGATAATTTTATGGTTAGAATTGCATGAAATTTGAAAGGATGGCTTATTATGATATGGGTAACGTGTAGTATAAATTTGGGAAGGTTTCATAATGGTTTGTTTGAATTAAACGGTTTCTGTCCAGTTCTGATTTTGCCCTATTTTGGGTGTTATTGTTGATATTTTAAGGATTTAAATGGTTGAAAACGTTGCTAGCATGTTGGGGAAGGTGTGGTGAAAGTTTGGTGCGTTTTGGGGTTCGTTTGGTTACCCTATGATCATGTTTGTTTGGGGTTGTCTTGTGGGATGTGTAGAGTGTGGGTTATGATTATAATAAGTCGCTTGAAGTTAGCTACCTTGTGATTCGTAGTAATCCGTTTTGTACTTGACACTTGTTTAGGTGGTGACTTTGAGGAAGTACCTTTCGTGGGCTTTTGATACTTTCCTAGCATTGTGAGTGTTGAAGGTAAGAACGTTGATCATCTAAGACTTGAGCATGATTGTACCTTTCGTTCCCATAAGCTCATTCGTTCGCTTCAACTATTCGTTATGCTCCTTTCATCTTTTTCACTCTTGAATCTCATATTCATGCTTGTCTTGTTTCATGACAATGCCATTACTCATTGTTGATTTTTATGTTGTTGTTTCCGGCTACGGCCGTTTATAAATCGAAAAGCGCGAGCACAAATAATGTACTTTAATGTTAAGGCAGAAGAGTATTGTACGAAAGTGAAGATAAATAAAACCCATCTAGAGGGGCGGACGTAGGAGCCGTCACCACACCACGCGGTTGTGGCTTGTGTTTGTACCTCTGATCAAGGTAGTATTGTGGGTCGGAGATCAGCTACCGAACCCCCTAATAGACTTCCTCCTAGAGGTGGTTTCGTCCTACCGGCCCTCTAGCGAGGGGTGTGCACACTCGAGTCGTTAGGTTGCGTTACTTGTAACTCTAGATGCGGTAGTCTTGGGGTAGGACCCTTGGCTTGTCTTTAGGGACCTCTCGGAGGCCCTCGATGATCGTATTTTGCTGTTCAGAGTTTTGAGGTGTAAGAATATCAGTTTTCGCTGTTTGGCACTTTTCTGCCGGTTTCTGTGTTACACCTGAATCGTGCCCAGTTCTTCGTTGACTTAAATTCTTGGCGTAGTTTGTTCAGTTATTTGTAGCTACGCGCCATTTTAAGGCGCGTATCTTCTTTTCTTTTTGTTGCTCTTTCCTCTTACTCAGCCTGTGCTGACGTTCTTTCTGTTTGGGTTTGTCCCTACCCTATTCTGGGGCCTGTGTCATTGTTATGATGGCGCAGTTGACAGGTCTTGAAGGTGATTGCTTGTTTTTGCTTGAAGGTCAACGCATGACATGGGGATCTAGAATAATTCGTCAAACATTTGGATTTTTAGGAACGATTGTAATTTGTTTCTTCTGGTTTGTTTTTGGATTGTAAACTTAACTACAAGTCTTCCGCTGACCGTCGTTGTTTCTTTCAGAATTTTGTTTTGGTAAGCCTTGTCGTTGACTTGGTGGTCAACGGCGGCATAACAGCCCTTTATTTTCTTGTTTAAGTTTGTCGAAAATTTAGGGTTGTTACAGTTGGTATCAGAGCCACTGCTCTGGTTGGTTAAGTTTACAAAATGATTTCAAAAAAAAAAAAATATTTTGTGACTAACGTTTTTTTTTTTTTTTTTTTAGAAAAAAAATTTTTTTGGGAATTGGTTGGGTGCATTCATTCGCATGCTATGTGTTAACTGTTATGTGATACTAGGGAAGGAGTTTACATTGATACTAGGTGGTGTACATATACAATTTCGATACTAATGCACTTGGAGTTTCTCTTTGAAATACTGGCAGAATGGCAGGCCCAAGAATGTATGTTTGGGAGTTCGGACCATCTGGTGTAAGGTCAATTGCTGGCCCATGGACGATACCGGATCATATAGCTTTTTCATCTGAGACTTTTCAGGACCGTATGAGAATTGGTGAGTCTGTAGAGGAGTTCGTCACCAGAATGAGAGCAAAACTGAGTGAGGCAGCCATAAGATTTCCCTGGGCAACTAGGCCCGAAGTCCAAGTCTTTGTGACCTTAATTAATCTGAGGATACATCCCCGCTGGGAGGAGGTTCGAGCTAGACTGGAGAGGAATGCTTATTATGCATGTCTCACAGGGAATACACAGTATTTGAGGGACAGATCAGGTAGAGTGATAGACCTTAACAGGTTGGAGGTAATTCTGGAGTGGGAATATGAGATCTCCCTTAGCCCTGTTCAAATACCTGAAGATCACCCAATCTACATACCTCCTGTACCCTCGAACCCTGGTAATGGTGACCCTACCCCGGAACCTAATGAAGCGTATGTGATGAAAGGCAAGAAGGTTCAGCTACAGGAGCATGAAATATCTAGTCAGTTGAATCAGAAGAAAGTTAAAGTTGAGGAATCTCCCCACTCTTCTAAACCCCCATCCCCGCCTATTGGAGAGGATGCAACAGTGGACATGGAGGAGGAGCCTGAGGAAGTCCCCACGAGTGAAGAGGAGGATGATGTTATTGGAGCTAGTGACACCGAGATAATTGTGATTAGCTCGGATGAGGAGTTGAGTGACTCAGGCCAAGATGATGGAGGAGAAGTACCTAATGATGAGGATTATGATCCAAGTGATGATGCTTAAAGGATCAATAGATACTTATAAATAAAGGCATAAGGCCTACTAGATATCTAAAGATTTGTAAAGTTTTATTTCTGTTTACTTTGGAGTTGAATGTTATGCGTACTCTTTGCTTTTATGTTTGTCATATCGTTTTGGTACTTTAATTAGGGGACAAGACCCCTAAGACCTATTATGTTGCTTTAATAAAGGTTATGGGTAGTATTATACGCTAATTGTGTGTTGCTAATGAGTTTATGCCATGGTTTATTCGTTTCCAATTCGCCCCTTACGCCGTGAGGCTACTGCTCTCGGCACAACTCGTGCCACACCGAACACGAGTCGTGTGCCGTACCCAAAAAAAAAAAAAAAAAAAAAAAAAAAAAAAAAAAAAAAAAAAAAAAGTCAGAACTAAACGAGACGAATAACTTAGAGGCGTCTGTTTCAACTATTTATCGTTTTCTGCCTTACTACTCCTTGTTGTTTACGTCAAGCTGTGAGATGCCTTATATAGTATTCTATACTGCTAATATAATCCGTTACTATCATATAGAATATGGCACGCGGAAACAGTTCTACTAATCAGGGTAACCCAGAGTTGACAGCTATCCTACAGCAATTGGCTGCAGGACAAGAGGCCTCAAACCAGCAAATGGCAGCCTCGAACCAACACATGGCAGCTATGACCAACTTTATGACCCAACTTCTGGCAAATCAAGCTGTAAACCAACAAAATAGTAACAATACTGCTGCTAATCAGGCTACTGCTACGCCGAATAATGAGGAGATGACTTTGGCAAAGATGTCTAACGCTGTGCAAAAGAAGAATCCTCCGAATTATTCCGGAAGAGGTGACCCTGTGGAATTAGATGAATGGATTGAGGATATGGAGAGGATCTTCCTCTCAGTGGGCTGCCCAGATGCATATAAAGTACGAATCGGGGCCTATTATTTGAGGGACTTGGCTGGACGTTGGTGGCAGGGAATTCGTGACGAATTCTTCAAGCCAATAGTGGAAAGAGCAGCTGATGGTACCGTAACTTCTTATGAGAGGACCTGGCTCTACCTTAAGAAATATCTAGAGGCTGAATTCTTCCCTGAGCACTTGAAGAAACAGAAAAAGGCTGAGTTCGAAGAATTGAAGCAAACGGAGAAAATGAGTGTTAGGGATTTCCATGAAAAATTTATGGACTTGAGCCGATTTGGCGGTGACCTCGTAGCCACTGATGAAGCACAAGTCAACCGATATTTGGAAAAGCTTCACTGGAAGGTTAAGGGTTGGTTTGTTGGTGAAGATTTCCCGACTGTCAAGGCACTGTACGCTAAGGCTAACAATACTGAGAGGATGGTGACTAAGATGGAGTCAGACATAGGGCTGAAGAGGAAAGATAGCCCGCTAGACCTTTTGGAGCTCTCTAACAAAAGAGGCAATTTTGGGGGTCACAAAGGGAAAACCCAATCAGCTAACATGGGGAACTACTCCAACAAAGGATTGTCGGCAAACCGCGCTCAGACCCAAGGGAATGAGCGAAAGCATTTCTGCAGAAAGTGTAACCGTAGCCACCCGACCACGTTGTGCAATGGAGATAAGATACAGTGTTTCCATTGCCAAAAACTTGGCCATAGGGCGTCAGATTGTTACTCAAAACGGGCTGGGAACCCACCAGCTCCCGTTTCCGGAACGTCGGTTGCGTTACCTAGATTCCCGAACCAGAGGGCTCAGAGCGATTATGTGGGGTCTAACAACAACACTTTTAGGAACCCGGCCCCTACGAAGGGTAATGTGGCTACAACCCCTGCAAAACCAAGTGGGTCTGTTAATGCTGCGACAAAGAACAAGAAGGCTGCGGGGCAATTATATCTGATGAACCAAGAGGAAGCTGACAACACTGATGTGGTTGCTGGTAATTTCCTTGTCAATTCTGTTGTTGCACATGTTTTATTTGATAGCGGTGCTTCCCATTCTTTTATTGCTGCTAAGTTTGTTGAGAAATGTGGTCTTAAGTCTAGTTTAATTGTGGATTTTGATTTCTCTATGCCTACTGGAGTGAATGTCAATTGTAAGAGCATGTTTAAGGATGTTTCAGTAGTAATTGGAGGTCATGAGTTCAAAACCGACTTAGTAGAGTTTCCTTTACCATACTTTGATGTCATCTTGGGAATGGATTGGATGGGCAAGTACAAGGCAAGATTAGACTGTTGGTTGGGAAAAATATCATTGCGGGGATCTAAGGATGTTAGGGTTTCTTACCGTGTTAGCTTAAAGAGACCGAAAGTCAAACTGATTTCGGTAATGAACCTAAAGAAACAGATCTCTAGAGGGAATCCATTATTCTTATGCCACGTGCGGGATACTAGTGTGGAATACCCGGCCTTGAGTGATGTGCCAGTAGTGAAAGACTTTGAGGATGTCTTTCCGGAAGAGATTCCTGGAATGCCACCAAAAAGGGAGGTCGAGTTCAAGATTGAGTTAGTCCCTGGAACTGGTCCAATTGCTAAGGCACCCTATAGGATGGCACCTGCGGAAATGCAAGAACTTAAGAAGCAGTTGGATGAACTTGTGGAGAAGGGGTATGTAAAACCTAGTGTGTCACCGTGGGGCGCACCCGTTTTATTTGTACGAAAGAAAGATGGAAGTATGAGACTATGTATTGATTACCGTGAACTCAACAATGTAACGGTCAAGAATAGATATCCCTTACCTAGAATTGACGATCTGTTCGACCAATTAAAGGGCGCGAGTGTATTCTCTAAGATTGACCTGAGATCTGGATACTATCAACTTAAGGTTGCAGAAGAGGATGTTCCCAAGACAGCATTTTCCACTAGGTATGGTCATTATGAGTTCACTGTGATGCCGTTTGGGCTGACAAACGCACCTGCTGTGTTTATGGATTTGATGAACCGAACGTTTAGGCCTTACTTGGACAAATTTGTGGTGGTTTTCATTGACGACATCCTAATATATTCGAAGAGTGAGGAGGAGCACAAAGAGCACTTGAGGATGGTACTAGAAATATTGAGAGAAAAGAAACTGTATGGTAAGTTTTCGAAGTGCGAGTTTTGGTTGGGTAGGGTTGCATTCCTGGGTCATATCATTTCTAAGGAGGGAGTAGCTGTTGATCCTTCCAAGATTAAAGCAGTCAAAGACTGGCCTACACCCAAGAGTGTAACTGAAATTAGGAGCTTTTTGGGACTTGCTGGCTATTATAGAAGGTTCGTTAAGGATTTTTCAAAGATAGCTAAACCCATGACAACACTGATGAAGAAAGCAACTAAGTTTAAATGGGATGACTCCTGCGAGGAAGCCTTTCAAACCCTGAAAACTAAGTTGACATCTGCACCAGTTCTTGCACTGCCAGATGAAAACATTCCATATGAGGTTTACACGGACGCTTCGAAGAACGGTCTGGGTTGTGTCCTTATGCAGAACCGAAGAGTAATCGCCTTTGCGTCTAGGCAACTCAAGAGTTACGAGGAGAACTACCCAACACACGACTTGGAGTTAGCTGCTGTGGTATTTGCTTTGAAACTATGGAGACATTACTTGTTTGGAGTAACATTTAAGGTATTCTCTGATCATAAGAGCCTCAAGTACATATTTACTCAAAAGGAGCTTAACATGAGGCAGAGAAGATGGCTAGAACTCATTAAGGACTATGATATGGAGATACAATACCACGAGGGTAAGGCCAACGTGGTGGCGGATGCTCTTAGTAGGAAGTCCTTGCACAATATTCAAATGGTGGTACAACGACAAAAGCTGAGAGATGAATTTATAAACTTTGGGGTACAGCTAACGGAACATGGGGTCACTACGTTTCAAAATGATCTCTTAGGGGAGATTAAGGAGCTTCAGAGTTCGGATGAGTACCTCAAAGGGAGGTTGGAGAAAGATGGCGAATTATTCAAGAAGACTGGAGATGGTGTGATTCGCTATCAAAGTAGAGTATGTATCCCCGACAATGTTCAACTGAAAGAAAAGATACTAACGGAGGCTCATGCTACTTTATACTCTGTACATCCAGGAGGAGATAAAATGTACCAGGATCTGAAACGAGTGTTCTGGTGGTCTGGGTTAAAGAAAGACATAGCCGAATTCGTAGCTAAGTGCCTAGTTTGTCAGAAGGTAAAAAGTGAACATAAACGACCGCAGGGTAAGCTGCAACCACTACCAGTGCCGGAGTGGAAGTGGAGTTCGATATCCATGGATTTTATCGCTGGTTTACCCAGGACACCTAAGGGAAATAACATGATTTGGGTGATCGTAGATAGACTGACGAAGAGTGCTCACTTCCTACCGATGAAAGATACTTGGAAGAAGAAACAACTAGCCAATGCTTACATACATCACGTTTTGAGACTACATGGCGTTCCAGACGAAATTGTTTCGGATCGTGATGCGCGGTTTGTGTCTAGGTTTTGGTCAAAGTTACAAGAAGCCTTGGGCACAAGACTTTTAAAGAGCACTGCATTTCACCCAGCTACTGATGGTCAAACTGAAAGAACAAATCAGACGTTGGAAGATATGCTCCGAGCTTGCGCTCTACAGTTTCAAGGAGGATGGGAAGACAAGTTGGACTTAATTGAGTTCTCTTATAACAATAGCTATCAAGCGTCAATCAAAATGGCACCTTATGAGGCGTTGTATGGGAGAAAGTGTAGGAGTCCGATTTGTTGGAACGACATCAGTGAGACTGTAGTATTGGGGCTTGACTATATCCAAGAGATGACTGATCAAGTAAAGCTAATCAAAGATAGACTCAAGGCAGCTCAGGACAGACAAAAGAGTTACGCCGACAAGACTCGTAGCCATATCGAGTTTGAAAAGGATGACATGGTGTTGCTAAGAGTATCTCCTACTAAAGGTGTCATGAGGTTTGGCAAGAAAGGGAAGCTGAGTCCGAGGTTTATTGGGCCATACAAAATATTGGAACGAATTGGTGAAGTGGCCTATAAACTAGACTTACCTGCAAAGTTGGACCAAGTGCATAACGTGTTCCATGTGTCCCAGCTGCGAAAGTATGTTAGTGATCCATCTCATGTGCTTGACCCGGAAACGATCGAGTTGGATGAGACAATGACCTATGAGGAGGCACCTCTGAAAATTCTAGATACCAAAACAAGAAATACACGGCGTAACGAGACCAACATGGTCAAGGTACTGTGGTGTAACAACAACGTCGAAGAGGCCACTTGGGAGGTTGAGTCCGCCATGCGTGAAAAATACCCCCACTTATTCGACTAAGGTACTTTTGGTTCGGGACGAACCTTTCTTTTAAGGGGGATGTGAACCTTACGCGTTCCTTCTTCCTTTTTCCGTGTTTGAAGTACTGTATGAATTTCTAAATGTGCTTAATTCACTTATAAACGTGTGCGCGCTACCTCAGAAATGCATTGATGATGTATTTCTTCCTAAACACAACTCCTTGTGTGGGAGCGCATTGATGATGCACTCCCCCTTTTTTTTATATTACTATACCTCTACATTTTTACTCTTCACCTTTACTTATTCCATGTGTACCTTTGTGTACCCCAGCCCAAATCAGTAAGTAGAAAGTTGGATGTGGGACACCGACCGAGAAATGTGTGGTTATACATGAGTCTGTGTTACCTTAGAGGAGGAACCTAAATCTTCGGGACGAAGATTTGTTTTAAGGAGGGAAGTCTGTAACACCCCGTAAATTTCGGGATTATTATTTAATTAGGGTGTTACGTTTTGTGACTCATTTTAAGGTGTAGTTTCTACTGTGGGATTTAGGTATATTTACCGTTTTGGGTCACTTTCCTAATCGGGCAGTTAATTGGCGAAATTACCAAAATACCCTTACTTATTCCCTCACCTTACACTATATAAAAGAAAAAAAAAAAAAAAAAAAAAAAACAAACCCCCTTCAAGTCGTACGCAGAAGAAGAGGAAAAGAGAAAGAAAGGAAAAGAGAGAAGAAGAGAAAGAAGGAGAAAGAGAAGAGCAGCGGCAGCAGCCACCGTCCCACCGTGCGCCGCCGCCGTGCATCCCACCTTCAGCCGCCACCCTCGCCTCCCCCTTTCCACCCACTTGGTCCTTGATCAAGTGTAGTAAGATTCTCACCCCTTTTTCCTCATGAATTTAATTAGGGCTTTTCAAATTCATGTTTAATTGATGATGTAAAGCATGAACATGATTATGGTGTTGTGATTGGCGTTGTATTCGTTGTTGTTTGGGGATTTTAAGCATGAAATTGTGAAGCTATGAAATTAGGGTTTATAAATTAGGGCTTTTGTGTTTGATGATAATTTTATGGTTAGAATTGCATGAAATTTGAAAGGATGGCTTATTATGATATGGGTAACGTGTAGTATAAATTTGGGAAGGTTTCATAATGGTTTGTTTGAATTAAACGGTTTCTGTCCAGTTCTGATTTTGCCCTATTTTGGGTGTTATTGTTGATATTTTAAGGATTTAAATGGTTGAAAACGTTGCTAGCATGTTGGGGAAGGTGTGGTGAAAGTTTGGTGCGTTTTGGGGTTCGTTTGGTTACCCTATGATCATGTTTGTTTGGGGTTGTCTTGTGGGATGTGTAGAGTGTGGGTTATGATTATAATAAGTCGCTTGAAGTTAGCTACCTTGTGATTCGTAGTAATCCGTTTTGTACTTGACACTTGTTTAGGTGGTGACTTTGAGGAAGTACCTTTCGTGGGCTTTTGATACTTTCCTAGCATTGTGAGTGTTGAAGGTAAGAACGTTGATCATCTAAGACTTGAGCATGATTGTACCTTTCGTTCCCATAAGCTCATTCGTTCGCTTCAACTATTCGTTATGCTCCTTTCATCTTTTTCACTCTTGAATCTCATATTCATGCTTGTCTTGTTTCATGACAATGCCATTACTCATTGTTGATTTTTATGTTGTTGTTTCCGGCTACGGCCGTTTATAAATCGAAAAGCGCGAGCACAAATAATGTACTTTAATGTTAAGGCAGAAGAGTATTGTACGAAAGTGAAGATAAATAAAACCCATCTAGAGGGGCGGACGTAGGAGCCGTCACCACACCACGCGGTTGTGGCTTGTGTTTGTACCTCTGATCAAGGTAGTATTGTGGGTCGGAGATCAGCTACCGAACCCCCTAATAGACTTCCTCCTAGAGGTGGTTTCGTCCTACCGGCCCTCTAGCGAGGGGTGTGCACACTCGAGTCGTTAGGTTGCGTTACTTGTAACTCTAGATGCGGTAGTCTTGGGGTAGGACCCTTGGCTTGTCTTTAGGGACCTCTCGGAGGCCCTCGATGATCGTATTTTGCTGTTCAGAGTTTTGAGGTGTAAGAATATCAGTTTTCGCTGTTTGGCACTTTTCTGCCGGTTTCTGTGTTACACCTGAATCGTGCCCAGTTCTTCGTTGACTTAAATTCTTGGCGTAGTTTGTTCAGTTATTTGTAGCTACGCGCCATTTTAAGGCGCGTATCTTCTTTTCTTTTTGTTGCTCTTTCCTCTTACTCAGCCTGTGCTGACGTTCTTTCTGTTTGGGTTTGTCCCTACCCTATTCTGGGGCCTGTGTCATTGTTATGATGGCGCAGTTGACAGGTCTTGAAGGTGATTGCTTGTTTTTGCTTGAAGGTCAACGCATGACATGGGGATCTAGAATAATTCGTCAAACATTTGGATTTTTAGGAACGATTGTAATTTGTTTCTTCTGGTTTGTTTTTGGATTGTAAACTTAACTACAAGTCTTCCGCTGACCGTCGTTGTTTCTTTCAGAATTTTGTTTTGGTAAGCCTTGTCGTTGACTTGGTGGTCAACGGCGGCATAACAGCCCTTTATTTTCTTGTTTAAGTTTGTCGAAAATTTAGGGTTGTTACACATAACATTCATACATTACATGCAAACTTGTAAAACGAACTGTGCATGCTTCTATTCTACTCTTAAGCTTTTTTTCGAATTTTAAAGAAACAAATACGATTGTAGGTATTAGGATTGTCATATAAGTAAACCAAATGTCATTTCTAACCACACTCATTGCATAACATTCATACATTACATTCAAACATGTAAAATGAACTGTGCATGTTTCCATTCTACTTTTAAGCTTATTTTATGATTTTAAGCTTATTATCGAATTCTTATGAAACGAATATTTTTGTAGGTGTTAGGATTGTCATATAAGTAAACCAAATGTCATTTCTAACCACACTCGTTGCATAACATTCCTACATTACATTCAAACATGTACAACGAATTGTGCATGCTTATGTTCTACTTTTAAGCTTATTCTTTGATTTTAAGCTTATTTTCGAATTCTAATGAAACGAACATGATTGTAGGTGTTAGGATTGTCATACAGGTAAACCAAATGACATTTCTAACCACACTCGTTGCATAACATTCATACATTACATTCAAACATGTAGAACGAATTGTCCATGCTTTTATTCTACTTTTAAGCTTATTCTTTGATTTTAAGCTAATTATCGAATTCTAATAAAACGAACATGATTGTAGGTATTAGGATTGTCATATAAGTAAACCAAATGTAATTTCTAACCACACTCGTTGCATAACATTCATACATTACATTCAAACATGTACAACGAATTGTGCATGCTTCTATTCTACTTTTAAGCTTATTTTTTTATTTTAAGCTTATTATCGAATTCTAATAAAACGAACTTGATTGTAGTCATTAGTATTGAAGTATAATTAAACCAAATGTCATTTCTAACCACACTAGTTCCATAACATTCATACATTACATTCAAACATGCAAAATGAACTGTGCATGTTTCCATTCTACTTTTAAGTTTATTTTATGATTTTAAGCTTATTATCGAATTATAATGAAACGAACATGATTGTAGGTGTTAGGATTGTCATTTAAGTAAACCAAATGTCATTCTTAACCTCACCCATTGCATAACATTCATACATTACATGCAAACATGTAAAACGAACTGTACATGCTTCGGTTCTACTTTTAAGCTTATTCTTTGATTTTAAGCTTATTTTCGAATTCTAATGAAACGAACATGATTGTAGGTGTTAGGATTGTCATACAAGTAAACCAAATGTCATTTCTAACCACACTCTTTGCATAACATTCATACATTACATTCAAACATGTACAACGAATTGTGCATGCTTCTATTCTTGTTTTAAGCTAATTCTTTGATTTTAAACTTATTTTCGAATTCTAATGAACCGAACATGATTGTAGGTGTTAGGATTGTCATTTAAGTAAACCAAATGTCATTTCTAACCACACTCGATGCATAACATTCATACATTACATTCAAACATGTACAACGAACTGTGCATGCTTCTATTCTACTCTTAAGGTTTTTTTCGAATTTTAATGAAACAAATACGATTGTAGGTATTAGGATTGTCATATAAGTAAACCAAATGTCATTTCTAACCAAAGTCATTGCATAACATTCATACATTACATTCAAACATGTACAACGAATTGTGCATGCTTATGTTCTACTTTTAAGCTTATTCTTTGATTTTAAGCTTATTTTCGAATTCTAATAAAACGAAAATGATTGTAGGTAGGATTGTCAAATAAGTAAACCAAATGTCATTTCTATCCACACTCGTCGCATAACATTCATACATTACATTCAAACATGTAAAACGAACTGTGCATGCTTCTATTCTACTTTTAAGCTTATTCTTTGATTTTAAGCTTATTATCGAATTCTAATGAAACGAACATGATTATAGGTGTTAGGATTTTCATATAAGTAAACCAAATGTCATTTCTAACCACATTCGTTGCATGACATTCATACGTTACATTTAAACATGTATAACGAATTGTGCATGCTTATATTCTACTTTTAAGCTTATTCTTTTATTTTAACCTTATTTTCGAATTCTAATGAAACGAACATGATTGTAGGTGTTAGGATTGACATATAAGTAAACCAAATGTCATTCTTAACCGCACGTGTTGCATAACATTCATACATTACATGCAAACTTGTAAAACGAACTATGCATGCTTCTATTCTACTCTTAAGCTTTTTTTTGCGAATTTTAAAGAAACAAATACGATTGTAGGTATTAGGATTGTCATATAAGTAAACCAAATGTCATTTCTAACCAAAGTCATTGCATAACATTCATACATTACATTCAAACATGTACAACGAATTGTGCATGCTTATGTTCTACTTTTAAGCTTATTCTTTGATTTTAAGCTTATTTTCGAATTCTAATAAAACGAACATGATTGTAGGTAGGATTGTCAAATAAGTAAACCAAATGTCATTTCTATCCACACTCGTCGCATAACATTCATACATTACATTCAAACATGTAAAACGAACTGTGCATGCTTCTATTCTAGTTTTAAGCTTATTCTTTGATTTTAACCTTATTTTCGAATTCTAATGAAACGAACATGATTGTAGGTGTTAGGATTGACATATAAGTAAACCAAATGTCATTCTTAACCGCACGTGTTGCATAACATTCATACATTACATGCAAACTTGTAAAACGAACTGTGCATGCTTCTATTCTACTCTTAAGCTTTTTTTCGAATTTTAAAGAAACAAATACGATTGTAGGTATTAGGATTGTCATATAAGTAAACCAAATGTCATTTCTAACCACACTCATTGCATAACATTCATACATTACATTCAAACATGTAAAATGAACTATGCATGTTTCCATTCTACTTTTAAGCTTATTTTATGATTTTAAGCTTATTATCGAATTCTTATGAAACGAATATTTTTGTAGGTGTTAGGATTGTCATATAAGTAAACCAAATGTCATTTCTAACCACACTCGTTGCATAACATTCCTACATTACATTCAAACATGTACAACGAATTGTGCATGCTTATGTTCTACTTTTAAGCTTATTCTTTGATTTTAAGCTTATTTTCGAATTCTAATGAAACGAACATGATTGTAGGTGTTAGGATTGTCATACAGGTAAACCAAATGACATTTCTAACCACACTCGTTGCATAACATTCATACATTACATTCAAACATGTAGAACGAATTGTCCATGCTTTTATTCTACTTTTAAGCTTATTCTTTGATTTTAAGCTAATTATCGAATTCTAATGAAACGAACATGATTGTAGGTATTAGGATTGTCATATAAGTAAACCAAATGTAATTTCTAACCACACTCGTTGCATAACATTCATACATTACATTCAAACATGTACAACGAATTGTGCATGCTTCTATTCTACTTTTAAGGTTATTTTTTTATTTTAAGCTTATTATCGAATTCTAATAAAACGAACTTGATTGTAGTCATTAGTATTGAAGTATAATTAAACCAAATGTCATTTCTAACCACACTAGTTCCATAACATTCATACATTACATTCAAACATGCAAAATGAACTGTGCATGTTTCCATTCTACTTTTAAGTTTATTTTATGATTTTAAGCTTATTATCGAATTATAATGAAACGAACATGATTGTAGGTGTTAGGATTGTCATTTAAGTAAACCAAATGTCATTCTTAACCTCACCCATTGCATAACATTCATACATTACATGCAAACATGTAAAACGAACTGTGCATGCTTCGGTTCTACTTTTAAGCTTATTCTTTGATTTTAAGCTTATTTTCGAATTCTAATGAAACGAACATGATTGTAGGTGTTAGGATTGTCATACAAGTAAACCAAATGTCATTTCTAACCACACTCTTTGCATAACATTCATACATTACATTCAAACATGTACAACGAATTGTGCATGCTTCTATTCTTGTTTTAAGCTAATTCTTTGATTTTAAACTTATTTTCGAATTCTAATGAACCGAACATGATTGTAGGTGTTAGGATTGTCATTTAAGTAAACCAAATGTCATTTCTAACCACACTCGATGCATAACATTCATACATTACATTCAAACATGTACAACGAACTGTGCATGCTTCTATTCTACTCTTAAGGTTTTTTTCGAATTTTAATGAAACAAATACGATTGTAGGTATTAGGATTGTCATATAAGTAAACCAAATGTCATTTCTAACCAAAGTCATTGCATAACATTCATACATTACATTCAAACATGTACAACGAATTGTGCATGCTTATGTTCTACTTTTAAGCTTATTCTTTGATTTTAACCTTATTTTCGAATTCTAATAAAACGAAAATGATTGTAGGTAGGATTGTCAAATAATTAAACCAAATGTCATTTCTATCCACACTAGTCGCATAACATTCATACATTACATTCAAACATGTAAAACGAACTGTGCATGCTTCTATTCTACTTTTAAGCTTATTCTTTGATTTTAAGCTTATTATCGAATTCTAATGAAACGAACATGATTATAGGTGTTAGGATTTTCATATAAGTAAACCAAATGTCATTTCTAACCACATTCGTTGCATGACATTCATACGTTACATTTAAACATGTATAACGAATTGTGCATGCTTATATTCTACTTTTAAGCTTATTCTTTTATTTTAACCTTATTTTCGAATTCTAATGAAACGAACATGATTGTAGGTGTTAGGATTGACATATAAGTAAACCAAATGTCATTCTTAACCGCACGTGTTGCATAACATTCATACATTACATGCAAACTTGTAAAACGAACTATGCATGCTTCTATTCTACTCTTAAGCTTTTTTTTGCGAATTTTAAAGAAACAAATACGATTGTAGGTATTAGGATTTTCATATAAGTAAACCAAATGTCATTTCTAACCAAAGTCATTGCATAACATTCATACATTACATTCAAACATGTACAACGAATTGTGCATGCTTATGTTCTACTTTTAAGCTTATTCTTTGATTTTAAGCTTATTTTCGAATTCTAATAAAACGAACATGATTGTAGGTAGGATTGTCAAATAAGTAAACCAAATGTCATTTCTATCCACACTCGTCGCATAACATTCATACATTACATTCAAACATGTAAAACGAACTGTGCATGCTTCTATTCTACTTTTAAGCTTATTCTTTGATTTTAAGCTTATTATCGAATTCTAATGAAACGAACATGATTATAGGTGTTAGGATTTTCATATAAGTAAACCAAATGTCATTTCTAACCACATTCGTTGCATGACATTCATACGTTACATTTAAACATGTATAACGAATTGTGCATGCTTATATTCTACTTTTAAGCTTATTCTTTTATTTTAACCTTATTTTCGAATTCTAATGAAACGAACATGATTGTAGGTGTTAGGATTGACATATAAGTAAACCAAATGTCATTATGACATATAAGTAAACGAACATTTGGTATACTAATATGACAATCCTAACACCTACAATCATGTTCGGTTCATTAGAATTCGAAAATAAGCTTAAAATGAAAGAATAAGCTTAAAAGTAGAATAGAAGCATGCACAATTCGTTGTACATGTTCGAATGTAATGTATGAATGTTATGCAACGAGTGTGGTTCGAAATGACATTTGGTTTACTTATATGAAAATTCTAACACCTATAATTATGTTCGTTTCATTAGAATTCGAAAATAAGCTTAAAATCAAAGAATAAACTTAAAAGTAGAATAGAAGCATGCACAATTCGTTGTACATGTTTGAATGTAATGTATGAATGTTATGCAACGAGTGTGGTTAGAAATGACATTTGGTTTACTAATATGACAATCCTAACACCTACTATCATGTTCGGTTCATTAGAATTCGAAAATAAGCGTAAAATCAAAGAATAAGCTTAAAAGTAAAATATAAGCATACACAATTCGTTGTACATGATTGAATGTAATGTATGAATGTTATGCAACGAATGTGGTTAGAAATAACATTTGGTTTACTTATATGACAATCCTAACACCTATAATCATGTTCGTTTCATTAGAATTCGATAATAAGCTTAAAATCAAAGAATAAGCTTAAAAGTAGAATAGAATCATGCACAATTCGTTTTACATGTTTGAATGTAATGTATGAATGTTACGCAACGAGTGTGGTTAGAAATGACATTTGGTTTACTTATACTACAATACTAATAACTACAATCATGTTCGTTTCATTAGAATTCGATAATAAGCTTAAAATCAAACAACAAGCTTAAAAGTAGAATAGAAGCATGCACAATTCGTTGTACATGTTTGAATGTAATGTATGAATGTTATGCAACGAGTGTGGTTAGAAATGACATTTGGTTTATTTATTTGGCAATCCTAACACCTACAATCATGTTCATTTCATTAGAATTCGATAATAACCTTAAAATCAAAGAATAAGCTTAAAAGTAGGATAGAAGCATGTAGAATTCGTTGTACATGTTTGAATGTAATGTGTGAATGTTATGCAACGAGTGTTGTTAGATATGACATTTGGTTTACTTATATGACAATCCTAAGACCTACAATCATGTTCGTTTCATTAGAATTCGAAAATAAGCTTAAAATCAAAGATTAAGCTTAAAAGTAGAATAGAAGCATTCACAATTCGTTGTACATGTTTGAATGTCATGTATGAATGTTGTGTGACGAGTGTGGATAGAAATGACATTTGGTTTACTAATATGACAATCCTAACACCTACAATCATGTTCGTTTCATTAGAATTCGATAATAACCTTAAAATCAAAGAATAAGCTTAAAAGTAGGATAGAAGCATGTAGAATTCGTTGTACATGTTTGAATGTAATGTGTGAATGTTATGCAACGAGTGTTGTTAGATATGACATTTGGTTTACTTATATGACAATCCTAAGACCTACAATCATGTTCGTTTCATTAGAATTCGAAAATAAGCTTAAAATCAAAGATTAAGCTTAAAAGTAGAATAGAAGCATTCACAATTCGTTGTACATGTTTGAATGTCATGTATGAATGTTGTGTGACGAGTGTGGATAGAAATGACATTTGGTTTATTTATTTGACAATCCTAACACCTACAATCATGTTCGTTTCATTAGAATTCGAAAATAAGCTTAAAATCAAAGAATAAGCTTAAAAACAGAACAGAAGCATGCACAGTTCGTTTTACATGTTTTAATGTAATGTATGAATGTTATGCAATGAGTGTGGTGAGAAATGACATTTGGTTTACTTATATAACAATCCTAATACCTACAATCGTATTCGTTTCATTAAAATTCGAAAAAAAAGCTTAAAAGTAGAATAGAAGAATGCACAATTCGTTTTACAAGTTTGCATGTAATGCATGAATGTTATGCAACGGGTGTGGTTATGAATGACATTTGGTTTACTAATATGACAATCCTAACATCTACAATCATGTTCGTTTCATTAGAATTCGAAAATCAGCTTTAAATTAAAGAATAAGCTTAAAAGTAGAATATAAGCACGCACAATTCGTTGTACATGTTTGAATGTAATGTATGAATGTTATGCAACGAGTGTGGTTAGAAATGACATTTGGTTTACTAATATGACAATCCTAACACCTACAATCATGTTCGGTTCAATAGAATTCGAAAATAAGCTTAAAATCAAATAATAAGCTTAAAAGTAGAATATAAGCATACACAATTCGTTGTACATGTTTGAATGTAATGTATGAATGTTATGCAACGAGTGTGGTTAGAAATGACATTTGGTTTAATAATATGAAAATCCTAACACCTACAATCATATTCGGTTCATTAGAATTCGAAAATAAGCTTTAAATCAAAGAATAAGCTTAAAAGCAGAATAGAATCATGCACAATTCGTTTTACATGTTTGAATGTAATGTATGAATGTTATGCAACGAGTGTGGTTAGAAATGACATTTGGTTTACTTATACTACAATACTAATAACTACAATCATGTTCGTTTCATTAGAATTCGATAATAAGTTTAAAATCAAACAATAAGCTTAAAAGTAGAATATAAGCATGCACAATTCGTTGTACATGTTCGAATGTAATGTATGAATGTTATGCAACGAGTGTGGTTCGAAATGACATTTGGTTTACTTATATGAAAATCCTAACACCTATAATTATGTTCGTTTCATTAGAATTCGAAAATAAGCTTAAAATCAAAGAATAAACTTAAAAGTAGAATAGAAGCATGCACAATTCGTTGTACATGTTTGAATGTAATGTATGAATGTTATGCAACGAGTGTGGTTAGAAATGACATTTGGTTTACTAATATGACAATCCTAACACCTACAATCATGTTCGGTTCATTAGAATTCGAAAATAAGCTTAAAATCAAAGAATAAGCTTAAAAGTAGAATATAAGCATACACAATTCGTTGTACATGTTTGAATGTAATGTATGAATGTTATGCAACGAGTGTGGTTAGAAATGACATTTGGTTTACTAATATGACAATCCTAACACCTACTATCATGTTCGGTTCATTAGAATTCGAAAATAAGCGTAAAATCAAAGAATAAGCTTAAAAGTAAAATATAAGCATACACAATTCGTTGTACATGATTGAATGTAATGTATGAATGTTATGCAACGAATGTGGTTAGAAATGACATTTGGTTTACTTATATGACAATCCTAACACCTATAATCATGTTCGTTTCATTAGAATTCGATAATAAGCTTAAAATCAAAGAATAAGCTTAAAAGTAGAATTGAATCATGCACAATTCGTTTTACATGTTTGAATGTAATGTATGAATGTTACGCAACGAGTGTGGTTAGAAATGACATTTGGTTTACTTATACTACAATACTAATAACTACAATCATGTTCGTTTCATTAGAATTCGATAATAAGCTTAAAATCAAACAACAAGCTTAAAAGTAGAATAGAAGCATGCACAATTCGTTGTACATGTTTGAATGTAATGTATGAATGTTATGCAACGAGTGTGGTTAGAAATGACATTTGGTTTACTAATATGACAATCCTATCACCTACAATCATGTTCGGTTCATTAGAATTCGAAAATAAGCTTAAAATGAAAGAATAAGCTTAAAAGTAGAATAGAAGCATGCACAATTCGTTGTACATGTTTGAATGTAATGTATGAATGTTATGCAACGAATGTGGTTAGAAATGACATTTGGTTTATTTATTTGGCAATCCTAACACCTACAATCATGTTCATTTCATTAGAATTCGATAATAACCTTAAAATCAAAGAATAAGCTTAAAAGTAGGATAGAAGCATGTAGAATTCGTTGTACATGTTTGAATGTAATGTGTGAATGTTATGCAACGAGTGTTGTTAGATATGACATTTGGTTTACTTATATGACAATCCTAAGACCTACAATCTTGTTCGTTTCATTAGAATTCGAAAATAAGCTTAAAATCAAAGATTAAGCTTAAAAGTAGAATAGAAGCATTCACAATTCGTTGTACATGTTTGAATGTCATGTATGAATGTTGTGTGACGAGTGTGGATAGAAATGACATTTGGTTTACTTATACTACAATACTAATAACTACAATCATGTTCGTTTCATTAGAATTCGATAATAAGCTTAAAATCAAACAACAAGCTTAAAAGTAGAATAGAAGCATGCACAATTCGTTGTACATGTTTGAATGTAATGTATGAATGTTATGCACCGAGTGTGGTTAGAAATGACATTTGGTTTACTAATATGACAATCCTAACACCTACAATCATGTTCGGTTCATTAGAATTCGAAAATAAGCTTAAAATGAAAGAATAAGATTAAAAGTAGAATAGAAGCATGCACAATTCGTTGTACATGTTTGAATGTAATGTATGAATGTTATGCAACGAGTGTGGTTAGAAATGACATTTGGTTTATTTATTTGGCAATCCTAATACCTACAATCATGTTCATTTCATTAGAATTCGATAATAACCTTAAAATCAAAGAATAAGCTTAAAAGTAGGATAGAAGCATGTAGAATTCGTTGTACATGTTTGAATGTAATGTGTGAATGTTATGCAACGAGTGTTGTTAGATATGACATTTGGTTTACTTATATGACAATCCTAAGACCTACAATCATGTTCGTTTCATTAGAATTCGAAAATAAGCTTAAAATCAAAGATTAAGCTTAAAAGTAGAATAGAAGCATTCACAATTCGTTGTACATGTTTGAATGTCATGTATGAATGTTGTGTGACGAGTGTGGATAGAAATGACATTTGGTTTACTAATATGACAATCCTAACCCCTACAATCATGTTCGTTTCATTAGAATTCGATAATAACCTTAAAATCAAAGAATAAGCTTAAAAGTAGGATAGAAGCATGTAGAATTCGTTGTACATGTTTGAATGTAATGTGTGAATGTTATGCAACGAGTGTTGTTAGATATGACATTTGGTTTACTTATATGACAATCCTAAGACCTACAATCATGTTCGTTTCATTAGAATTCGAAAATAAGGTTAAAATCAAAGATTAAGCTTAAAAGTAGAATAAAAGCATTCACAATTCGTTGTACATGTTTGAATGTCATGTATGAATGTTGTGTGACGAGTGTGGATAGAAATGACATTTGGTTTACTTATTTGACAATCCTAACACCTACAATCATGTTCGTTTCATTAGAATTCGAAAATAAGTTTAAAATCAAAGAATAAACTTAAAAGTAGAATAGAAGCATGTAGAATTCGTTGTACATGTTTGAATGTAATGTATGAATGTTATGCAACGAGTGTGGTTAGAAATGACATTTGGTTTACTAATATGACAATCCTAACACCTACAATCATGTTCGGTTCAATAGAATTCGAAAATAAGCTTAAAATCAAATAATAAGCTTAAAAGTAGAATATAAGCATACACAATTCGTTGTACATGTTTGAATGTAATGTATGAATGTTATGCAACGAGTGTGGTTAGAAATGACATTTGGTTTAATAATATGAAAATCCTAACACCTACAATCATATTCGGTTCATTAGAATTCGAAAATAAGCTTTAAATCAAAGAATAAGCTTAAAAGCAGAATAGAATCATGCACAATTCGTTTTACATGTTTGAATATAATGTATGAATGTTATGCAACGAGTGTGGTTAGAAATGACATTTGGTTTACTTATACTACAATACTAATAACTACAATCATGTTCGTTTCATTAGAATTCGATAATAAGTTTAAAATCAAACAATGAGCTTAAAAGTAGAATAGAAGCATGCACAATTCGTTGTACATGTTCGAATGTAATGTATGAATGTTATGCAACGAGTGTGGTTCGAAATGACATTTGGTTTACTTATATGAAAATCCTAACACCTATAATTATGTTCGTTTCATTAGAATTCGAAAATAAGTTTAAAATCAAAGAATAAACTTAAAAGTAGAATAGAAGCATGCACAATTCGTTGTACATGTTTGAATGTAATGTATGAATGTTATGCAACGAGTGTGGTTAGAAATGACATTTGGTTTACTAATATGACAATCCTAACACCTACAATCATGTTCGGTTCATTAGAATTCGAAAATAAGCTTAAAATCAAAGAATAAGCTTAAAAGTAGAATATAAGCATACACAATTCGTTGTACATGTTTGAATGTAATGTATGAATGTTATGCAACGAGTGTGGTTAGAAATGACATTTGGTTTACTAATATGAAAATCCTAACACCTACAATCATATTCAGTTCATTAGAATTCGAAAATAAGCTTAAAATCAAAGAATAAGCGTAAAAGCAGAATAGAATCATGCACAATTCGTTTTACATGTTTGAATGTAATGTATGAATGTTATGCAACGAGTGTGGTTAGAAATGACATTTGGTTTACTTATACTACAATACTAATAACTACAAGCATGTTCGTTTCATTAGAATTCGATAATAAGCTTAAAATCAAACAATAAGCTTAAAAGTAGAATAGAAGCATGCACAATTCGTTGTACATGTTTGAATGTAATGTATGAATTTTATGCAACGAGTGTGGTTAGAAATGACATTTGGTATACTAATATGACAATCCTAACACCTACAATCATGTTCGGTTCATTAGAATTCGAAAATAAGCTTAAAATGAAAGAATAAGCTTAAAAGTAGAATAGAAGCATGCACAATTCGTTGTACATGTTCGAATGTAATGTATGAATGTTATGCAACGAGTGTGGTTCGAAATGACATTTGGTTTACTTATATGAAAATTCTAACACCTATAATTATGTTCGTTTCATTAGAATTCGAAAATAAGCTTAAAATCAAAGAATAAACTTAAAAGTAGAATAGAAGCATGCACAATTCGTTGTACATGTTTGAATGTAATGTATGAATGTTATGCAACGAGTGTGGTTAGAAATGACATTTGGTTTACTAATATGACAATCCTAACACCTACAATCATGTTCGGTTCATTAGAATTCGAAAATAAGCTTAAAATCAAAGAATAAGCTTAAAAGTAGAATATAAGCATACACAATTCGTTGTACATGTTTGAATGTAATGTATGAATGTTATGCAACGAGTGTGGTTAGAAATGACATTTGGTTTAATAATATGAAAATCCTAACACCTACAATCATATTCGGTTCATTAGAATTCGAAAATAAGCTTTAAATCAAAGAATAAGCTTAAAAGCAGAATAGAATCATGCACAATTCGTTTTACATGTTTGAATGTAATGTATGAATGTTATGCAACGAGTGTCGTTAGAAATGACATTTGGTTTACTTATACTACAATACTAATAACTACAATCATGTTCGTTTCATTAGAATTCGATAATAAGTTTAAAATCAAACAATAAGCTTAAAAGTAGAATAGAAGCATGCACAATTCGTTGTACATGTTCGAATGTAATGTATGAATGTTATGCAACGAGTGTGGTTCGAAATGACATTTGGTTTACTTATATGAAAATCCTAACACCTATAATTATGTTCGTTTCATTAGAATTCGAAAATAAGTTTAAAATCAAAGAATAAACTTAAAAGTAGAATAGAAGCATGCACAATTCGTTGTACATGTTTGAATGTAATGTATGAATGTTATGCAACGAGTGTGGTTAGAAATGACATTTGGTTTACTAATATGACAATCCTAACACCTACAATCATGTTCGGTTCATTAGAATTCGAAAATAAGCTTAAAATCAAAGAATAAGCTTAAAAGTAGAATATAAGCTACACAATTCGTTGTACATGTTTGAATGTAATGTATGAATGTTATGCAACGAGTGTGGTTAGAAATGACATTTGGTTTACTAATATGAAAATCCTAACACCTACAATCATATTCGGTTCATTAGAATTCGAAAATAAGCTTAAAATCAAAGAATAAGCGTAAAAGCAGAATAGAATCATGCACAATTCGTTTTACATGTTTGAATGTAATGTATGAATGTTATGCAACGAGTGTGGTTAGAAATGACATTTGGTTTACTTATACTACAATACTAATAACTACAAGCATGTTCGTTTCATTAGAATTCGATAATAAGCTTAAAATCAAACAATAAGCTTAAAAGTAGAATAGAAGCATGCACAATTCGTTGTACATGTTTGAATGTAATGTATGAATTTTATGCAACGAGTGTGGTTAGAAATGACATTTGGTATACTAATATGACAATCCTAACACCTACAATCATGTTCGGTTCATTAGAATTCGAAAATAAGCTTAAAATGAAAGAATAAGCTTAAAAGTAGAATAGAAGCATGCACAATTCGTTGTACATGTTCGAATGTAATGTATGAATGTTATGCAACGAGTGTGGTTCGAAATGACATTTGGTTTACTTATATGAAAATTCTAACACCTATAATTATGTTCGTTTCATTAGAATTCGAAAATAAGCTTAAAATCAAAGAATAAACTTAAAAGTAGAATAGAAGCATGCACAATTCGTTGTACATGTTTGAATGTAATGTATGAATGTTATGCAACGAGTGTGGTTAGAAATGACATTTGGTTTACTAATATGACAATCCTAACACCTACAATCATGTTCGGTTCATTAGAATTCGATAATAAGCTTAAAATGAAAGAATAAGCTTAAAAGTAGAATAGAAGCATGCACAATTCGTTGTACATGTTTGAATGTAATGTATGAATGTTATGCAACGAGTGTGGTTAGAAATGACATTTGGTTTATTTATTTGGCAATCCTAACACCTACAATCATGTTCATTTCATTAGAATTCGATAATAACCTTAAAATCAAAGAAGAAGCTTAAAAGTAGGATAGAAGCATGTAGAATTCGTTGTACATGTTTGAATGTAATGTGTGAATGTTATGCAACGAGTGTTGTTAGATATGACATTTGGTTTACTTATATGACAATCCTAAGACCTACAATCATGTTCGTTTCATTAGAATTCGAAAATAAGCTTAAAATCAAAGAATAAGCTTAAAAGTAGAATAGAATCATGCACAATTCGTTTTACATGTTTGAATGTAATGTATGAATGTTACGCAACGAGTGTGGTTAGAAATGACATTTGGTTTACTTATACTACAATACTAATAACTACAATCATGTTCGTTTCATTAGAATTCGATAATAAGCTTAAAATCAAACAACAAGCTTAAAAGTAGAATAGAAGCATGCACAATTCGTTGTACATGTTTGAATGTAATGTATGAATGTTATGCAACTAGTGTGGTTAGAAATGACATTTGGTTTACTAATATGACAATCCTAACACCTACAATCATGTTCGGTTCATTAGAATTCGAAAATAAGCTTAAAATGAAAGAATAAGCTTAAAAGTAGAATAGAAGCATGCACAATTCGTTGTACATGTTTGAATGTAATGTATGAATGTTATGCAACGAGTGTGGTTAGAAATGACATTTGTTTTATTTATTTGGCAATCCTAACACCTACAATCATGTTCATTTCATTAGAATTCGATAATAACCTTAAAATCAAAGAAGAAGCTTAAAAGTAGGATAGAAGCATGTAGAATTCGTTGTACATGTTTGAATGTAATGTGTGAATGTTATGCAACGAGTGTTGTTAGATATGACATTTGGTTTACTTATATGACAATCCTAAGACCTACAATCATGTTCGTTTCATTAGAATTCGAAAATAAGCTTAAAATCAAAGAATAAGCTTAAAAGTAGAATAGAAGCATGCACAATTCGTTGTACATGTTTGAATGTCATGTATGAATGTTATGCAACGAGTGTGGTTAGAAATGACATTTGGTTTACTAATATGACAATCCTAACACCTACAATCATGTTCGGTTCATTAGAATTCGAAAATAAGCTTAAAATGAAAGAATAAGCTTAAAAGTAGAATAGAAGCATGCACAATTCGTTGTACATGTTTGAATGTAATGTATGAATGTTATGCAACGAGTGTGGTTAGAAATGACATTTGGTTTATTTATTTGGCAATCCTAACACCTACAATCATGTTCATTTCATTAGAATTCGATAATAACCTTAAAATCAAAGAATAAGCTTAAAAGTAGAATAGAAGCATGCACAATTCGTTGTACATGTTTAAATGTAATGTATGAATGTTATGCAACGAATGTGGTTAGAAATGAAATTTGGTTTACTTATATGACAATCCTAACACCTATAATCATGTTCGTTTCATTAGAATTCGAAAATAAGTTTAAAATAAAAGAATACGCTTAAAAGTAGAATAGAATCATGCACAATTCGTTGTACATGTTTGAATGTAATGTATGAATGTTATGCAACGAGTGTGGTTCAAAATGACATTTGGTTTACTTAAATGAAAATCCTAACACCTATAATCATGTTCGTTTCATTAGAATTCGACAATAAGCTTAAAATCAAAGAATAAACTGAAAAGTAGAATAGAAGCATGCACATTTCGTTGTACATGTTTTAATGTAATGTGTGAATGTTATGCAACTAGTGTGGTTAGAAATGACATTTGGTTTATTTATATGACAATCCTAATACCTACAATCATGTTCGTTTCATTAGAATTCGATAATAAGTTTAAAATCAAAGAATAAGCTTAAAACTAGAATGGAAGCATGCACAATTCGTTTTACATGTTTGAATGTAATGTAGGAATGTTATGCAACGAGTGTGGTTAGAAATGACATTTGGTTTACTTATACTACAATACTAATAACTACAATCATGTTCGTTTCAATAGAATTCGAAAATAAGCTTAAAATCAAATAATAAGCTTAAAAGTAGAATAGAAGCATGCACAGTTCGTTTTACATGTTTTAATGTAATGTATGAATGTTATGCAATGAGTGTGGTTAGAAATGACATTTGATTTACTTATATAACAATCCTAATACCTACAATCGTATTCGTTTCATTAAAATTCGAAAAAAAAGCTTAAAAGTAGAATAGAAGACTGCACAATTCGTTTTACAAGTTTGCATGTAATGCATGAATGTTATGCAACGGGTGTGGTTTAGAATGACATTTGGTTTACTAATATGACAATCCTAACACCTACAATCATGTTCGTTTCATTAGAATTCGAAAATCAGCTTTAAATTAAAGAATAAGCTTAAAAGTAGAATATAAGCATGCACAATTCGTTGTACATGTTTGAATGTAATGTATGAATGTTATGCAACGAATATTGTTAGAAATGACATTTGGTTTACTTATATGACAATCCTAACACCTATAATCATGTTCGTTTCATTAGAATTCGAAAATAAGCTTAAAATCAAAGAATACGCTTAAAAGTAGAATAGAATCATGCACAATTCGTTTTACATGTTTGAATGTAATGTATGAATGTTATGCAACGAGTGTGGTTAGAAATGACATTTGGTTTACTTATACTACAATACTAATAACTACATTCATGTTCGTTTCATTAGAATTCCATAATAAGCTTAAAATCAAAGAATAAGCTTAAAAGTAGAATATAAGCATACACAATTCGTTGTACATGTTTGAATGTAATGTATGAATGTTATGCAACGTATGTGGTTAGAAATGACATTTGGTTTAATAATATGAAAATCCTAACACCTACAATCATATTCGGTTCATTAGAATTCGAAAATAAGCTTTAAATCAAAGAATAAGCTTAAAAGCAGAATAGAATCATGCACAATTCGTTTTACATGTTTGAATGTAATGTATGAATGTTATGCAACGAGTGTGGTTAGAAATGACATTTGGTTTACTTATACTACAATACTAATAACTACAATCTTGTTCGTTTCATTAGAATTCGATAATAAGTTCAAAATCAAATAATAAGCTTAAAAGTAGAATAGAATCATGCACAATTCATTTTACATGTTTGAATGTAATGTATGAATGTTATGCAACGAGTGTGGTTAGAAATGACATTTGGTTTACTAATATGACAATCCTAACACCTATAATCTTGTTCGTTTCATTAGAATTCGATAATAAGTTTAAAATCAAATAATAAGCTTAAAAGAAGAATAGAATCATGCACAATTCGTTTTACATGTTTGAATGTAATGTATGAATGTTATGCAACGAGTGTGGTTAGAAATGACATTTGGTTTACTTATACTACAATACTAATAACTACAACCATGTTCGTTTCATTAGAATTCGATAATAAGCTTAAAATCAAAGAATAAGCTTAAAAGTAGAATAGAAGCATGCACAATTCGTTGTACATGTTTGAATGTAATGTATGAATGTTATGCAACGAGTGTGGTTAGAAATGACATTTGGTTTACTAATATGAAAATCCTAACACCTACAATCATATTCGGTTCATTAGAATTCGAAAATAAGCTTAAAATCAAAGAATAAGCTTAAAAGCAGAATAGAATCATACACAATTCGTTTTACATGTTTGAATGTAATGTATGAATGTTATGCAACGAGTGTGGTTAGAAATGACATTTGGTTTACTTATACTACAATACTAATAACTACAATCATGTTCGTTTCATTAGAATTCGATAATAAGCTTAAAATCAAACAATAAGCTTAAAAGTAGAATATAAGCATACACAATTCGTTGTACATGTTTGAATGTAATGTATGAATGTTATGCAACGAGTGTGGTTAGAAATGACATTTGGTTTAATAATATGAAAATCCTAACACCTACAATCATATTCGGTTCATTAGAATTCGAAAATAAGCTTTAAATCAAAGAATAAGCTTAAAAGCAGAATAGAATCATGCACAATTCGTTTTACATGTTTGAATGTAATGTATGAATGTTATGCAACGAGTGTGGTTAGAAATGACATTTGGTTTACTTATACTACAATACTAATAACTACAATCTTGTTCGTTTCATTAGAATTCGATAATAAGTTCAAAATCAAATAATAAGCTTAAAAGTAGAATAGAATCATGCACAATTCATTTTACATGTTTGAATGTAATGTATGAATGTTATGCAACGAGTGTGGTTAGAAATGACATTTGGTTTACTAATATGACAATCCTAACACCTATAATCTTGTTCGTTTCATTAGAATTCGATAATAAGTTTAAAATCAAATAATAAGCTTAAAAGAAGAATAGAATCATGCACAATTCGTTTTACATGTTTGAATGTAATGTATGAATGTTATGCAACGAGTGTGGTTAGAAATGACATTTGGTTTACTTATACTACAATACTAATAACTACAACCATGTTCGTTTCATTAGAATTCGATAATAAGCTTAAAATCAAAGAATAAGCTTAAAAGTAGAATAGAAGCATGCACAATTCGTTGTACATGTTTGAATGTAATGTATGAATGTTATGCAACGAGTGTGGTTAGAAATGACATTTGGTTTACTAATATGAAAATCCTAACACCTACAATCATATTCGGTTCATTAGAATTCGAAAATAAGCTTAAAATCAAAGAATAAGCTTAAAAGCAGAATAGAATCATGCACAATTCGTTTTACATGTTTGAATGTAATGTATGAATGTTATGCAACGAGTGTGGTTAGAAATGACATTTGGTTTACTTATACTACAATACTAATAACTACAATCATGTTCGTTTCATTAGAATTCGATAATAAGCTTAAAATCAAACAATAAGCTTAAAAGTAGAATATAAGCATACACAATTCGTTGTACATGTTTGAATGTAATGTATGAATGTTATGCAACGAGTGTGGTTAGAAATGACATTTGGTTTAATAATATGAAAATCCTAACACCTACAATCATATTCGGTTCATTAGAATTCGAAAATAAGCTTTAAATCAAAGAATAAGCTTAAAAGCAGAATAGAATCATGCACAATTCGTTTTACATGTTTGAATGTAATGTATGAATGTTATGCAACGAGTGTGGTTAGAAATGACATTTGGTTTACTTATACTACAATACTAATAACTACAATCTTGTTCGTTTCATTAGAATTCGATAATAAGTTCAAAATCAAATAATAAGCTTAAAAGTAGAATAGAATCATGCACAATTCATTTTACATGTTTGAATGTAATGTATGAATGTTATGCAACGAGTGTGGTTAGAAATGACATTTGGTTTACTAATATGACAATCCTAACACCTATAATCTTGTTCGTTTCATTAGAATTCGATAATAAGTTTAAAATCAAATAATAAGCTTAAAAGAAGAATAGAATCATGCACAATTCGTTTTACATGTTTGAATGTAATGTATGAATGTTATGCAACGAGTGTGGTTAGAAATGACATTTGGTTTACTTATACTACAATACTAATAACTACAACCATGTTCGTTTCATTAGAATTCGATAATAAGCTTAAAATCAAAGAATAAGCTTAAAAGTAGAATAGAAGCATGCACAATTCGTTGTACATGTTTGAATGTAATGTATGAATGTTATGCAACGAGTGTGGTTAGAAATGACATTTGGTTTACTAATATGAAAATCCTAACACCTACAATCATATTCGGTTCATTAGAATTCGAAAATAAGCTTAAAATCAAAGAATAAGCTTAAAAGCAGAATAGAATCATGCACAATTCGTTTTACATGTTTGAATGTAATGTATGAATGTTATGCAACGAGTGTGGTTAGAAATGACATTTGGTTTACTTATACTACAATACTAATAACTACAATCATGTTCGTTTCATTAGAATTCGATAATAAGCTTAAAATCAAACAATAAGCTTAAAAGTAGAATATAAGCATACACAATTCGTTGTACATGTTTGAATGTAATGTATGAATGTTATGCAACGAGTGTGGTTAGAAATGACATTTGGTTTAATAATATGAAAATCCTAACACCTACAATCATATTCGGTTCATTAGAATTCGAAAATAAGCTTTAAATCAAAGAATAAGCTTAAAAGCAGAATAGAATCATGCACAATTCGTTTTACATGTTTGAATGTAATGTATGAATGTTATGCAACGAGTGTGGTTAGAAATGACATTTGGTTTACTAATATGACAATCCTAACACCTATAATCTTGTTCGTTTCATTAGAATTCGATAATAAGTTTAAAATCAAATAATAAGCTTAAAAGAAGAATAGAATCATGCACAATTCGTTTTACATGTTTGAATGTAATGTATGAATGTTATGCAACGAGTGTGGTTAGAAATGACATTTGGTTTACTTATACTACAATACTAATAACTACAACCATGTTCGTTTCATTAGAATTCGATAATAAGCTTAAAATCAAAGAATAAGCTTAAAAGTAGAATAGAAGCATGCACAATTCGTTGTACATGTTTGAATGTAATGTATGAATGTTATGCAACGAGTGTGGTTAGAAATGACATTTGGTTTACTAATATGAAAATCCTAACACCTACAATCATATTCGGTTCATTAGAATTCGAAAATAAGCTTAAAATCAAAGAATAAGCTTAAAAGCAGAATAGAATCATGCACAATTCGTTTTACATGTTTGAATGTAATGTATGAATGTTATGCAACGAGTGTGGTTAGAAATGACATTTGGTTTACTTATACTACAATACTAATAACTACAATCATGTTCGTTTCATTAGAATTCGATAATAAGCTTAAAATCAAACAATAAGCTTAAAAGTAGAATAGAAGCATGCACAATTCGTTGTACATGTTTGAATGTAATGTATGAATGTAATGCAACGAGTGTGGTTAGAAATGACATTTGGTATAATAATATGAAAATCCTAACACCTACAATCATATTCGGTTCATTAGAATTCGAAAATAAGCTTTAAATCAAAGAATAAGCTTAAAAGCAGAATAGAATCATGCACAATTCGTTTTACATGTTTGAATGTAATGTATGAATGTTATGCAACGAGTGTGGTTAGAAATGACATTTGGTTTACTTATACTACAATACTAATAACTACAATCTTGTTCGTTTCATTAGAATTCGATAATAAGTTCAAAATCAAATAATAAGCTTAAAAGTAGAATAGAATCATGCACAATTCATTTTACATGTTTGAATGTAATGTATGAATGTTATGCAACGAGTGTGGTTAGAAATGACATTTGGTTTACTAATATGACAATCCTAACACCTATAATCTTGTTCGTTTCATTAGAATTCGATAATAAGTTTAAAATCAAATAATAAGCTTAAAAGAAGAATAGAATCATGCACAATTCGTTTTACATGTTTGAATGTAATGTATGAATGTTATGCAACGAGTGTGGTTAGAAATGACATTTGGTTTACTTATACTACAATACTAATAACTACAACCATGTTCGTTTCATTAGAATTCGATAATAAGCTTAAAATCAAAGAATAAGCTTAAAAGTAGAATAGAAGCATGCACAATTCGTTGTACATGTTTGAATGTAATGTATGAATGTTATGCAACGAGTGTGGTTAGAAATGACATTTGGTTTACTAATATGAAAATCCTAACACCTACAATCATATTCGGTTCATTAGAATTCGAAAATAAGCTTAAAATCAAAGAATAAGCTTAAAAGCAGAATAGAATCATGCACAATTCGTTTTACATGTTTGAATGTAATGTATGAATGTTATGCAACGAGTGTGGTTAGAAATGACATTTGGTTTACTTATACTACAATACTAATAACTACAATCATGTTCGTTTCATTAGAATTCGATAATAAGCTTAAAATCAAACAATAAGCTTAAAAGTAGAATATAAGCATACACAATTCGTTGTACATGTTTGAATGTAATGTATGAATGTTATGCAACGAGTGTGGTTAGAAATGACATTTGGTTTAATAATATGAAAATCCTAACACCTACAATCATATTCGGTTCATTAGAATTCGAAAATAAGCTTTAAATCAAAGAATAAGCTTAAAAGCAGAATAGAATCATGCACAATTCGTTTTACATGTTTGAATGTAATGTATGAATGTTATGCAACGAGTGTGGTTAGAAATGACATTTGGTTTACTTATACTACAATACTAATAACTACAATCTTGTTCGTTTCATTAGAATTCGATAATAAGTTCAAAATCAAATAATAAGCTTAAAAGTAGAATAGAATCATGCACAATTCATTTTACATGTTTGAATGTAATGTATGAATGTTATGCAACGAGTGTGGTTAGAAATGACATTTGGTTTACTAATATGACAATCCTAACACCTATAATCTTGTTCGTTTCATTAGAATTCGATAATAAGTTTAAAATCAAATAATAAGCTTAAAAGAAGAATAGAATCATGCACAATTCGTTTTACATGTTTGAATGTAATGTATGAATGTTATGCAACGAGTGTGGTTAGAAATGACATTTGGTTTACTTATACTACAATACTAATAACTACAACCATGTTCGTTTCATTAGAATTCGATAATAAGCTTAAAATCAAAGAATAAGCTTAAAAGTAGAATAGAAGCATGCACAATTCGTTGTACATGTTTGAATGTAATGTATGAATGTTATGCAACGAGTGTGGTTAGAAATGACATTTGGTTTACTAATATGAAAATCCTAACACCTACAATCATATTCGGTTCATTAGAATTCGAAAATAAGCTTAAAATCAAAGAATAAGCTTAAAAGCAGAATAGAATCATGCACAATTCGTTTTACATGTTTGAATGTAATGTATGAATGTTATGCAACGAGTGTGGTTAGAAATGACATTTGGTTTACTTATACTACAATACTAATAACTACAATCATGTTCGTTTCATTAGAATTCGATAATAAGCTTAAAATCAAACAATAAGCTTAAAAGTAGAATATAAGCATACACAATTCGTTGTACATGTTTGAATGTAATGTATGAATGTTATGCAACGAGTGTGGTTAGAAATGACATTTGGTTTAATAATATGAAAATCCTAACACCTACAATCATATTCGGTTCATTAGAATTCGAAAATAAGCTTTAAATCAAAGAATAAGCTTAAAAGCAGAATAGAATCATGCACAATTCGTTTTACATGTTTGAATGTAATGTATGAATGTTATGCAACGAGTGTGGTTAGAAATGACATTTGGTTTACTTATACTACAATACTAATAACTACAATCTTGTTCGTTTCATTAGAATTCGATAATAAGTTCAAAATCAAATAATAAGCTTAAAAGTAGAATAGAATCATGCACAATTCATTTTACATGTTTGAATGTAATGTATGAATGTTATGCAACGAGTGTGGTTAGAAATGACATTTGGTTTACTAATATGACAATCCTAACACCTATAATCTTGTTCGTTTCATTAGAATTCGATAATAAGTTTAAAATCAAATAATAAGCTTAAAAGAAGAATAGAATCATGCACAATTCGTTTTACATGTTTGAATGTAATGTATGAATGTTATGCAACGAGTGTGGTTAGAAATGACATTTGGTTTACTTATACTACAATACTAATAACTACAACCATGTTCGTTTCATTAGAATTCGATAATAAGCTTAAAATCAAAGAATAAGCTTAAAAGTAGAATAGAAGCATGCACAATTCGTTTTACATGTTTGAATGTAATGTATGAATGTTATGCAACGAGTGTGGTTAGAAATGACATTTGGTTTACTTATACTACAATACTAATAACTACAACCATGTTCGTTTCATTAGAATTCGATAATAAGCTTAAAATCAAAGAATAAGCTTAAAAGTAGAATAGAAGCATGCACAATTCGTTGTACATGTTTGAATGTAATGTATGAATGTTATGCAACGAGTGTGGTTAGAAATGACATTTGGTTTACTAATATGAAAATCCTAACACCTACAATCATATTCGGTTCATTAGAATTCGAAAATAAGCTTAAAATCAAAGAATAAGCTTAAAAGCAGAATAGAATCATGCACAATTCGTTTTACATGTTTGAATGTAATGTATGAATGTTATGCAACGAGTGTGGTTAGAAATGACATTTGGTTTACTTATACTACAATACTAATAACTACAATCTTGTTCGTTTCATTAGAATTCGATAATAAGTTCAAAATCAAATAATAAGCTTAAAAGTAGAATAGAATCATGCACAATTCATTTTACATGTTTGAATGTAATGTATGAATGTTATGCAACGAGTGTGGTTAGAAATGACATTTGGTTTACTAATATGACAATCCTAACACCTATAATCTTGTTCGTTTCATTAGAATTCGATAATAAGTTTAAAATCAAATAATAAGCTTAAAAGAAGAATAGAATCATGCACAATTCGTTTTACATGTTTGAATGTAATGTATGAATGTTATGCAACGAGTGTGGTTAGAAATGACATTTGGTTTACTTATACTACAATACTAATAACTACAACCATGTTCGTTTCATTAGAATTCGATAATAAGCTTAAAATCAAAGAATAAGCTTAAAAGTAGAATAGAAGCATGCACAATTCGTTGTACATGTTTGAATGTAATGTATGAATGTTATGCAACGAGTGTGGTTAGAAATGACATTTGGTTTACTAATATGAAAATCCTAACACCTACAATCATATTCGGTTCATTAGAATTCGAAAATAAGCTTAAAATCAAAGAATAAGCTTAAAAGCAGAATAGAATCATGCACAATTCGTTTTACATGTTTGAATGTAATGTATGAATGTTATGCAACGAGTGTGGTTAGAAATGACATTTGGTTTACTTATACTACAATACTAATAACTACAATCATGTTCGTTTCATTAGAATTCGATAATAAGCTTAAAATCAAACAATAAGCTTAAAAGTAGAATAGAAGCATGCACAATTCGTTGTACATGTTTGAATGTAATGTATGAATGTAATGCAACGAGTGTGGTTAGAAATGACATTTGGTATAATAATATGAAAATCCTAACACCTACAATCATATTCGGTTCATTAGAATTCGAAAATAAGCTTTAAATCAAAGAATAAGCTTAAAAGCAGAATAGAATCATGCACAATTCGTTTTACATGTTTGAATGTAATGTATGAATGTTATGCAACGAGTGTGGTTAGAAATGACATTTGGTTTACTTATACTACAATACTAATAACTACAATCTTGTTCGTTTCATTAGAATTCGATAATAAGTTCAAAATCAAATAATAAGCTTAAAAGTAGAATAGAATCATGCACAATTCATTTTACATGTTTGAATGTAATGTATGAATGTTATGCAACGAGTGTGGTTAGAAATGACATTTGGTTTACTAATATGACAATCCTAACACCTATAATCTTGTTCGTTTCATTAGAATTCGATAATAAGTTTAAAATCAAATAATAAGCTTAAAAGAAGAATAGAATCATGCACAATTCGTTTTACATGTTTGAATGTAATGTATGAATGTTATGCAACGAGTGTGGTTAGAAATGACATTTGGTTTACTTATACTACAATACTAATAACTACAACCATGTTCGTTTCATTAGAATTCGATAATAAGCTTAAAATCAAAGAATAAGCTTAAAAGTAGAATAGAAGCATGCACAATTCGTTGTACATGTTTGAATGTAATGTATGAATGTTATGCAACGAGTGTGGTTAGAAATGACATTTGGTTTACTAATATGAAAATCCTAACACCTACAATCATATTCGGTTCATTAGAATTCGAAAATAAGCTTAAAATCAAAGAATAAGCTTAAAAGCAGAATAGAATCATGCACAATTCGTTTTACATGTTTGAATGTAATGTATGAATGTTATGCAACGAGTGTGGTTAGAAATGACATTTGGTTTACTTATACTACAATACTAATAACTACAATCATGTTCGTTTCATTAGAATTCGATAATAAGCTTAAAATCAAACAATAAGCTTAAAAGTAGAATATAAGCATACACAATTCGTTGTACATGTTTGAATGTAATGTATGAATGTTATGCAACGAGTGTGGTTAGAAATGACATTTGGTTTAATAATATGAAAATCCTAACACCTACAATCATATTCGGTTCATTAGAATTCGAAAATAAGCTTTAAATCAAAGAATAAGCTTAAAAGCAGAATAGAATCATGCACAATTCGTTTTACATGTTTGAATGTAATGTATGAATGTTATGCAACGAGTGTGGTTAGAAATGACATTTGGTTTACTTATACTACAATACTAATAACTACAATCTTGTTCGTTTCATTAGAATTCGATAATAAGTTCAAAATCAAATAATAAGCTTAAAAGTAGAATAGAATCATGCACAATTCATTTTACATGTTTGAATGTAATGTATGAATGTTATGCAACGAGTGTGGTTAGAAATGACATTTGGTTTACTAATATGACAATCCTAACACCTATAATCTTGTTCGTTTCATTAGAATTCGATAATAAGTTTAAAATCAAATAATAAGCTTAAAAGAAGAATAGAATCATGCACAATTCGTTTTACATGTTTGAATGTAATGTATGAATGTTATGCAACGAGTGTGGTTAGAAATGACATTTGGTTTACTTATACTACAATACTAATAACTACAACCATGTTCGTTTCATTAGAATTCGATAATAAGCTTAAAATCAAAGAATAAGCTTAAAAGTAGAATAGAAGCATGCACAATTCGTTGTACATGTTTGAATGTAATGTATGAATGTTATGCAACGAGTGTGGTTAGAAATGACATTTGGTTTACTAATATGAAAATCCTAACACCTACAATCATATTCGGTTCATTAGAATTCGAAAATAAGCTTAAAATCAAAGAATAAGCTTAAAAGCAGAATAGAATCATGCACAATTCGTTTTACATGTTTGAATGTAATGTATGAATGTTATGCAACGAGTGTGGTTAGAAATGACATTTGGTTTACTTATACTACAATACTAATAACTACAATCATGTTCGTTTCATTAGAATTCGATAATAAGCTTAAAATCAAACAATAAGCTTAAAAGTAGAATAGAAGCATGCACAATTCGTTGTACATGTTTGAATGTAATGTATGAATGTAATGCAACGAGTGTGGTTAGAAATGACATTTGGTATAATAATATGAAAATCCTAACACCTACAATCATATTCGGTTCATTAGAATTCGAAAATAAGCTTAAAATGAAAGAATAAGCTTAAAAGTAGAATAGAAGCATGCACAATTCGTTGTACATGTTTGAATGTCATGTATGAATGTTATGCAACGAGTGTGGTTAGAAATGACATTTGGTTTACTAATATGACAATCCTAACACCTACAATCATGTTCGTTTCATTAGAATTCGAAAATAAGCTTAAAATCAAAGAATAAGCTTAAAAGTAGAATAGAAGCATGCACAATTCGTTGTACATGTTTGAATGTCATGTATGAATGTTATGCAACGAGTGTGGTTAGAAATGACATTTGGTTTACTAATATGACAATCCTAACACCTACAATCATGTTCGGTTCATTAGAATTCGAAAATAAGCTTAAAATGAAAGAATAAGCTTAAAAGTAGAATAGAAGCATGCACAATTCGTTGTACATGTTTGAATGTAATGTATGAATGTTATGCAACGAGTGTGGTTAGAAATGACATTTGGTTTATTTATTTGGCAATCCTAACACCTACAATCATGTTCATTTCATTAGAATTCGATAATAACCTTAAAATCAAAGAATAAGCTTAAAAGTAGAATAGAAGCATGCACAATTCGTTGTACATGTTTAAATGTAATGTATGAATGTTATGCAACGAATGTGGTTAGAAATGAAATTTGGTTTACTTATATGACAATCCTAACACCTATAATCATGTTCGTTTCATTAGAATTCGAAAATAAGTTTAAAATAAAAGAATACGCTTAAAAGTAGAATAGAATCATGCACAATTCGTTGTACATGTTTGAATGTAATGTATGAATGTTATGCAACGAGTGTGGTTCAAAATGACATTTGGTTTACTTAAATGAAAATCCTAACACCTATAATCATGTTCGTTTCATTAGAATTCGACAATAAGCTTAAAATCAAAGAATAAACTGAAAAGTAGAATAGAAGCATGCACATTTCGTTGTACATGTTTTAATGTAATGTGTGAATGTTATGCAACTAGTGTGGTTAGAAATGACATTTGGTTTATTTATATGACAATCCTAATACCTACAATCATGTTCGTTTCATTAGAATTCGATAATAAGTTTAAAATCAAAGAATAAGCTTAAAACTAGAATGGAAGCATGCACAATTCGTTTTACATGTTTGAATGTAATGTAGGAATGTTATGCAACGAGTGTGGTTAGAAATGACATTTGGTTTACTTATACTACAATACTAATAACTACAATCATGTTCGTTTCAATAGAATTCGAAAATAAGCTTAAAATCAAATAATAAGCTTAAAAGTAGAATAGAAGCATGCACAGTTCGTTTTACATGTTTTAATGTAATGTATGAATGTTATGCAATGAGTGTGGTTAGAAATGACATTTGATTTACTTATATAACAATCCTAATACCTACAATCGTATTCGTTTCATTAAAATTCGAAAAAAAAGCTTAAAAGTAGAATAGAAGACTGCACAATTCGTTTTACAAGTTTGCATGTAATGCATGAATGTTATGCAACGGGTGTGGTTTAGAATGACATTTGGTTTACTAATATGACAATCCTAACACCTACAATCATGTTCGTTTCATTAGAATTCGAAAATCAGCTTTAAATTAAAGAATAAGCTTAAAAGTAGAATATAAGCATGCACAATTCGTTGTACATGTTTGAATGTAATGTATGAATGTTATGCAACGAATATTGTTAGAAATGACATTTGGTTTACTTATATGACAATCCTAACACCTATAATCATGTTCGTTTCATTAGAATTCGAAAATAAGCTTAAAATCAAAGAATACGCTTAAAAGTAGAATAGAATCATGCACAATTCGTTTTACATGTTTGAATGTAATGTATGAATGTTATGCAACGAGTGTGGTTAGAAATGACATTTGGTTTACTTATACTACAATACTAATAACTACATTCATGTTCGTTTCATTAGAATTCCATAATAAGCTTAAAATCAAAGAATAAGCTTAAAAGTAGAATATAAGCATACACAATTCGTTGTACATGTTTGAATGTAATGTATGAATGTTATGCAACGTATGTGGTTAGAAATGACATTTGGTTTAATAATATGAAAATCCTAACACCTACAATCATATTCGGTTCATTAGAATTCGAAAATAAGCTTTAAATCAAAGAATAAGCTTAAAAGCAGAATAGAATCATGCACAATTCGTTTTACATGTTTGAATGTAATGTATGAATGTTATGCAACGAGTGTGGTTAGAAATGACATTTGGTTTACTTATACTACAATACTAATAACTACAATCTTGTTCGTTTCATTAGAATTCGATAATAAGTTCAAAATCAAATAATAAGCTTAAAAGTAGAATAGAATCATGCACAATTCATTTTACATGTTTGAATGTAATGTATGAATGTTATGCAACGAGTGTGGTTAGAAATGACATTTGGTTTACTAATATGACAATCCTAACACCTATAATCTTGTTCGTTTCATTAGAATTCGATAATAAGTTTAAAATCAAATAATAAGCTTAAAAGAAGAATAGAATCATGCACAATTCGTTTTACATGTTTGAATGTAATGTATGAATGTTATGCAACGAGTGTGGTTAGAAATGACATTTGGTTTACTTATACTACAATACTAATAACTACAACCATGTTCGTTTCATTAGAATTCGATAATAAGCTTAAAATCAAAGAATAAGCTTAAAAGTAGAATAGAAGCATGCACAATTCGTTGTACATGTTTGAATGTAATGTATGAATGTTATGCAACGAGTGTGGTTAGAAATGACATTTGGTTTACTAATATGAAAATCCTAACACCTACAATCATATTCGGTTCATTAGAATTCGAAAATAAGCTTAAAATCAAAGAATAAGCTTAAAAGCAGAATAGAATCATGCACAATTCGTTTTACATGTTTGAATGTAATGTATGAATGTTATGCAACGAGTGTGGTTAGAAATGACATTTGGTTTACTTATACTACAATACTAATAACTACAATCATGTTCGTTTCATTAGAATTCGATAATAAGCTTAAAATCAAACAATAAGCTTAAAAGTAGAATATAAGCATACACAATTCGTTGTACATGTTTGAATGTAATGTATGAATGTTATGCAACGAGTGTGGTTAGAAATGACATTTGGTTTAATAATATGAAAATCCTAACACCTACAATCATATTCGGTTCATTAGAATTCGAAAATAAGCTTTAAATCAAAGAATAAGCTTAAAAGCAGAATAGAATCATGCACAATTCGTTTTACATGTTTGAATGTAATGTATGAATGTTATGCAACGAGTGTGGTTAGAAATGACATTTGGTTTACTTATACTACAATACTAATAACTACAATCTTGTTCGTTTCATTAGAATTCGATAATAAGTTCAAAATCAAATAATAAGCTTAAAAGTAGAATAGAATCATGCACAATTCATTTTACATGTTTGAATGTAATGTATGAATGTTATGCAACGAGTGTGGTTAGAAATGACATTTGGTTTACTAATATGACAATCCTAACACCTATAATCTTGTTCGTTTCATTAGAATTCGATAATAAGTTTAAAATCAAATAATAAGCTTAAAAGAAGAATAGAATCATGCACAATTCGTTTTACATGTTTGAATGTAATGTATGAATGTTATGCAACGAGTGTGGTTAGAAATGACATTTGGTTTACTTATACTACAATACTAATAACTACAACCATGTTCGTTTCATTAGAATTCGATAATAAGCTTAAAATCAAAGAATAAGCTTAAAAGTAGAATAGAAGCATGCACAATTCGTTGTACATGTTTGAATGTAATGTATGAATGTTATGCAACGAGTGTGGTTAGAAATGACATTTGGTTTACTAATATGAAAATCCTAACACCTACAATCATATTCGGTTCATTAGAATTCGAAAATAAGCTTAAAATCAAAGAATAAGCTTAAAAGCAGAATAGAATCATGCACAATTCGTTTTACATGTTTGAATGTAATGTATGAATGTTATGCAACGAGTGTGGTTAGAAATGACATTTGGTTTACTTATACTACAATACTAATAACTACAATCATGTTCGTTTCATTAGAATTCGATAATAAGCTTAAAATCAAACAATAAGCTTAAAAGTAGAATAGAAGCATGCACAATTCGTTGTACATGTTTGAATGTAATGTATGAATGTAATGCAACGAGTGTGGTTAGAAATGACATTTGGTATAATAATATGAAAATCCTAACACCTACAATCATATTCGGTTCATTAGAATTCGAAAATAAGCTTTAAATCAAAGAATAAGCTTAAAAGCAGAATAGAATCATGCACAATTCGTTTTACATGTTTGAATGTAATGTATGAATGTTATGCAACGAGTGTGGTTAGAAATGACATTTGGTTTACTTATACTACAATACTAATAACTACAATCTTGTTCGTTTCATTAGAATTCGATAATAAGTTCAAAATCAAATAATAAGCTTAAAAGTAGAATAGAATCATGCACAATTCATTTTACATGTTTGAATGTAATGTATGAATGTTATGCAACGAGTGTGGTTAGAAATGACATTTGGTTTACTAATATGACAATCCTAACACCTATAATCTTGTTCGTTTCATTAGAATTCGATAATAAGTTTAAAATCAAATAATAAGCTTAAAAGAAGAATAGAATCATGCACAATTCGTTTTACATGTTTGAATGTAATGTATGAATGTTATGCAACGAGTGTGGTTAGAAATGACATTTGGTTTACTTATACTACAATACTAATAACTACAACCATGTTCGTTTCATTAGAATTCGATAATAAGCTTAAAATCAAAGAATAAGCTTAAAAGTAGAATAGAAGCATGCACAATTCGTTGTACATGTTTGAATGTAATGTATGAATGTTATGCAACGAGTGTGGTTAGAAATGACATTTGGTTTACTAATATGAAAATCCTAACACCTACAATCATATTCGGTTCATTAGAATTCGAAAATAAGCTTAAAATCAAAGAATAAGCTTAAAAGCAGAATAGAATCATGCACAATTCGTTTTACATGTTTGAATGTAATGTATGAATGTTATGCAACGAGTGTGGTTAGAAATGACATTTGGTTTACTTATACTACAATACTAATAACTACAATCATGTTCGTTTCATTAGAATTCGATAATAAGCTTAAAATCAAACAATAAGCTTAAAAGTAGAATATAAGCATACACAATTCGTTGTACATGTTTGAATGTAATGTATGAATGTTATGCAACGAGTGTGGTTAGAAATGACATTTGGTTTAATAATATGAAAATCCTAACACCTACAATCATATTCGGTTCATTAGAATTCGAAAATAAGCTTTAAATCAAAGAATAAGCTTAAAAGCAGAATAGAATCATGCACAATTCGTTTTACATGTTTGAATGTAATGTATGAATGTTATGCAACGAGTGTGGTTAGAAATGACATTTGGTTTACTTATACTACAATACTAATAACTACAATCTTGTTCGTTTCATTAGAATTCGATAATAAGTTCAAAATCAAATAATAAGCTTAAAAGTAGAATAGAATCATGCACAATTCATTTTACATGTTTGAATGTAATGTATGAATGTTATGCAACGAGTGTGGTTAGAAATGACATTTGGTTTACTAATATGACAATCCTAACACCTATAATCTTGTTCGTTTCATTAGAATTCGATAATAAGTTTAAAATCAAATAATAAGCTTAAAAGAAGAATAGAATCATGCACAATTCGTTTTACATGTTTGAATGTAATGTATGAATGTTATGCAACGAGTGTGGTTAGAAATGACATTTGGTTTACTTATACTACAATACTAATAACTACAACCATGTTCGTTTCATTAGAATTCGATAATAAGCTTAAAATCAAAGAATAAGCTTAAAAGTAGAATAGAAGCATGCACAATTCGTTGTACATGTTTGAATGTAATGTATGAATGTTATGCAACGAGTGTGGTTAGAAATGACATTTGGTTTACTAATATGAAAATCCTAACACCTACAATCATATTCGGTTCATTAGAATTCGAAAATAAGCTTAAAATCAAAGAATAAGCTTAAAAGCAGAATAGAATCATGCACAATTCGTTTTACATGTTTGAATGTAATGTATGAATGTTATGCAACGAGTGTGGTTAGAAATGACATTTGGTTTACTTATACTACAATACTAATAACTACAATCATGTTCGTTTCATTAGAATTCGATAATAAGCTTAAAATCAAACAATAAGCTTAAAAGTAGAATAGAAGCATGCACAATTCGTTGTACATGTTTGAATGTAATGTATGAATGTAATGCAACGAGTGTGGTTAGAAATGACATTTGGTATAATAATATGAAAATCCTAACACCTACAATCATATTCGGTTCATTAGAATTCGAAAATAAGCTTTAAATCAAAGAATAAGCTTAAAAGCAGAATAGAATCATGCACAATTCGTTTTACATGTTTGAATGTAATGTATGAATGTTATGCAACGAGTGTGGTTAGAAATGACATTTGGTTTACTTATACTACAATACTAATAACTACAATCTTGTTCGTTTCATTAGAATTCGATAATAAGTTCAAAATCAAATAATAAGCTTAAAAGTAGAATAGAATCATGCACAATTCATTTTACATGTTTGAATGTAATGTATGAATGTTATGCAACGAGTGTGGTTAGAAATGACATTTGGTTTACTAATATGACAATCCTAACACCTATAATCTTGTTCGTTTCATTAGAATTCGATAATAAGTTTAAAATCAAATAATAAGCTTAAAAGAAGAATAGAATCATGCACAATTCGTTTTACATGTTTGAATGTAATGTATGAATGTTATGCAACGAGTGTGGTTAGAAATGACATTTGGTTTACTAATATGACAATCCTAACACCTACAATCATGTTCGGTTCATTAGAATTCGAAAATAAGCTTAAAATCAAAGAATAAGCTTAAAAGTAGAATAGAAGAATGCACAATTCGTTGTACATGTTTGAATGTAATGTGTGAATGTTATGCAACGAGTGTTATTAGATATGACATTTGGTTTACTTATATGACAATCCTAAGACCTACAATCATGTTCGTTTCATTAGAATTCGAAAATAAGGTTAAAATCAAAGATTAAGCTTAAAAGTAGAATAGAAGCATTCACAATTCGTTGTACATGTTTGAATGTCATGTATGAATGTTGTGTGACGAGTGTGGATAGAAATGACATTTGGTTTACTTATTTGACAATCCTAACACCTACAATCATGTTCGTTTCATTAGAATTCGAAAATAAGCTTAAAATCAAAGAATAAGCTTAAAAACAAAACAGAAGCATGCACAGTTCGTTTTACATGTTTTAATGTAATGTATGAATGTTATGCAATGAGTGTGGTGAGAAATGACATTTGGTTTACTTATATAACAATCCTAATACCTACAATCGTATTCGTTTCATTAAAATTCGAAAAAAAAGCTTAAAAGTAGAATAGAAGAATGCACAATTCGTTGTACATGTTCGCATGTAATGTATGAATGTTATGCAACGAGTGTGGTTCGAAATGACATTTGGTTTACTTATATGAAAATCCTAACACCTATAATTATGTTCGTTTCATTAGAATTCGAAAATAAGCTTAAAATCAAAGAATAAACTTAAAAGTAGAATAGAAGCATGCACAATTCGTTGTACATGTTTGAATGTAATGTATGAATGTTATGCAACGAGTGTGGTTAGAAATGACATTTGGTTTACTAATATGACAATCCTAACACCTACAATCATATTCGGTTCATTAGAATTCGAAAATAAGCTTTAAATCAAAGAATAAGCTTAAAAGCAGAATAGAATCATGCACAATTCGTTTTACATGTTTGAATGTAATGTATGAATGTTATGCAACGAGTGTGGTTAGAAATGACATTTGGTTTACTTATACTACAATACTAATAACTACAATCTTGTTCGTTTCATTAGAATTCGATAATAAGTTCAAAATCAAATAATAAGCTTAAAAGTAGAATAGAATCATGCACAATTCATTTTACATGTTTGAATGTAATGTATGAATGTTATGCAACGAGTGTGGTTAGAAATGACATTTGGTTTACTAATATGACAATCCTAACACCTATAATCTTGTTCGTTTCATTAGAATTCGATAATAAGTTTAAAATCAAATAATAAGCTTAAAAGAAGAATAGAATCATGCACAATTCGTTTTACATGTTTGAATGTAATGTATGAATGTTATGCAACGAGTGTGGTTAGAAATGACATTTGGTTTACTTATACTACAATACTAATAACTACAACCATGTTCGTTTCATTAGAATTCGATAATAAGCTTAAAATCAAAGAATAAGCTTAAAAGTAGAATAGAAGCATGCACAATTCGTTGTACATGTTTGAATGTAATGTATGAATGTTATGCAACGAGTGTGGTTAGAAATGACATTTGGTTTACTAATATGACAATCCTAACACCTACAATCATGTTCGGTTCAATAGAATTCGAAAATAAGCTTAAAATCAAATAATAAGCTTAAAAGTAGAATATAAGCATACACAATTCGTTGTACATGTTTGAATGTAATGTATGAATGTTATGCAACGAGTGTGGTTAGAAATGACATTTGGTTTAATAATATGAAAATCCTAACACCTACAATCATATTCGGTTCATTAGAATTCGAAAATAAGCTTTAAATCAAAGAATAAGCTTAAAAGCAGAATAGAATCATGCACAATTCGTTTTACATGTTTGAATGTAATGTATGAATGTTATGCAACGAGTGTGGTTAGAAATGACATTTGGTTTACTTATACTACAATACTAATAACTACAATCTTGTTCGTTTCATTAGAATTCGATAATAAGTTCAAAATCAAATAATAAGCTTAAAAGTAGAATAGAATCATGCACAATTCATTTTACATGTTTGAATGTAATGTATGAATGTTATGCAACGAGTGTGGTTAGAAATGACATTTGGTTTACTAATATGACAATCCTAACACCTATAATCTTGTTCGTTTCATTAGAATTCGATAATAAGTTTAAAATCAAATAATAAGCTTAAAAGAAGAATAGAATCATGCACAATTCGTTTTACATGTTTGAATGTAATGTATGAATGTTATGCAACGAGTGTGGTTAGAAATGACATTTGGTTTACTTATACTACAATACTAATAACTACAACCATGTTCGTTTCATTAGAATTCGATAATAAGCTTAAAATCAAAGAATAAGCTTAAAAGTAGAATAGAAGCATGCACAATTCGTTGTACATGTTTGAATGTAATGTATGAATGTTATGCAACGAGTGTGGTTAGAAATGACATTTGGTTTACTAATATGAAAATCCTAACACCTACAATCATATTCGGTTCATTAGAATTCGAAAATAAGCTTAAAATCAAAGAATAAGCTTAAAAGCAGAATAGAATCATGCACAATTCGTTTTACATGTTTGAATGTAATGTATGAATGTTATGCAACGAGTGTGGTTAGAAATGACATTTGGTTACTTATACTACAATACTAATAACTACAATCATGTTCGTTTCATTAGAATTCGATAATAAGCTTAAAATCAAACAATAAGCTTAAAAGTAGAATAGAAGCATGCACAATTCGTTGTACATGTTTGAATGTAATGTATGAATGTAATGCAACGAGTGTGGTTAGAAATGACATTTGGTATACTAATATGACAATCCTAACACCTACAATCATGTTCGGTTCATTAGAATTCGAAAATAAGCTTAAAATGAAAGAATAAGCTTAAAAGTAGAATAGAAGCATGCACAATTCGTTGTACATGTTTGAATGTAATGTGTGAATGTTATGCAACGAGTGTTGTTAGATATGACATTTGGTTTACTTATATGACAATCCTAAGACCTACAATCATGTTCGTTTCATTAGAATTCGAAAATAAGCTTAAAATCAAAGATTAAGCTTAAAAGTAGAATAGAAGCATTCACAATTCGTTGTACATGTTTGAATGTCATGTATGAATGTTGTGTGACGAGTGTGGATAGAAATGACATTTGGTTTACTAATATGGCAATCCTAACACCTACAATCATGTTCGTTTCATTAGAATTCGATAATAACCTTAAAATCAAAGAATAAGCTTAAAAGTAGGATAGAAGCATGTAGAATTCGTTGTACATGTTTGAATGTAATGTGTGATTGTTATGCAACGAGTGTTGTTAGATATGACATTTGGTTTACTTATATGACAATCCTAAGACCTACAATCATGTTCGTTTCATTAGAATTCGAAAATAAGGTTAAAATCAAAGATTAAGCTTAAAAGTAGAATAGAAGCATTCACAATTCGTTGTACATGTTTGAATGTCATGTATGAATGTTGTGTGACGAGTGTGGATAGAAATGACATTTGGTTTACTTATTTGACAATCCTAACACCTACAATCATGTTCGTTTCATTAGAATTCGAAAATAAGCTTAAAATCAAAGAATAAGCTTAAAAACAGAACAGAAGCATGCACAGTTCGTTTTACATGTTTTAATGTAATGTATGAATGTTATGCAATGAGTGTGGTGAGAAATGACATTTGGTTTACTTATATAACAATCCTAATACCTACAATCGTATTCGTTTCATTAAAATTCGAAAAAAAAGCTTAAAAGTAGAATAGAAGAATGCACAATTCGTTGTACATGTTCGCATGTAATGTATGAATGTTATGCAACGAGTGTGGTTCGAAATGACATTTGGTTTACTTATATGAAAATCCTAACACCTATAATTATGTTCGTTTCATTAGAATTCGAAAATAAGCTTAAAATCAAAGAATAAACTTAAAAGTAGAATAGAAGCATGCACAATTCGTTGTACATGTTTGAATGTAATGTATGAATGTTATGCAACGAGTGTGGTTAGAAATGACATTTGGTTTACTAATATGACAATCCTAACACCTACAATCATGTTCGGTTCATTAGAATTCGAAAATAAGCTTAAAATGAAAGAATAAGCTTAAAAGTAGAATAGAAGAATGCACAATTCGTTGTACATGTTTGAATGTAATGTGTGAATGTTATGCAACGAGTGTTGTTAGATATGACATTTGGTTTACTTATATGACAATCCTAAGACCTACAATCATGTTCGTTTCATTAGAATTCGAAAATAAGGTTAAAATCAAAGATTAAGCTTAAAAGTAGAATAGAAGCATTCACAATTCGTTGTACATGTTTGAATGTCATGTATGAATGTTGTGTGACGAGTGTGGATAGAAATGACATTTGGTTTACTTATTTGACAATCCTAACACCTACAATCATGTTCGTTTCATTAGAATTCGAAAATAAGCTTAAAATCAAAGAATAAGCTTAAAAACAGAACAGAAGCATGCACAGTTCGTTTTACATGTTTTAATGTAATGTATGAATGTTATGCAATGAGTGTGGTGAGAAATGACATTTGGTTTACTTATATAACAATCCTAATACCTACAATCGTATTCGTTTCATTAAAATTCGTAAAAAAAGCTTAAAAGTAGAATAGAAGAATGCACAATTCGTTGTACATGTTCGCATGTAATGTATGAATGTTATGCAACGAGTGTGGTTCGAAATGACATTTGGTTTACTTATATGAAAATCCTAACACCTATAATTATGTTCGTTTCATTAGAATTCGAAAATAAGCTTAAAATCAAAGAATAAACTTAAAAGTAGAATAGAAGCATGCACAATTCGTTGTACATGTTTGAATGTAATGTATGAATGTTATGCAACGAGTGTGGTTAGAAATGACATTTGGTTTACTAATATGACAATCCTAACACCTACAATCATGTTCGGTTCATTAGAATTCGAAAATAAGCTTTAAATCAAAGAATAAGCTTAAAAGCAGAATAGAATCATGCACAATTCGTTTTACATGTTTGAATGTAATGTATGAATGTTATGCAACGAGTGTGGTTAGAAATGACATTTGGTTTACTTATACTACAATACTAATAACTACAATCTTGTTCGTTTCATTAAAATTCGATAATAAGTTCAAAATCAAATAATAAGCTTAAAAGTAGAATAGAATCATGCACAATTCATTTTACATGTTTGAATGTAATGTATGAATGTTATGCAACGAGTGTGGTTAGAAATGACATTTGGTTTACTAATATGACAATCCTAACACCTATAATCTTGTTCGTTTCATTAGAATTCGATAATAAGTTTAAAATCAAATAATAAGCTTAAAAGAAGAATAGAATCATGCACAATTCGTTTTACATGTTTGAATGTAATGTATGAATGTTATGCAACGAGTGTGGTTAGAAATGACATTTGGTTTACTTATACTACAATACTAATAACTACAACCATGTTCGTTTCATTAGAATTCGATAATAAGGTTAAAATCAAAGATTAAGCTTAAAAGTAGAATAGAAGCATTCACAATTCGTTGTACATGTTTGAATGTCATGTATGAATGTTGTGTGACGAGTGTGGATAGAAATGACATTTGGTTTACTTATTTGACAATCCTAACACCTACAATCATGTTCGTTTCATTAGAATTCGAAAATAAGCTTAAAATCAAAGAATAAGCTTAAAAACAGAACAGAAGCATGCACAGTTCGTTTTACATGTTTTAATGTAATGTATGAATGTTATGCAATGAGTGTGGTGAGAAATGACATTTGGTTTACTTATATAACAATCCTAATACCTACAATCGTATTCGTTTCATTAAAATTCGAAAAAAAAGCTTAAAAGTAGAATAGAAGAATGCACAATTCGTTGTACATGTTCGCATGTAATGTATGAATGTTATGCAACGAGTGTGGTTCGAAATGACATTTGGTTTACTTATATGAAAATCCTAACACCTATAATTATGTTCGTTTCATTAGAATTCGAAAATAAGCTTAAAATCAAAGAATAAACTTAAAAGTAGAATAGAAGCATGCACAATTCGTTGTACATGTTTGAATGTAATGTATGAATGTTATGCAACGAGTGTGGTTAGAAATGACATTTGGTTTACTAATATGACAATCCTAACACCTACAATCATGTTCGGTTCATTAGAATTCGAAAATAAGCTTAAAATCAAAGAATAAGCTTAAAAGTAGAATATAAGCATACACAATTCGTTGTACATGTTTGAATGTAATGTATGAATGTTATGCAACGAGTGTGGTTAGAAATGACATTTGGTTTACTAATATGAAAATCCTAACACCTACAATCATATTCGGTTCATTAGAATTCGAAAATAAGCTTAAAATCAAAGAATAAGCGTAAAAGCAGAATAGAATCATGCACAATTCGTTTTACATGTTTGAATGTAATGTATGAATGTTATGCAACGAGTGTGGTTAGAAATGACATTTGGTTTACTAATATGACAATCCTAACACCTACAATCATGTTCGGTTCATTAGAATTCGAAAATAAGCTTAAAATGAAAGAATAAGCTTAAAAGTAGAATAGAAGAATGCACAATTCGTTGTACATGTTTGAATGTAATGTGTGAATGTTATGCAACGAGTGTTGTTAGATATGACATTTGGTTTACTTATATGACAATCCTAAGACCTACAATCATGTTCGTTTCATTAGAATCCGAAAATAAGCTTAAAATCAAAGATTAAGCTTAAAAGTAGAATAGAAGCATTCACAATTCGTTGTACATGTTTGAATGTCATGTATGAATGTTGTGTGACGAGTGTGGATAGAAATGACATTTGGTTTACTAATATGACAATCCTAACACCTACAATCATGTTCGTTTCATTAGAATTCGATAATAACCTTAAAATCAAAGAATAAGCTTAAAAGTAGGATAGAAGCATGTAGAATTCGTTGTACATGTTTGAATGTAATGTGTGAATGTTATGCAACGAGTGTTGTTAGATATGACATTTGGTTTACTTATATGACAATCCTAAGACCTACAATCATGTTCGTTTCATTAGAATTCGAAAATAAGGTTAAAATCAAAGATTAAGCTTAAAAGTAGAATAGAAGCATTCACAATTCGTTGTACATGTTTGAATGTCATGTATGAATGTTGTGTGACGAGTGTGGATAGAAATGACATTTGGTTTACTTATTTGACAATCCTAACACCTACAATCATGTTCGTTTCATTAGAATTCGAAAATAAGCTTAAAATCAAAGAATAAACTTAAAAACAGAACAGAAGCATGCACAGTTCGTTTTACATGTTTTAATGTAATGTATGAATGTTATGCAATGAGTGTGGTGAGAAATGACATTTGGTTTACTTATATAACAATCCTAATACCTACAATCGTATTCGTTTCATTAAAATTCGAAAAAAAAGCTTAAAAGTAGAATAGAAGAATGCACAATTCGTTGTACATGTTCGCATGTAATGTATGAATGTTATGCAACGAGTGTGGTTCGAAATGACATTTGGTTTACTTATATGAAAATCCTAACACCTATAATTATGTTCGTTTCATTAGAATTCGAAAATAAGCTTAAAATCAAAGAATAAACTTAAAAGTAGAATAGAAGCATGCACAATTCGTTGTACATGTTTGAATGTAATGTATGAATGTTATGCAACGAGTGTGGTTAGAAATGACATTTGGTTTACTAATATGACAATCCTAACACCTACAATCATGTTCGGTTCATTAGAATTCGAAAATAAGCTTAAAATCAAAGAATAAGCTTAAAAGTAGAATATAAGCATACACAATTCGTTGTACATGTTTGAATGTAATGTATGAATGTTATGCAACGAGTGTGGTTAGAAATGACATTTGGTTTACTAATATGAAAATCCTAACACCTACAATCATATTCGGTTCATTAGAATTCGAAAATAAGCTTAAAATCAAAGAATAAGCGTAAAAGCAGAATAGAATCATGCACAATTCGTTTTACATGTTTGAATGTAATGTATGAATGTTATGCAACGAGTGTGGTTAGAAATGACATTTGGTTTACTTATACTACAATACTAATAACTACAATCATGTTCGGTTCATTAGAATCCGAAAATAAGCTTAAAATGAAAGAATAAGCTTAAAAGTAGAATAGAAGCATGCACAATTCGTTGTACATGTTCGAATGTAATGTATGAATGTTATGCAACGAGTGTGGTTCGAAATGACATTTGGTTTACTTATATGAAAATTCTGACACCTATAATTATGTTCGTTTCATTAGAATTCGAAAATAAGCTTAAAATCAAAGAATAAGCTTAAAAGTAGAATAGAAGCATGCACAATTCGTTGTACATGTTTGAATGTAATGTATGAATGTTATGCAACGAGTGTGGTTAGAAATGACATTTGGTTTACTAATATGACAATCCTAACACCTACAATCATGTTCGGTTCATTAGAACTCGAAAATAAGCTTAAAATGAAAGAATAAGCTTAAAAGTAGAATAAAAGCATGCACAATTCGTTGTACATGTTTGAATGTAATGTATGAATGTTATGCAACGAGTGTGGTTAGAAATGACATTTGGTTTATTTATTTGGCAATCCTAACACCTACAATCATGTTCATTTCATTAGAATTCGATAATAACCTTAAAATCAAAGAATAAGCTTAAAAGTAGGATAGAAGCATGTAGAATTCGTTGTACATGTTTGAATGTAATGTGTGAATGTTATGCAACGAGTGTAGTTAGATATGACATTTGGTTTACTTATATGACAATCCTAAGACCTACAATCATGTTCGTTTCATTAGAATTCGAAAATAAGCTTAAAATCAAAGAATAAGCTTAAAAGTAGAATAGAAGCATGCACAATTCGTTGTACATGTTTGAATGTAATGTATGAATGTTATGCAACGAGTGTGGTTAGAAATGACATTTGGTTTACTAATATGACAATCCTAACACCTACAATCATGTTCGGTTCATTAGAATTCGAAAATAAGCTTAAAATGAAAGAATAAGCTTAAAAAGTAGAATAGAAGCATGCACAATTCGTTGTACATGTTTGAATGTAATGTATGAATGTTATGCAATGAGTGTGGTTAGAAATGACATTTGGTTTATTTATTTGGCAATCCTAACACCTACAATCATGTTCATTTCATTAGAATTCGATAATAACCTTAAAATCAAAGAATAAGCTTAAAAGTAGAATAGAAGCATGCACAATTCGTTGTACATGTTTAAATGTAATGTATGAATGTTATGCAACGAATGTGGTTAGAAATGAAATTTGGTTTACTTATATGACAATCCTAACACCTATAATCATGTTCGTTTCATTAGAATTCGAAAATAAGTTTAAAATCAAAGAATACGCTTAAAAGTAGAATAGAATCATGCACAATTCGTTGTACATGTTTGAATGTAATGTATGAATGTTATGCAACGAGTGTGGTTCAAAATGACATTTTGGTTTACTTATATGAAAATCCTAACACCTATAATCATGTTCGTTTCATTAGAATTCGACAATAAGCTTAAAATCAAAGAATAAACTTAAAACTAGAATGGAAGCATGCACAATTCGTTTTACATGTTTGAATGTAATGTAGGAATGTTATGCAACGAGTGTGGTTAGAAATGACATTTGGTTTACTTATACTACAATACTAATAACTACAATCATGTTCGTTTCAATAGAATTCGAAAATAAGCTTAAAATCAAATAATAAGCTTAAAAGTAGAATAGAAGCATGCACAGTTCGTTTTACATGTTTTAATGTAATGTATGAATGTTATGCAATGAGTGTGGTTAGAAATGACATTTGGTTTACTTATATAACAATCCTAATACCTACAATCGTATTCGTTTCATTAAAATTCGAAAAAAAAGCTTAAAAGTAGAATAGAAGAATGCACAATTCGTTTTACAAGTTTGCATGTAATGCATGAATGTTATGCAACGGGTGTGGTTTAGAATGACATTTGGTTTACTAATATGACAATCCTAACACCTACAATCATGTTCGTTTCATTAGAATTCGAAAATCAGCTTTAAATTAAAGAATAAGCTTAAAAGTAGAATATAAGCATGCACAATTCGTTGTACATGTTTGAATGTAATGTATGAATGTTATGCAACGAATATTGTTAGAAATGACATTTGGTTTACTTATATGACAATCCTAACACCTATAATCATGTTCGTTTCATTAGAATTCGAAAATAAGCTTAAAATCAAAGAATACGCTTAAAAGTAGAATAGAATCATGCACAATTCGTTTTACATGTTTGAATGTAATGTATGAATGTTATGCAACGAGTGTGGTTAGAAATGACATTTGGTTTACTTATACTACAATACTAATAACTACATTCATGTTCGTTTCATTAGAATTCCATAATAAGCTTAAAATCAAAGAATAAGCTTAAAAGTAGAATAGAATCATGCACAATTCGTTTTACATGTTTGAATGTAATGTATGAATGTTATGCAACGAGTGTGGTTAGAAATGACATTTGGTTTACTTATACTACAATTCTAATAACTACAAGCATGTTCGTTTCATTAGAATTCGATAATAAGCTTAAAATCAAACAATAAGCTTAAAAGTAGAATAAAAGCATGCACAATTCGTTGTACATGTTTGAATGTAATGTATGAATGTTATGCAACGTATGTGGTTAGAAATGACATTTGGTTTACTTATATGACAATCCTAACACCTATAATCTTGTTCGTTTCATTAGAATTCGATAATAAGTTCAAAATCAAATAATAAGCTTAAAAGTAGAATAGAATCATGCACAATTCATTTTACATGTTTGAATGTTATGCAACGAGTGTGGTTAGAAATGACATTTGGTTTACTAATATGACAATCCTAACACCTATAATCTTGTTCGTTTCATTAGAATTCGATAATAAGTTTAAAATCAAATAATAAGCTTAAAAGAAGAATAGAATCATGCACAATTCGTTTTACATGTTTGAATGTAATGTATGAATGTTATGCAACGAGTGTGGTTAGAAATGACATTTGGTTTACTTATACTACAATACTAATAACTACAACCATGTTCGTTTCATTAGAATTCGATAATAAGCTTAAAATCAAAGAATAAGCTTAAAAGTAGAATAGAAGCATGCACAATTCGTTGTACATGTTTGAATGTAATGTATGAATGTTATGCAACGAGTGTGGTTAGAAATGACATTTGGTTTACTAATATGAAAATCCTAACACCTACAATCATATTCGGTTCATTAGAATTCGAAAATAAGCTTAAAATCAAAGAATAAGCTTAAAAGCAGAATAGAATCATGCACAATTCGTTTTACATGTTTGAATGTAATGTATGAATGTTATGCAACGAGTGTGGTTAGAAATGACATTTGGTTTACTTATACTACAATACTAATAACTACAACCATGTTCGTTTCATTAGAATTCGATAATAAGCTTAAAATCAAAGAATAAGCTTAAAAGTAGAATAGAAGCATGCACAATTCGTTGTACATGTTTGAATGTAATGTATGAATGTTATGCAACGAGTGTGGTTAGAAATGACATTTGGTTTACTAATATGAAAATCCTAACACCTACAATCATATTCGGTTCATTAGAATTCGAAAATAAGCTTAAAATCAAAGAATAAGCTTAAAAGCAGAATAGAATCATGCACAATTCGATTTACATGTTTGAATGTAATGTATGAATGTTATGCAACGAGTGTGGTTAGAAATGACATTTGGTTTACTTATACTACAATACTAATAACTACAATCATGTTCGTTTCATTAGAATTCGATAATAAGCTTAAAATCAAACAATAAGCTTAAAAGTATAATAGAAGCATGCACAATTCGTTGTACATGTTTGAATGTAATGTATGAATGTAATGCAACGAGTGTGGTTAGAAATGACATTTGGTATACTAATATGACAATCCTAACACCTACAATCATGTTCGGTTCATTAGAATTCGAAAATAAGCTTAAAATGAAAGAATAAGCTTAAAAGTAGAATAGAAGCATGCACAATTCGTTGTACATGTTCGAATGTAATGTATGAATGTTATGCAACGAGTGTGGTTCGAAATGACATTTGGTTTACTTATATGAAAATCCTAACACCTATAATTATGTTCGTTTCATTAGAATTCGAAAATAAGCTTAAAATCAAAGAATAAACTTAAAAGTAGAATAGAAGTATGCACAATTCGTTGTACATGTTTGAATGTAATGTATGAATGTTATGCAACGAGTGTGGTTAGAAATGACATTTGGTTTACTAATATGACAATCCTAACACCTACAATCATGTTCGGTTCATTAGAATTCGAAAATAAGCTCAAAATCAAAGAATAAGCTTAAAAGTAGAATATAAGCATACACAATTCGTTGTACATGTTTGAATGTAATGTATGAATGTTATGCAACGAGTGTGGTTAGAAATGACATTTGGTTTACTAATATGAAAATCCTAACACCTACAATCATATTCGGTTCATTAGAATTCGAAAATAAGCTTAAAATCAAAGAATAAGCGTAAAAGCAGAATAGAATCATGCACAATTCGTTTTACATGTTTGAATGTAATGTATGAATGTTATGCAACGAGTGTGGTTAGAAATGACATTTGGTTTACTTATACTACAATTCTAATAACTACAAGCATGTTCGTTTCATTAGAATTCGATAATAAGCTTAAAATCAAACAATAAGCTTAAAAGTAGAATAAAAGCATGCACAATTCGTTGTACATGTTTGAATGTAATGTATGAATTTTATGCAACGAGTGTGGTTAGAAATGACATTTGGTTTACTTATACTACAATACTAATAACTACATTCATGTTCGTTTCATTAGAATTCCATAATAAGCTTAAAATCAAAGAATAAGCTTAAAAGTAGAATATAAGCATACACAATTCGTTGTACATGTTTGAATGTAATGTATGAATGTTATGCAACGTATGTGGTTAGAAATGACATTTGGTTTACTTATATGACAATCCTAACACCTATAATCTTGTTCGTTTCATTAGAATTCGATAATAAGTTCAAAATCAAATAATAAGCTTAAAAGTAGAATAGAATCATGCACAATTCATTTTACATGTTTGAATGTTATGCAACGAGTGTGGTTAGAAATGACATTTGGTTTACTAATATGACAATCCTAACACCTATAATCTTGTTCGTTTCATTAGAATTCGATAATAAGTTTAAAATCAAATAATAAGCTTAAAAGAAGAATAGAATCATGCACAATTCGTTTTACATGTTTGAATGTAATGTATGAATGTTATGCAACGAGTGTGGTTAGAAATGACATTTGGTTTACTTATACTACAATACTAATAACTACAACCATGTTCGTTTCATTAGAATTCGATAATAAGCTTAAAATCAAAGAATAAGCTTAAAAGTAGAATAGAAGCATGCACAATTCGTTGTACATGTTTGAATGTAATGTATGAATGTTATGCAACGAGTGTGGTTAGAAATGACATTTGGTTTACTAATATGAAAATCCTAACACCTACAATCATATTCGGTTCATTAGAATTCGAAAATAAGCTTAAAATCAAAGAATAAGCTTAAAAGCAGAATAGAATCATGCACAATTCGATTTACATGTTTGAATGTAATGTATGAATGTTATGCAACGAGTGTGGTTAGAAATGACATTTGGTTTACTTATACTACAATACTAATAACTACAATCATGTTCGTTTCATTAGAATTCGATAATAAGCTTAAAATCAAACAATAAGCTTAAAAGTATAATAGAAGCATGCACAATTCGTTGTACATGTTTGAATGTAATGTATGAATGTAATGCAACGAGTGTGGTTAGAAATGACATTTGGTATACTAATATGACAATCCTAACACCTACAATCATGTTCGGTTCATTAGAATTCGAAAATAAGCTTAAAATGAAAGAATAAGCTTAAAAGTAGAATAGAAGCATGCACAATTCGTTGTACATGTTCGAATGTAATGTATGAATGTTATGCAACGAGTGTGGTTCGAAATGACATTTGGTTTACTTATATGAAAATCCTAACACCTATAATTATGTTCGTTTCATTAGAATTCGAAAATAAGCTTAAAATCAAAGAATAAACTTAAAAGTAGAATAGAAGCATGCACAATTCGTTGTACATGTTTGAATGTAATGTATGAATGTTATGCAACGAGTGTGGTTAGAAATGACATTTGGTTTACTAATATGACAATCCTAACACCTACAATCATGTTCGGTTCATTAGAATTCGAAAATAAGCTCAAAATCAAAGAATAAGCTTAAAAGTAGAATATAAGCATACACAATTCGTTGTACATGTTTGAATGTAATGTATGAATGTTATGCAACGAGTGTGGTTAGAAATGACATTTGGTTTACTAATATGAAAATCCTAACACCTACAATCATATTCGGTTCATTAGAATTCGAAAATAAGCTTAAAATCAAAGAATAAGCGTAAAAGCAGAATAGAATCATGCACAATTCGTTTTACATGTTTGAATGTAATGTATGAATGTTATGCAACGAGTGTGGTTAGAAATGACATTTGGTTTACTTATACTACAATTCTAATAACTACAAGCATGTTCGTTTCATTAGAATTCGATAATAAGCTTAAAATCAAACAATAAGCTTAAAAGTAGAATAAAAGCATGCACAATTCGTTGTACATGTTTGAATGTAATGTATGAATTTTATGCAACGAGTGTGGTTAGAAATGACATTTGGTATACTAATATGACAATCCTAACACCTACAATCATGTTCGGTTCATTAGAATTCGAAAATAAGCTTAAAATGAAAGAATAAGCTTAAAAGTAGAATAGAAGCATGCACAATTCGTTGTACATGTTCGAATGTAATGTATGAATGTTATGCAACGAGTGTGGTTCGAAATGACATTTGGTTTACTTATATGAAAATTCTAACACCTATAATTATGTTCGTTTCATTAGAATTCGAAAATAAGCTTAAAATCAAAGAATAAACTTAAAAGTAGAATAGAAGCATGCACAATTCGTTGTACATGTTTGAATGTAATGTATGAATATTATGCAACGAGTGTGGTTAGAAATGACATTTGGTTTACTAATATGACAATCCTAACACCTACTATCATGTTCGGTTCATTAGAATTCGAAAATAAGCGTAAAATCAAAGAATAAGCTTAAAAGTAAAATATAAGCATACACAATTCGTTGTACATGATTGAATGTAATGTATGAATGTTATGCAACGAATGTGGTTAGAAATGACATTTGGTTTACTTATATGACAATCCTAACACCTATAATCATGTTCGTTTCATTAGAATTCGATAATAAGCTTAAAATCAAAGAATAAGCTTAAAAGTAGAATAGAATCATGCACAATTCGTTTTACATGTTTGAATGTAATGTATGAATGTTACGCAACGAGTGTGGTTAGAAATGACATTTGGTTTACTTATACTACAATACTAATAACTACAATCATGTTCGTTTCATTAGAATTCGATAATAAGCTTAAAATCAAACAACAAGCTTAAAAGTAGAATAGAAGCATGCACAATTCGTTGTACATGTTTGAATGTAATGTATGAATGTTATGCAACGAGTGTGGTTAGAAATGACATTTGGTTTACTAATATGACAATCCTAACACCTACAATCATGTTCGGTTCATTAGAATTCGAAAATAAGCTTAAAATGAAAGAATAAGCTTAAAAGTAGAATAAAAGCATGCACAATTCGTTGTACATGTTTGAATGTAATGTATGAATGTTATGCAACGAGTGTGGTTAGAAATGACATTTGGTTTATTTATTTGGCAATCCTAACACCTACAATCATGTTCATTTCATTAGAATTCGATAATAACCTTAAAATCAAAGAATAAGCTTAAAAGTAGGATAGAAGCATGTAGAATTCGTTGTACATGTTTGAATGTAATGTGTGAATGTTATGCAACGAGTGTAGTTAGATATGACATTTGGTTTACTTATATGACAATCCTAAGACCTACAATCATGTTCGTTTCATTAGAATTCGAAAATAAGCTTAAAATCAAAGAATAAGCTTAAAAGTAGAATAGAAGCATGCACAATTCGTTGTACATGTTTGAATGTCATGTATGAATGTTATGCAACGAGTGTGGTTAGAAATGACATTTGGTTTACTAATATGACAATCCTAACACCTACAATCATGTTCGGTTCATTAGAATTCGAAAATAAGCTTAAAATGAAAGAATAAGCTTAAAAAGTAGAATAGAAGCATGCACAATTCGTTGTACATGTTTGAATGTAATGTATGAATGTTATGCAATGAGTGTGGTTAAAAATGACATTTGGTTTATTTATTTGGCAATCCTAACACCTACAATCATGTTCATTTCATTAGAATTCGATAATAACCTTAAAATCAAAGAATAAGCTTAAAAGTAGAATAGAAGCATGCACAATTCGTTGTACATGTTTAAATGTAATGTATGAATGTTATGCAACGAATGTGGTTAGAAATGAAATTTGGTTTACTTATATGACAATCCTAACACCTATAATCATGTTCGTTTCATTAGAATTCGAAAATAAGTTTAAAATCAAAGAATACGCTTAAAAGTAGAATAGAATCATGCACAATTCGTTGTACATGTTTGAATGTAATGTATGAATGTTATGCAACGAGTGTGGTTCAAAATGACATTTGGTTTACTTATATGAAAATCCTAACACCTATAATCATGTTCGTTTCATTAGAATTCGACAATAAGCTTAAAATCAAAGAATAAACTTAAAACTAGAATGGAAGCATGCACAATTCGTTTTACATGTTTGAATGTAATGTAGGAATGTTATGCAACGAGTGTGGTTAGAAATGACATTTGGTTTACTTATACTACAATACTAATAACTACAATCATGTTCGTTTCAATAGAATTCGAAAATAAGCTTAAAATCAAATAATAAGCTTAAAAGTAGAATAGAAGCATGCACAGTTCGTTTTACATGTTTTAATGTAATGTATGAATGTTATGCAATGAGTGTGGTTAGAAATGACATTTGGTTTACTTATATAACAATCCTAATACCTACAATCGTATTCGTTTCATTAAAATTCGAAAAAAAAGCTTAAAAGTAGAATAGAAGAATGCACAATTCGTTTTACAAGTTTGCATGTAATGCATGAATGTTATGCAACGGGTGTGGTTTAGAATGACATTTGGTTTACTAATATGACAATCCTAACACCTACAATCATGTTCGTTTCATTAGAATTCGAAAATCAGCTTTAAATTAAAGAATAAGCTTAAAAGTAGAATATAAGCATGCACAATTCGTTGTACATGTTTGAATGTAATGTATGAATGTTATGCAACGAATATTGTTAGAAATGACATTTGGTTTACTTATATGACAATCCTAACACCTATAATCATGTTCGTTTCATTAGAATTCGAAAATAAGCTTAAAATCAAAGAATACGCTTAAAAGTAGAATAGAATCATGCACAATTCGTTTTACATGTTTGAATGTAATGTATGAATGTTATGCAACGAGTGTGGTTAGAAATGACATTTGGTTTACTTATACTACAATACTAATAACTACATTCATGTTCGTTTCATTAGAATTCCATAATAAGCTTAAAATCAAAGAATAAGCTTAAAAGTAGAATATAAGCATACACAATTCGTTGTACATGTTTGAATGTAATGTATGAATGTTATGCAACGTATGTGGTTAGAAATGACATTTGGTTTACTTATATGACAATCCTAACACCTATAATCTTGTTCGTTTCATTAGAATTCGATAATAAGTTCAAAATCAAATAATAAGCTTAAAAGTAGAATAGAATCATGCACAATTCATTTTACATGTTTGAATGTTATGCAACGAGTGTGGTTAGAAATGACATTTGGTTTACTAATATGACAATCCTAACACCTATAATCTTGTTCGTTTCATTAGAATTCGATAATAAGTTTAAAATCAAATAATAAGCTTAAAAGAAGAATAGAATCATGCACAATTCGTTTTACATGTTTGAATGTAATGTATGAATGTTATGCAACGAGTGTGGTTAGAAATGACATTTGGTTTACTTATACTACAATACTAATAACTACAACCATGTTCGTTTCATTAGAATTCGATAATAAGCTTAAAATCAAAGAATAAGCTTAAAAGTAGAATAGAAGCATGCACAATTCGTTGTACATGTTTGAATGTAATGTATGAATGTTATGCAACGAGTGTGGTTAGAAATGACATTTGGTTTACTAATATGAAAATCCTAACACCTACAATCATATTCGGTTCATTAGAATTCGAAAATAAGCTTAAAATCAAAGAATAAGCTTAAAAGCAGAATAGAATCATGCACAATTCGATTTACATGTTTGAATGTAATGTATGAATGTTATGCAACGAGTGTGGTTAGAAATGACATTTGGTTTACTTATACTACAATACTAATAACTACAATCATGTTCGTTTCATTAGAATTCGATAATAAGCTTAAAATCAAACAATAAGCTTAAAAGTATAATAGAAGCATGCACAATTCGTTGTACATGTTTGAATGTAATGTATGAATGTAATGCAACGAGTGTGGTTAGAAATGACATTTGGTATACTAATATGACAATCCTAACACCTACAATCATGTTCGGTTCATTAGAATTCGAAAATAAGCTTAAAATGAAATAATAAGCTTAAAAGTAGAATAGAAGCATGCACAATTCGTTGTACATGTTCGAATGTAATGTATGAATGTTATGCAACGAGTGTGGTTCGAAATGACATTTGGTTTACTTATATGAAAATCCTAACACCTATAATTATGTTCGTTTCATTAGAATTCGAAAATAAGCTTAAAATCAAAGAATAAACTTAAAAGTAGAATAGAAGCATGCACAATTCGTTGTACATGTTTGAATGTAATGTATGAATGTTATGCAACGAGTGTGGTTAGAAATGACATTTGGTTTACTAATATGACAATCCTAACACCTACAATCATGTTCGGTTCATTAGAATTCGAAAATAAGCTCAAAATCAAAGAATAAGCTTAAAAGTAGAATATAAGCATACACAATTCGTTGTACATGTTTGAATGTAATGTATGAATGTTATGCAACGAGTGTGGTTAGAAATGACATTTGGTTTACTAATATGAAAATCCTAACACCTACAATCATATTCGGTTCATTAGAATTCGAAAATAAGCTTAAAATCAAAGAATAAGCGTAAAAGCAGAATAGAATCATGCACAATTCGTTTTACATGTTTGAATGTAATGTATGAATGTTATGCAACGAGTGTGGTTAGAAATGACATTTGGTTTACTTATACTACAATTCTAATAACTACAAGCATGTTCGTTTCATTAGAATTCGATAATAAGCTTAAAATCAAACAATAAGCTTAAAAGTAGAATAAAAGCATGCACAATTCGTTGTACATGTTTGAATGTAATGTATGAATTTTATGCAACGAGTGTGGTTAGAAATGACATTTGGTATACTAATATGACAATCCTAACACCTACAATCATGTTCGGTTCATTAGAATTCGAAAATAAGCTTAAAATGAAAGAATAAGCTTAAAAGTAGAATAGAAGCATGCACAATTCGTTGTACATGTTCGAATGTAATGTATGAATGTTATGCAACGAGTGTGGTTCGAAATGACATTTGGTTTACTTATATGAAAATTCTAACACCTATAATTATGTTCGTTTCATTAGAATTCGAAAATAAGCTTAAAATCAAAGAATAAACTTAAAAGTAGAATAGAAGCATGCACAATTCGTTGTACATGTTTGAATGTAATGTATGAATGTTATGCAACGAGTGTGGTTAGAAATGACATTTGGTTTACTAATATGACAATCCTAACACCTACTATCATGTTCGGTTCATTAGAATTCGAAAATAAGCGTAAAATCAAAGAATAAGCTTAAAAGTAAAATATAAGCATACACAATTCGTTGTACATGATTGAATGTAATGTATGAATGTTATGCAACGAATGTGGTTAGAAATGACATTTGGTTTACTTATATGACAATCCTAACACCTATAATCATGTTCGTTTCATTAGAATTCGATAATAAGCTTAAAATCAAAGAATAAGCTTAAAAGTAGAATAGAATCATGCACAATTCGTTTTACATGTTTGAATGTAATGTATGAATGTTACGCAACGAGTGTGGTTAGAAATGACATTTGGTTTACTTATACTACAATACTAATAACTACAATCATGTTCGTTTCATTAGAATTCGATAATAAGCTTAAAATCAAACAACAAGCTTAAAAGTAGAATAGAAGCATGCACAATTCGTTGTACATGTTTGAATGTAATGTATGAATGTTATGCAACGAGTGTGGTTAGAAATGACATTTGGTTTACTAATATGACAATCCTAACACCTACAATCATGTTCGGTTCATTAGAATTCGAAAATAAGCTTAAAATGAAAGAATAAGCTTAAAAGTAGAATAAAAGCATGCACAATTCGTTGTACATGTTTGAATGTAATGTATGAATGTTATGCAACGAGTGTGGTTAGAAATGACATTTGGTTTATTTATTTGGCAATCCTAACACCTACAATCATGTTCATTTCATTAGAATTCGATAATAACCTTAAAATCAAAGAATAAGCTTAAAAGTAGGATAGAAGCATGTAGAATTCGTTGTACATGTTTGAATGTAATGTGTGAATGTTATGCAACGAGTGTAGTTAGATATGACATTTGGTTTACTTATATGACAATCCTAAGACCTACAATCATGTTCGTTTCATTAGAATTCGAAAATAAGCTTAAAATCAAAGAATAAGCTTAAAAGTAGAATAGAAGCATGCACAATTCGTTGTACATGTTTGAATGTCATGTATGAATGTTATGCAACGAGTGTGGTTAGAAATGACATTTGGTTTACTAATATGACAATCCTAACACCTACAATCATGTTCGGTTCATTAGAATTCGAAAATAAGCTTAAAATGAAAGAATAAGCTTAAAAAGTAGAATAGAAGCATGCACAATTCGTTGTACATGTTTGAATGTAATGTATGAATGTTATGCAATGAGTGTGGTTAGAAATGACATTTGGTTTATTTATTTGGCAATCCTAACACCTACAATCATGTTCATTTCATTAGAATTCGATAATAACCTTAAAATCAAAGAATAAGCTTAAAAGTAGAATAGAAGCATGCACAATTCGTTGTACATGTTTAAATGTAATGTATGAATGTTATGCAACGAATGTGGTTAGAAATGAAATTTGGTTTACTTATATGACAATCCTAACACCTATAATCATGTTCGTTTCATTAGAATTCGAAAATAAGTTTAAAATCAAAGAATACGCTTAAAAGTAGAATAGAATCATGCACAATTCGTTGTACATGTTTGAATGTAATGTATGAATGTTATGCAACGAGTGTGGTTCAAAATGACATTTGGTTTACTTATATGAAAATCCTAACACCTATAATCATGTTCGTTTCATTAGAATTCGACAATAAGCTTAAAATCAAAGAATAAACTTAAAACTAGAATGGAAGCATGCACAATTCGTTTTACATGTTTGAATGTAATGTAGGAATGTTATGCAACGAGTGTGGTTAGAAATGACATTTGGTTTACTTATACTACAATACTAATAACTACAATCATGTTCGTTTCAATAGAATTCGAAAATAAGCTTAAAATCAAATAATAAGCTTAAAAGTAGAATAGAAGCATGCACATTTCGTTTTACATGTTTTAATGTAATGTATGAATGTTATGCAATGAGTGTGGTTAGAAATGACATTTGGTTTACTTATATAACAATCCTAATACCTACAATCGTATTCGTTTCATTATAATTCAAAAAAAAAGCTTAAAAGTAGAATAGAAGAATGCACAATTCGTTTTACAAGTTTGCATGTAATGCATGAATGTTATGCAACGGGTGTGGTTTAGAATGACATTTGGTTTACTAATATGACAATCCTAACACCTACAATCATGTTCGTTTCATTAGAATTCGAAAATCAGCTTTAAATTAAAGAATAAGCTTAAAAGTAGAATATAAGCATGCACAATTCGTTGTACATGTTTGAATGTAATGTATGAATGTTATGCAACGAATATTGTTAGAAATGACATTTGGTTTACTTATATGACAATCCTAACACCTATAATCATGTTCGTTTCATTAGAATTCGAAAATAAGCTTAAAATCAAAGAATACGCTTAAAAGTAGAATAGAATCATGCACAATTCGTTTTACATGTTTGAATGTAATGTATGAATGTTATGCAACGAGTGTGGTTAGAAATGACATTTTGTTTACTTATACTACAATACTAATAACTACATTCATGTTCGTTTCATTAGAATTCCATAATAAGCTTAAAATCAAAGAATAAGCTTAAAAGTAGAATATAAGCATACACAATTCGTTGTACATGTTTGAATGTAATGTATGAATGTTATGCAACGTATGTGGTTAGAAATGACATTTGGTTTACTTATATGACAATCCTAACACCTATAATCTTGTTCGTTTCATTAGAATTCGATAATAAGTTCAAAATCAAATAATAAGCTTAAAAGTAGAATAGAATCATGCACAATTCATTTTACATGTTTGAATGTTATGCAACGAGTGTGGTTAGAAATGACATTTGGTTTACTAATATGACAATCCTAACACCTATAATCTTGTTCGTTTCATTAGAATTCGATAATAAGTTTAAAATCAAATAATAAGCTTAAAAGAAGAATAGAATCATGCACAATTCGTTTTACATGTTTGAATGTAATGTATGAATGTTATGCAACGAGTGTGGTTAGAAATGACATTTGGTTTACTTATACTACAATACTAATAACTACAACCATGTTCGTTTCATTAGAATTCGATAATAAGCTTAAAATCAAAGAATAAGCTTAAAAGTAGAATAGAAGCATGCACAATTCGTTGTACATGTTTGAATGTAATGTATGAATGTTATGCAACGAGTGTGGTTAGAAATGACATTTGGTTTACTAATATGAAAATCCTAACACCTACAATCATATTCGGTTCATTAGAATTCGAAAATAAGCTTAAAATCAAAGAATAAGCTTAAAAGCAGAATAAAATCATGCACAATTCGATTTACATGTTTGAATGTAATGTATGAATGTTATGCAACGAGTGTGGTTAGAAATGACATTTGGTTTACTTATACTACAATACTAATAACTACAATCATGTTCGTTTCATTAGAATTCGATAATAAGCTTAAAATCAAACAATAAGCTTAAAAGTATAATAGAAGCATGCACAATTCGTTGTACATGTTTGAATGTAATGTATGAATGTAATGCAACGAGTGTGGTTAGAAATGACATTTGGTATACTAATATGACAATCCTAACACCTACAATCATGTTCGGTTCATTAGAATTCGAAAATAAGCTTAAAATGAAAGAATAAGCTTAAAAGTAGAATAGAAGCATGCACAATTCGTTGTACATGTTCGAATGTAATGTATGAATGTTATGCAACGAGTGTGGTTCGAAATGACATTTGGTTTACTTATATGAAAATCCTAACACCTATAATTATGTTCGTTTCATTAGAATTCGAAAATAAGCTTAAAATCAAAGAATAAACTTAAAAGTAGAATAGAAGCATGCACAATTCGTTGTACATGTTTGAATGTAATGTATGAATGTTATGCAACGAGTGTGGTTAGAAATGACATTTGGTTTACTAATATGACAATCCTAACACCTACAATCATGTTCGGTTCATTAGAATTCGAAAATAAGCTCAAAATCAAAGAATAAGCTTAAAAGTAGAATATAAGCATACACAATTCGTTGTACATGTTTGAATGTAATGTATGAATGTTATGTAACGAGTGTGGTTAGAAATGACATTTGGTTTACTAATATGAAAATCCTAACACCTACAATCATATTCGGTTCATTAGAATTCGAAAATAAGCTTAAAATCAAAGAATAAGCGTAAAAGCAGAATAGAATCATGCACAATTCGTTTTACATGTTTGAATGTAATGTATGAATGTTATGCAACGAGTGTGGTTAGAAATGACATTTGGTTTACTAATATGACAATCCTAACACCTACAATCATGTTCGGTTCATTAGAATTCGAAAATAAGCTTAAAATGAAAGAATAAGCTTAAAAGTAGAATAGAAGCATGCACAATTCGTTGTACATGTTTGAATGTAATGTATGAATGTTATGCAACGAGTGTGGTTAGAAATGACATTTGGTTTATTTATTTGGCAATCCTAACACCTACAATCATGTTCATTTCATTAGAATTCGATAATAACCTTAAAATCAAAGAATAAGCTTAAAAGTAGGATAGAAGCATGTAGAATTCGTTGTACATGTTTGAATGTAATGTGTGAATGTTATGCAACGAGTGTTGTTAGATATGACATTTGGTTTACTTATATGACAATCCTAAGACCTACAATCATGTTCGTTTCATTAGAATTCGAAAATAAGCTTAAAATCAAAGATTAAGCTTAAAAGTAGAATAGAAGCATTCACAATTCGTTGTACATGTTTGAATGTCATGTATGAATGTTGTGTGACGAGTGTGGATAGAAATGACATTTGGTTTACTAATATGACAATCCTAACACCTACAATCATGTTCGTTTCATTAGAATTCGATAATAACCTTAAAATCAAAGAATAAGCTTAAAAGTAGGATAAAAGCATGTAGAATTCGTTGTACATGTTTGAATGTAATGTGTGAATGTTATGCAACGAGTGTTGTTAGATATGACATTTGGTTTACTTATATGACAATCCTAAGACCTACAATCATGTTCGTTTCATTAGAATTCGAAAATAAGGTTAAAATCAAAGATTAAGCTTAAAAGTAGAATAGAAGCATTCACAATTCGTTGTACATGTTTGAATGTCATGTATGAATGTTGTGTGACGAGTGTGGATAGAAATAACATTTGGTTTACTTATTTGACAATCCTAACACCTACAATCATGTTCGTTTCATTAGAATTCGAAAATAAGCTTAAAATCAAAGAATAAGCTTAAAAACAGAACAGAAGCATGCACAGTTCGTTTTACATGTTTTAATGTAATGTATGAATGTTATGCAATGAGTGTGGTGAGAAATGACATTTGGTTTACTTATATAACAATCCTAATACCTACAATCGTATTCGTTTCATTAAAATTCGAAAAAAAAGCTTAAAAGTAGAATAGAAGAATGTACAATTCGTTTTACAAGTTTGCATGTAATGCATGAATGTTATGCAACGGGTGTGGTTAAGAATGACATTTGGTTTACTAATATGACAATCCTAACATCTACAATCATGTTCGTTTCATTAGAATTCGAAAATCAGCTTTAAATTAAAGAATAAGCTTAAAAGTAGAATATAAGCATGCACAATTCGTTGTACATGTTTGAATGTAATGTATGAATGTTATGCAACGAGTGTGGTTAGAAATGACATTTGGTTTACTAATATGACAATCCTAACACCTACAATCATGTTCGGTTCAATAGAATTCGAAAATAAGCTTAAAATCAAATAATAAGCTTAAAAGTAGAATATAAGCATACACAATTCGTTGTACATGTTTGAATGTAATGTATGAATGTTATGCAACGAGTGTGGTTAGAAATGACATTTGGTTTAATAATATGAAAATCCTAACACCTACAATCATATTCGGTTCATTAGAATTCGAAAATAAGCTTTAAATCAAAGAATAAGCTTAAAAGCAGAATAGAATCATGCACAATTCGTTTTACATGTTTGAATGTAATGTATGAATGTTATGCAACGAGTGTGGTTAGAAATGACATTTGGTTTACTTATACTACAATACTAATAACTACAATCATGTTCGTTTCATTAGAATTCGATAATAAGTTTAAAATCAAACAATAAGCTTAAAAGTAGAATAGAAGCATGCACAATTCGTTGTACATGTTCGAATGTAATGTATGAATGTTATGCAACGAGTGTGGTTCGAAATGACATTTGGTTTACTTATATGAAAATCCTAACACCTATAATTATGTTCGTTTCATTAGAATTCGAAAATAAGCTTAAAATCAAAGAATAAACTTAAAAGTAGAATAGAAGCATGCACAATTCGTTGTACATGTTTGAATGTAATGTATGAATGTTATGCAACGAGTGTGGTTAGAAATGACATTTGGTTTACTAATATGACAATCCTAACACCTACAATCATGTTCGGTTCATTAGAATTCGAAAATAAGCTTAAAATCAAAGAATAAGCTTAAAAGTAGAATATAAGCATACACAATTCGTTGTACATGTTTGAATGTAATGTATGAATGTTATGCAACGAGTGTGGTTAGAAATGACATTTGGTTTACTAATATGACAATCCTAACACCTACTATCATGTTCGGTTCATTAGAATTCGAAAATAAGCGTAAAATCAAAGAATAAGCTTAAAAGTAAAATATAAGCATACACAATTCGTTGTACATGATTGAATGTAATGTATGAATGTTATGCAACGAATGTGGTTAGAAATGACATTTGGTTTACTTATATGACAATCCTAACACCTATAATCATGTTCGTTTCATTAGAATTCGATAATAAGCTTAAAATCAAAGAATAAGCTTAACAGTAGAATAGAATCATGCACAATTCGTTTTACATGTTTGAATGTAATGTATGAATGTTACGCAACGAGTGTGGTTAGAAATGACATTTGGTTTACTTATACTACAATACTAATAACTACAATCATGTTCGTTTCATTAGAATTCGATAATAAGCTTAAAATCAAACAACAAGCTTAAAAGTAGAATAGAAGCATGCACAATTCGTTGTACATGTTTGAATGTAATGTATGAATGTTATGCAACGAGTGTGGTTAGAAATGACATTTGGTTTACTAATATGACAATCCTAACACCTACAATCATGTTCGGTTCATTAGAATTCGAAAATAAGCTTGAAATGAAAGAATAAGCTTAAAAGTAGAATAGAAGCATGCACAATTCGTTGTACATGTTTGAATGTAATGTATGAATGTTATGCAACGAATGTGGTTAGAAATGACATTTGGTTTATTTATTTGGCAATCCTAACACCTACAATCATGTTCATTTCATTAGAATTCGATAATAACCTTAAAATCAAAGAATAAGCTTAAAAGTAGGATAGAAGCATGTAGAATTCGTTGTACATGTTTGAATGTAATGTGTGAATGTTATGCAACGAGTGTTGTTAGATATGACATTTGGTTTACTTATATGACAATCCTAAGACCTACAATCATGTTCGTTTCATTAGAATTCGAAAATAAGCTTAAAATCAAAGATTAAGCTTAAAAGTAGAATAGAAGCATTCACAATTCGTTGTACATGTTTGAATGTCATGTATGAATGTTGTGTGACGAGTGTGGATAGAAATGACATTTGGTTTACTTATACTACAATACTAATAACTACAATCATGTTCGTTTCATTAGAATTCGATAATAAGCTTAAAATCAAACAACAAGCTTAAAAGTAGAATAGAAGCATGCACAATTCGTTGTACATGTTTGAATGTAATGTATGAATGTTATGCAACGAGTGTGGTTAGAAATGACATTTGGTTTACTAATATGACAATCCTAACACCTACAATCATGTTCGGTTCATTAGAATTCGAAAATAAGCTTAAAATGAAAGAATAAGCTTAAAAGTAGAATAGAAGCATGCACAATTCGTTGTACTTGTTTGAATGTAATGTATGAATGTTATGCAACGAGTGTGGTTAGAAATGACATTTGGTTTATTTATTTGGCAATCCTAATACCTACAATCATGTTCATTTCATTAGAATTCGATAATAACCTTAAAATCAAAGAATAAGCTTAAAAGTAGGATAGAAGCATGTAGAATTCGTTGTACATGTTTGAATGTAATGTGTGAATGTTATGCAACGAGTGTTGTTAGATATGACATTTGGTTTACTTATATGACAATCCTAAGACCTACAATCATGTTCGTTTCATTAGAATTCGAAAATAAGCTTAAAATCAAAGATTAAGCTTAAAAGTAGAATAGAAGCATTCACAATTCGTTGTACATGTTTGAATGTCATGTATGAATGTTGTGTGACGAGTGTGGATAGAAATGACATTTGGTTTACTAATATGACAATCCTAACACCTACAATCATGTTCGTTTCATTAGAATTCGATAATAACCTTAAAATCAAAGAATAAGCTTAAAAGTAGGATAGAAGCATGTAGAATTCGTTGTACATGTTTGAATGTAATGTGTGAATGTTATGCAACGAGTGTTGTTAGATATGACATTTGGTTTACTTATATGACAATCCTAAGACCTACAATCATGTTCGTTTCATTAGAATTCGAAAATAAGGTTAAAATCAAAGATTAAGCTTAAAAGTAGAATAAAAGCATTTACAATTCGTTGTACATGTTTGAATGTCATGTATGAATGTTGTGTGACGAGTGTGGATAGAAATGACATTTGGTTTACTTATTTGACAATCCTAACACCTACAATCATGTTCGTTTCATTAGAATTCGAAAATAAGCTCAAAATCAAAGAATAAGCTTAAAAACAGAACAGAAGCATGCACAGTTCGTTTTACATGTTTTAATGTAATGTATGAATGTTATGCAATGAGTGTGGTGAGAAATGACATTTGGTTTACTTATATAACAATCCTAATACCTACAATCGTATTCGTTTCATTAAAATTCGAAAAAAAAGCTTAAAAGTAGAATAGAAGAATGCACAATTCGTTTTACAAGTTTGCATGTAATGCATGAATGTTATGCAACGGGTGTGGTTAAGAATGACATTTGGTTTACTAATATGACAATCCTAACATCTACAATCATGTTCGTTTCATTAGAATTCGAAAATCAGCTTTAAATTAAAGAATAAGCTTAAAAGTAGAATATAAGCACGCACAATTCGTTGTACATGTTTGAATGTAATGTATGAATGTTATGCAACGAGTGTGGTTAGAAATGACATTTGGTTTACTAATATGACAATCCTAACACCTACAATCATGTTCGGTTCAATAGAATTCGAAAATAAGCTTAAAATCAAATAATAAGCTTAAAAGTAGAATATAAGCATACACAATTCGTTGTACATGTTTGAATGTAATGTATGAATGTTATGCAACGAGTGTGGTTAGAAATGACATTTGGTTTAATAATATGAAAATCCTAACACCTACAATCATATTCGGTTCATTAGAATTCGAAAATAAGCTTTAAATCAAAGAATAAGCTTAAAAGCAGAATAGAATCATGCACAATTCGTTTTACATGTTTGAATGTAATGTATGAATGTTATGCAACGAGTGTGGTTAGAAATGACATTTGGTTTACTTATACTACAATACTAATAACTACAATCATGTTCGTTTCATTAGAATTCGATAATAAGTTTAAAATCAAACAATAAGCTTAAAAGTAGAATAGAAGCATGCACAATTCGTTGTACATGTTCGAATGTAATGTATGAATGTTATGCAACGAGTGTGGTTCGAAATGACATTTGGTTTACTTATATGAAAATCCTAACACCTATAATTATGTTCGTTTCATTAGAATTCGAAAATAAGCTTAAAATCAAAGAATAAACTTAAAAGTAGAATAGAAGCATGCACAATTCGTTGTACATGTTTGAATGTAATGTATGAATGTTATGCAACGAGTGTGGTTAGAAATGACATTTGGTTTACTAATATGACAATCCTAACACCTACAATCATGTTCGGTTCATTAGAATTCGAAAATAAGCTTAAAATCAAAGAATAAGCTTAAAAGTAGAATATAAGCATACACAATTCGTTGTACATGTTTGAATGTAATGTATGAATGTTATGCAACGAGTGTGGTTAGAAATGACATTTGGTTTACTAATATGACAATCCTAACACCTACTATCATGTTCGGTTCATTAGAATTCGAAAATAAGCGTAAAATCAAAGAATAAGCTTAAAAGTAAAATATAAGCATACACAATTCGTTGTACATGATTGAATGTAATGTATGAATGTTATGCAACGAATGTGGTTAGAAATGACATTTGGTTTACTTATATGACAATCCTAACACCTATAATCATGTTCGTTTCATTAGAATTCGAAAATAAGCTTAAAATCAAAGAATAAGCTTAAAAGTAGAATTGAATCATGCACAATTCGTTTTACATGTTTGAATGTAATGTATGAATGTTACGCAACGAGTGTGGTTAGAAATGACATTTGGTTTACTTATACTACAATACTAATAACTACAATCATGTTCGTTTCATTAGAATTCGATAATAAGCTTAAAATCAAACAACAAGCTTAAAAGTAGAATAGAAGCATGCACAATTCGTTGTACATGTTTGAATGTAATGTATGAATGTTATGCAACGAGTGTGGTTAGAAATGACATTTGGTTTATTTATTTGGCAATCCTAATACCTACAATCATGTTCATTTCATTAGAATTCGATAATAACCTTAAAATCAAAGAATAAGCTTAAAAGTAGGATAGAAGCATGTAGAATTCGTTGTACATGTTTGAATGTAATGTGTGAATGTTATGCAACGAGTGTTGTTAGATATGACATTTGGTTTACTTATATGACAATCCTAAGACCTACAATCATGTTCGTTTCATTAGAATTCGAAAATAAGCTTAAAATCAAAGATTAAGCTTAAAAGTAGAATAGAAGCATTCACAATTCGTTGTACATGTTTGAATGTCATGTATGAATGTTGTGTGACGAGTGTGGATAGAAATGACATTTGGTTTACTAATATGACAATCCTAACACCTACAATCATGTTCGTTTCATTAGAATTCGATAATAACCTTAAAATCAAAGAATAAGCTTAAAAGTAGGATAGAAGCATGTAGAATTCGTTGTACATGTTTGAATGTAATGTGTGAATGTTATGCAACGAGTGTTGTTAGATATGACATTTGGTTTACTTATATGACAATCCTAAGACCTACAATCATGTTCGTTTCATTAGAATTCGAAAATAAGGTTAAAATCAAAGATTAAGCTTAAAAGTAGAATAAAAGCATTTACAATTCGTTGTACATGTTTGAATGTCATGTATGAATGTTGTGTGACGAGTGTGGATAGAAATGACATTTGGTTTACTTATTTGACAATCCTAACACCTACAATCATGTTCGTTTCATTAGAATTCGAAAATAAGCTCAAAATCAAAGAATAAGCTTAAAAACAGAACAGAAGCATGCACAGTTCGTTTTACATGTTTTAATGTAATGTATGAATGTTATGCAATGAGTGTGGTGAGAAATGACATTTGGTTTACTTATATAACAATCCTAATACCTACAATCGTATTCGTTTCATTAAAATTCGAAAAAAAAGCTTAAAAGTAGAATAGAAGAATGCACAATTCGTTTTACAAGTTTGCATGTAATGCATGAATGTTATGCAACGGGTGTGGTTAAGAATGACATTTGGTTTACTAATATGACAATCCTAACATCTACAATCATGTTCGTTTCATTAGAATTCGAAAATCAGCTTTAAATTAAAGAATAAGCTTAAAAGTAGAATATAAGCACGCACAATTCGTTGTACATGTTTGAATGTAATGTATGAATGTTATGCAACGAGTGTGGTTAGAAATGACATTTGGTTTACTAATATGACAATCCTAACACCTACAATCATGTTCGGTTCAATAGAATTCGAAAATAAGCTTAAAATCAAATAATAAGCTTAAAAGTAGAATATAAGCATACACAATTCGTTGTACATGTTTGAATGTAATGTATGAATGTTATGCAACGAGTGTGGTTAGAAATGACATTTGGTTTAATAATATGAAAATCCTAACACCTACAATCATATTCGGTTCATTAGAATTCGAAAATAAGCTTTAAATCAAAGAATAAGCTTAAAAGCAGAATAGAATCATGCACAATTCGTTTTACATGTTTGAATGTAATGTATGAATGTTATGCAACGAGTTTGGTTAGAAATGACATTTGGTTTACTTATACTACAATACTAATAACTACAATCATGTTCGTTTCATTAGAATTCGATAATAAGTTTAAAATCAAACAATAAGCTTAAAAGTAGAATAGAAGCATGCACAATTCGTTGTACATGTTCGAATGTAATGTATGAATGTTATGCAACGAGTGTGGTTCGAAATGACATTTGGTTTACTTATATGAAAATCCTAACACCTATAATTATGTTCGTTTCATTAGAATTCGAAAATAAGCTTAAAATCAAAGAATAAACTTAAAAGTAGAATAGAAGCATGCACAATTCGTTGTACATGTTTGAATGTAATGTATGAATGTTATGCAACGAGTGTGGTTAGAAATGACATTTGGTTTACTAATATGACAATCCTAACACCTACAATCATGTTCGGTTCATTAGAATTCGAAAATAAGCTTAAAATCAAAGAATAAGCTTAAAAGTAGAATATAAGCATACACAATTCGTTGTACATGTTTGAATGTAATGTATGAATGTTATGCAACGAGTGTGGTTAGAAATGACATTTGGTTTACTAATATGACAATCCTAACACCTACTATCATGTTCGGTTCATTAGAATTCGAAAATAAGCGTAAAATCAAAGAATAAGCTTAAAAGTAAAATATAAGCATACACAATTCGTTGTACATGATTGAATGTAATGTATGAATGTTATGCAACGAATGTGGTTAGAAATGACATTTGGTTTACTTATATGACAATCCTAACACCTATAATCATGTTCGTTTCATTAGAATTCGAAAATAAGCTTAAAATCAAAGAATAAGCTTAAAAGTAGAATTGAATCATGCACAATTCGTTTTACATGTTTGAATGTAATGTATGAATGTTACGCAACGAGTGTGGTTAGAAATGACATTTGGTTTACTTATACTACAATACTAATAACTACAATCATGTTCGGTTCATTAGAATTCGAAAATAAGCTTAAAATGAAAGAATAAGCTTAAAAGTAGAATAGAAGCATGCACAATTCGTTGTACATGTTTGAATGTAATGTATGAATGTTATGCAACGAATGTGGTTAGAAATGACATTTGGTTTATTTATTTGGCAATCCTAACACCTACAATCATGTTCATTTCATTAGAATTCGATAATAACCTTAAAATCAAAGAATAAGCTTAAAAGTAGGATAGAAGCATGTAGAATTCGTTGTACATGTTTGAATGTAATGTGTGAATGTTATGCAACGAGTGTTGTTAGATATGACATTTGGTTTACTTATATGACAATCCTAAGACCTACAATCATGTTCGTTTCATTAGAATTCGAAAATAAGCTTAAAATCAAAGATTAAGCTTAAAAGTAGAATAGAAGCATTCACAATTCGTTGTACATGTTTGAATGTCATGTATGAATGTTGTGTGACGAGTGTGGATGGAAATGACATTTGGTTTACTTATACTACAATACTAATAACTACAATCATGTTCGTTTCATTAGAATTCGATAATAAGCTTAAAATCAAACAACAAGCTTAAAAGTAGAATAGAAGCATGCACAATTCGTTGTACATGTTTGAATGTAATGTATGAATGTTATGCAACGAGTGTGGTTAGAAATGACATTTGGTTTACTAATATGACAATCCTAACACCTACAATCATGTTCGGTTCATTAGAATTCGAAAATAAGCTTAAAATGAAAGAATAAGCTTAAAAGTAGAATAGAAGCATGCACAATTCGTTGTACATGTTTGAATGTAATGTATGAATGTTATGCAACGAGTGTGGTTAGAAATGACATTTGGTTTATTTATTTGGCAATCCTAATACCTACAATCATGTTCATTTCATTAGAATTCGATAATAACCTTAAAATCAAAGAATAAGCTTAAAAGTAGGATAGAAGCATGTAGAATTCGTTGTACATGTTTGAATGTAATGTGTGAATGTTATGCAACGAGTGTTGTTAGATATGACATTTGGTTTACTTATATGACAATCCTAAGACCTACAATCATGTTCGTTTCATTAGAATTCGAAAATAAGCTTAAAATCAAAGATTAAGCTTAAAAGTAGAATAGAAGCATTCACAATTCGTTGTACATGTTTGAATGTCATGTATGAATGTTGTGTGACGAGTGTGGATAGAAATGACATTTGGTTTACTAATATGACAATCCTAACACCTACAATCATGTTCGTTTCATTAGAATTCGATAATAACCTTTAAATCAAAGAATAAGCTTAAAAGTAGGATAGAAGCATGTAGAATTCGTTGTACATGTTTGAATGTAATGTGTGAATGTTATGCAACGAGTGTTGTTAGATATGACATTTGGTTTACTTATATGACAATCCTAAGACCTACAATCATGTTCGTTTCATTAGAATTCGAAAATAAGGTTAAAATCAAAGATTAAGCTTAAAAGTAGAATAGAAGCATTCACAATTCGTTGTACATGTTTGAATGTCATGTATGAATGTTGTGTGACGAGTGTGGATAGAAATGACATTTGGTTTACTTATTTGACAATCCTAACACCTACAATCATGTTCGTTTCATTAGAATTCGAAAATAAGCTCAAAATCAAAGAATAAGCTTAAAAACAGAACAGAAGCATGCACAGTTCGTTTTACATGTTTTAATGTAATGTATGAATGTTATGCAATGAGTGTGGTGAGAAATGACATTTGGTTTACTTATATAACAATCCTAATACCTACAATCGTATTCGTTTCATTAAAATTCGAAAAAAAAGCTTAAAAGTAGAATAGAAGAATGCACAATTCGTTTTACAAGTTTGCATGTAATGCATGAATGTTATGCAACGGGTGTGGTTAAGAATGACATTTGGTTTACTAATATGACAATCCTAACATCTACAATCATGTTCGTTTCATTAGAATTCGAAAATCAGCTTTAAATTAAAGAATAAGCTTAAAAGTAGAATATAAGCACGCACAATTCGTTGTACATGTTTGAATGTAATGTATGAATGTTATGCAACGAGTGTGGTTAGAAATGACATTTGGTTTACTAATATGACAATCCTAACACCTACAATCATGTTCGGTTCAATAGAATTCGAAAATAAGCTTAAAATCAAATAATAAGCTTAAAAGTAGAATATAAGCATACACAATTCGTTGTACATGTTTGAATGTAATGTATGAATGTTATGCAACGAGTGTGGTTAGAAATGACATTTGGTTTAATAATATGAAAATCCTAACACCTACAATCATATTCGGTTCATTAGAATTCGAAAATAAGCTTTAAATCAAAGAATAAGCTTAAAAGCAGAATAGAATCATGCACAATTCGTTTTACATGTTTGAATGTAATGTATGAATGTTATGCAACGAGTTTGGTTAGAAATGACATTTGGTTTACTTATACTACAATACTAATAACTACAATCATGTTCGTTTCATTAGAATTCGATAATAAGTTTAAAATCAAACAATAAGCTTAAAAGTAGAATAGAAGCATGCACAATTCGTTGTACATGTTCGAATGTAATGTATGAATGTTATGCAACGAGTGTGGTTCGAAATGACATTTGGTTTACTTATATGAAAATCCTAACACCTATAATTATGTTCGTTTCATTAGAATTCGAAAATAAGCTTAAAATCAAAGAATAAACTTAAAAGTAGAATAGAAGCATGCACAATTCGTTGTACATGTTTGAATGTAATGTATGAATGTTATGCAACGAGTGTGGTTAGAAATGACATTTGGTTTACTAATATGACAATCCTAACACCTACAATCATGTTCGGTTCATTAGAATTCGAAAATAAGCTTAAAATCAAAGAATAAGCTTAAAAGTAGAATATAAGCATACACAATTCGTTGTACATGTTTGAATGTAATGTATGAATGTTATGCAACGAGTGTGGTTAGAAATGACATTTGGTTTACTAATATGACAATCCTAACACCTACTATCATGTTCGGTTCATTAGAATTCGAAAATAAGCGTAAAATCAAAGAATAAGCTTAAAAGTAAAATATAAGCATACACAATTCGTTGTACATGATTGAATGTAATGTATGAATGTTATGCAACGAATGTGGTTAGAAATGACATTTGGTTTACTTATATGACAATCCTAACACCTATAATCATGTTCGTTTCATTAGAATTCGAAAATAAGCTTAAAATCAAAGAATAAGCTTAAAAGTAGAATTGAATCATGCACAATTCGTTTTACATGTTTGAATGTAATGTATGAATGTTACGCAACGAGTGTGGTTAGAAATGACATTTGGTTTACTTATACTACAATACTAATAACTACAATCATGTTCGGTTCATTAGAATTCGAAAATAAGCTTAAAATGAAAGAATAAGCTTAAAAGTAGAATAGAAGCATGCACAATTCGTTGTACATGTTTGAATGTAATGTATGAATGTTATGCAACGAATGTGGTTAGAAATGACATTTGGTTTATTTATTTGGCAATCCTAACACCTACAATCATGTTCATTTCATTAGAATTCGATAATAACCTTAAAATCAAAGAATAAGCTTAAAAGTAGGATAGAAGCATGTAGAATTCGTTGTACATGTTTGAATGTAATGTGTGAATGTTATGCAACGAGTGTTGTTAGATATGACATTTGGTTTACTTATATGACAATCCTAAGACCTACAATCATGTTCGTTTCATTAGAATTCGAAAATAAGCTTAAAATCAAAGATTAAGCTTAAAAGTAGAATAGAAGCATTCACAATTCGTTGTACATGTTTGAATGTCATGTATGAATGTTGTGTGACGAGTGTGGATGGAAATGACATTTGGTTTACTTATACTACAATACTAATAACTACAATCATGTTCGTTTCATTAGAATTCGATAATAAGCTTAAAATCAAACAACAAGCTTAAAAGTAGAATAGAAGCATGCACAATTCGTTGTACATGTTTGAATGTAATGTATGAATGTTATGCAACGAGTGTGGTTAGAAATGACATTTGGTTTACTAATATGACAATCCTAACACCTACAATCATGTTCGGTTCATTAGAATTCGAAAATAAGCTTAAAATGAAAGAATAAGCTTAAAAGTAGAATAGAAGCATGCACAATTCGTTGTACATGTTTGAATGTAATGTATGAATGTTATGCAACGAGTGTGGTTAGAAATGACATTTGGTTTATTTATTTGGCAATCCTAATACCTACAATCATGTTCATTTCATTAGAATTCGATAATAACCTTAAAATCAAAGAATAAGCTTAAAAGTAGGATAGAAGCATGTAGAATTCGTTGTACATGTTTGAATGTAATGTGTGAATGTTATGCAACGAGTGTTGTTAGATATGACATTTGGTTTACTTATATGACAATCCTAAGACCTACAATCATGTTCGTTTCATTAGAATTCGAAAATAAGCTTAAAATCAAAGATTAAGCTTAAAAGTAGAATAGAAGCATTCACAATTCGTTGTACATGTTTGAATGTCATGTATGAATGTTGTGTGACGAGTGTGGATAGAAATGACATTTGGTTTACTAATATGACAATCCTAACACCTACAATCATGTTCGTTTCATTAGAATTCGATAATAACCTTTAAATCAAAGAATAAGCTTAAAAGTAGGATAGAAGCATGTAGAATTCGTTGTACATGTTTGAATGTAATGTGTGAATGTTATGCAACGAGTGTTGTTAGATATGACATTTGGTTTACTTATATGACAATCCTAAGACCTACAATCATGTTCGTTTCATTAGAATTCGAAAATAAGGTTAAAATCAAAGATTAAGCTTAAAAGTAGAATAGAAGCATTCACAATTCGTTGTACATGTTTGAATGTCATGTATGAATGTTGTGTGACGAGTGTGGATAGAAATGACATTTGGTTTACTTATTTGACAATCCTAACACCTACAATCATGTTCGTTTCATTAGAATTCGAAAATAAGCTCAAAATCAAAGAATAAGCTTAAAAACAGAACAGAAGCATGCACAGTTCGTTTTACATGTTTTAATGTAATGTATGAATGTTATGCAATGAGTGTGGTGAGAAATGACATTTGGTTTACTTATATAACAATCCTAATACCTACAATCGTATTCGTTTCATTAAAATTCGAAAAAAAAGCTTAAAAGTAGAATAGAAGAATGCACAATTCGTTTTACAAGTTTGCATGTAATGCATGAATGTTATGCAACGGGTGTGGTTAAGAATGACATTTGGTTTACTAATATGACAATCCTAACATCTACAATCATGTTCGTTTCATTAGAATTCGAAAATCAGCTTTAAATTAAAGAATAAGCTTAAAAGTAGAATATAAGCATGCACAATTCGTTGTACATGTTTGAATGTAATGTATGAATGTTATGCAACGAGTGTGGTTAGAAATGACATTTGGTTTACTAATATGACAATCCTAACACCTACAATCATGTTCGGTTCAATAGAATTCGAAAATAAGCTTAAAATCAAATAATAAGCTTAAAAGTAGAATATAAGCATACACAATTCGTTGTACATGTTTGAATGTAATGTATGAATGTTATGCAACGAGTGTGGTTAGAAATGACATTTGGTTTAATAATATGAAAATCCTAACACCTACAATCATATTCGGTTCATTAGAATTCGAAAATAAGCTTTAAATCAAAGAATAAGCTTAAAAGCAGAATAGAATCATGCACAATTCGTTTTACATGTTTGAATGTAATGTATGAATGTTATGCAACGAGTGTGGTTAGAAATGACATTTGGTTTACTTATACTACAATACTAATAACTACAATCATGTTCGTTTCATTAGAATTCGATAATAAGTTTAAAATCAAACAATAAGCTTAAAAGTAGAATAGAAGCATGCACAATTCGTTGTACATGTTCGAATGTAATGTATGAATGTTATGCAACGAGTGTGGTTCGAAATGACATTTGGTTTACTTATATGAAAATCCTAACACCTATAATTATGTTCGTTTCATTAGAATTCGAAAATAAGCTTAAAATCAAAGAATAAACTTAAAAGTAGAATAGAAGCATGCACAATTCGTTGTACATGTTTGAATGTAATGTATGAGTGTTATGCAACGAGTGTGGTTAGAAATGACATTTGGTTTACTAATATGACAATCCTAACACCTACAATCATGTTCGGTTCATTAGAATTCGAAAATAAGCTTAAAATCAAAGAATAAGCTTAAAAGTAGAATATAAGCATACACAATTCGTTGTACATGTTTGAATGTAATGTATGAATGTTATGCAACGAGTGTGGTTAGAAATGACATTTGGTTTACTAATATGAAAATCCTAACACCTACAATCATATTCGGTTCATTAGAATTCGAAAATAAGCTTAAAATCAAAGAATAAGCGTAAAAGCAGAATAGAATCATGCACAATTCGTTTTACATGTTTGAATATAATGTATGAATGTTATGCAACGAGTGTGGTTAGAAATGACATTTGGTTTACTTATACTACAATACTAATAACTACAAGCATGTTCGTTTCATTAGAATTCGATAATAAGCTTAAAATAAAACAATAAGCTTAAAAGTAGAATAGAAGCATGCACAATTCGTTGTACATGTTTGAATGTAATGTATGAATTTTATGCAACGAGTGTGGTTAGAAATGACATTTGGTATACTAATATGACAATCCTAACACCTACAATCATGTTCGGTTCATTAGAATTCGAAAATAAGCTTAAAATGAAAGAATAAGCTTAAAAGTAGAATAGAAGCATGCACAATTCGTTGTACATGTTCGAATGTAATGTATGAATGTTATGCAACGAGTGTGGTTCGAAATGACATTTGGTTTACTTATATGAAAATTCTAACACCTATAATTATGTTCGTTTCATTAGAATTCGAAAATAAGCTTAAAATCAAAGAATAAACTTAAAAGTAGAATAGAAGCATGCACAATTCGTTGTACATGTTTGAATGTAATGTATGAATGTTATGCAACGAGTGTGGTTAGAAATGACATTTGGTTTACTAATATGACAATCCTAACACCTACAATCATGTTCGGTTCATTAGAATTCGAAAATAAGCTTAAAATCAAAGAATAAGCTTAAAAGTAGAATATAAGCATACACAATTCGTTGTACATGTTTGAATGTAATGTATGAATGTTATGCAACGAGTGTGGTTAGAAATGACATTTGGTTTAATAATATGAAAATCCTAACACCTACAATCATATTCGGTTCATTAGAATTCGAAAATAAGCTTTAAATCAAAGAATAAGCTTAAAAGCAGAATAGAATCATGCACAATTCGTTTTACATGTTTGAATGTAATGTATGAATGTTATGCAACGAGTGTGGTTAGAAATGACATTTGGTTTACTTATACTACAATACTAATAACTACAATCATGTTCGTTTCATTAGAATTCGATAATAAGTTTAAAATCAAACAATAAGCTTAAAAGTAGAATAGAAGCATGCACAATTCGTTGTACATGTTCGAATGTAATGTATGAATGTTATGCAACGAGTGTGGTTCGAAATGACATTTGGTTTACTTATATGAAAATCCTAACACCTATAATTATGTTCGTTTCATTAGAATTCGAAAATAAGCTTAAAATCAAAGAATAAACTTAAAAGTAGAATAGAAGCATGCACAATTCGTTGTACATGTTTGAATGTAATGTATGAATGTTATGCAACGAGTGTGGTTAGAAATGACATTTGGTTTACTAATATGACAATCCTAACACCTACAATCATGTTCGGTTCATTAGAATTCGAAAATAAGCTTAAAATCAAAGAATAAGCTTAAAAGTAGAATATAAGCATACACAATTCGTTGTACATGTTTGAATGTAATGTATGAATGTTATGCAACGAGTGTGGTTAGAAATGACATTTGGTTTACTAATATGAAAATCCTAACACCTACAATCATATTCGGTTCATTAGAATTCGAAAATAAGCTTAAAATCAAAGAATAAGCGTAAAAGCAGAATTGAATCATGCACAATTCGTTTTACATGTTTGAATGTAATGTATGAATGTTATGCAACGAGTGTGGTTAGAAATGACATTTGGTTTACTTATACTACAATACTAATAACTACAAGCATGTTCGTTTCATTAGAATTCGATAATAAGCTTAAAATCAAACAATAAGCTTAAAAGTAGAATAGAAGCATACACAATTCGTTGTACATGTTTGAATGTAATGTATGAATGTTATGCAACGAGTGTGGTTAGAAATGACATTTGGTTTACTAATATGACAATCCTAACACCTACAATCATGTTCGGTTCATTAGAATTCGAAAATAAGCTTAAAATCAAAGAATAAGCTTAAAAGTAGAATATAAGCATACACAATTCGTTGTACATGTTTGAATGTAATGTATGAATGTTATGCAACGAGTGTGGTTAGAAATGACATTTGGTTTAATAATATGAAAATCCTAACACCTACAATCATATTCGGTTCATTAGAATTCGAAAATAAGCTTTAAATCAAAGAATAAGCTTAAAAGCAGAATAGAATCATGCACAATTCGTTTTACATGTTTGAATGTAATGTATGAATGTTATGCAACGAGTGTGGTTAGAAATGACATTTGGTTTACTTATACTACAATACTAATAACTACAATCATGTTCGTTTCATTAGAATTCGATAATAAGTTTAAAATCAAACAATAAGCTTAAAAGTAGAATAGAAGCATGCACAATTCGTTGTACATGTTCGAATGTAATGTATGAATGTTATGCAACGAGTGTGGTTCGAAATGACATTTGGTTTACTTATATGAAAATCCTAACACCTATAATTATGTTCGTTTCATTAGAATTCGAAAATAAGCTTAAAATCAAAGAATAAACTTAAAAGTAGAATAGAAGCATGCACAATTCGTTGTACATGTTTGAATGTAATGTATGAATGTTATGCAACGAGTGTGGTTAGAAATGACATTTGGTTTACTAATATGACAATCCTAACACCTACAATCATGTTCGGTTCATTAGAATTCGAAAATAAGCTTAAAATCAAAGAATAAGCTTAAAAGTAGAATATAAGCATACACAATTCGTTGTACATGTTTGAATGTAATGTATGAATGTTATGCAACGAGTGTGGTTAGTAATGACATTTGGTTTACTAATATGAAAATCCTAACACCTACAATCATATTCGGTTCATTAGAATTCGAAAATAAGCTTAAAATCAAAGAATAAGCGTAAAAGCAGAATTGAATCATGCACAATTCGTTTTACATGTTTGAATGTAATGTATGAATGTTATGCAACGAGTGTGGTTAGAAATGACATTTGGTTTACTTATACTACAATACTAATAACTACAAGCATGTTCGTTTCATTAGAATTCGATAATAAGCTTAAAATCAAACAATAAGCTTAAAAGTAGAATAGAAGCATGCACAATTCGTTGTACATGTTTGAATGTAATGTATGAATTTTATGCAACGAGTGTGGTTAGAAATGACATTTGGTATACTAATATGACAATCCTAACACCTACAATCATGTTCGGTTCATTAGAATTCGAAAATAAGCTTAAAATGAAAGAATAAGCTTAAAAGTAGAATAGAAGCATGCACAATTCGTTGTACATGTTCGAATGTAATGTATGAATGTTATGCAACGAGTGTGGTTCGAAATGACATTTGGTTTACTTATATGAAAATTCTAACACCTATAATTATGTTCGTTTCATTAGAATTCGAAAATAAGCTTAAAATCAAAGAATAAACTTAAAAGTAGAATAGAAGCATGCACAATTCGTTGTACATGTTTGAATGTAATGTATGAATGTTATGCAACGAGTGTGGTTAGAAATGACATTTGGTTTACTAATATGACAATCCTAACACCTACAATCATGTTCGGTTCATTAGAATTCGAAAATAAGCGTAAAATCAAAGAATAAGCTTAAAAGTAAAATATAAGCATACACAATTCGTTGTACATGATTGAATGTAATGTATGAATGTTATGCAACGAATGTGGTTAGAAATGACATTTGGTTTACTTATATGACAATCCTAACACCTATAATCATGTTCGTTTCATTAGAATTCGATAATAAGCTTAAAATCAAAGAATAAGCTTAAAAGCAGAATAGAATCATGCACAATTCGTTTTACATGTTTGAATGTAATGTATGAATGTTACGCAACGAGTGTGGTTAGAAATGACATTTGGTTTACTTATACTACAATACTAATAACTACAATCATGTTCGTTTCATTAGAATTCGATAATAAGCTTAAAATCAAACAACAAGCTTAAAAGTAGAATAGAAGCATGCACAATTCGTTGTACATGTTTGAATGTAATGTATGAATGTTATGCAACGAGTGTGGTTAGAAATGACATTTGGTTTACTAATATGACAATCCTAACACCTACAATCATGTTCGGTTCATTAGAATTCGAAAATAAGCTTAAAATGAAAGAATAAGCTTAAAAGTAGAATAGAAGCATGCACAATTCGTTGTACATGTTTGAATGTAATGTATGAATGTTATGCAACGAGTGTGGTTAGAAATGACATTTGGTTTATTTATTTGGCAATCCTAACACCTACAATCATGTTCATTTCATTAGAATTCGATAATAACCTTAAAATCAAAGAATAAGCTTAAAAGTAGGATAGAAGCATGTAGAATTCGTTGTACATGTTTGAATGTAATGTGTGAATGTTATGCAACGAGTGTTGTTAGATATGACATTTGGTTTACTTATATGACAATCCTAAGACCTACAATCATGTTCGTTTCATTAGAATTCGAAAATAAGCTTAAAATCAAAGATTAAGCTTAAAAGTAGAATAGAAGCATTCACAATTCGTTGTACATGTTTGAATGTCATGTATGAATGTTGTGTGACGAGTGTGGATAGAAATGACATTTGGTTTACTAATATGACAATCCTAACACCTACAATCATGTTCGTTTCATTAGAATTCGATAATAACCTTAAAATCAAAGAATAAGCTTAAAAGTAGGATAGAAGCATGTAGAATTCGTTGTATATGTTTGAATGTAATGTGTGAATGTTATGCAACGAGTGTTGTTAGATTTGACATTTGGTTTACTTATATGACAATCCTAAGACCTACAATCATGTTCGTTTCATTAGAATTCGAAAATAAGGTTAAAATCAAAGATTAAGCTTAAAAGTAGAATAGAAGCATTCACAATTCGTTGTACATGTTTGAATGTCATGTATGAATGTTGTGTGACGAGTGTGGATAGAAATGACATTTGGTTTACTTATTTGACAACCCTAACACCTACAATCATGTTCGTTTCATTAGAATTCGAAAATAAGCTTAAAATCAAAGAATAAGCTTAAAAATAGAACATAAGCATGCACAGTTCGTTTTACATGTTTTAATGTAATGTATGAATGTTATGCAATGAGTGTGGTGAGAAATGACATTTGGTTTACTTATATAACAATCCTAATACCTACAATCGTATTCGTTTCATTAAAATTCGAAAAAAAAGCTTAAAAGTAGAATATAAGCATGCGCAATTCGTTGTACATGTTTGAATGTAATGTATGAATGTTATGCAACGAATATTGTTAGAAATGACATTTGGTTTACTTATATGACAATCCTAACACCTATAATCATGTTCGTTTCATTAGAATTCGATAATAAGCTTAAAATCAAAGAATAAGCTTAAAAGTAGAATAAAATCATGCACAATTCGTTTTACATGTTTGAATGTAATGTATGAATGTTATGCAACGAGTGTGGTTAGAAATGACATTTGGTTTACTTATACTACAATACTAATAACTACAATCATGTTCGTTTCATTAGAATTCGATAATAAGCTTAAAATCAAAGAATAAGCTTAAGAGTAGAATATAAGCATACAGAATTCGTTGTACATGTTTGAATGTAACGTATGAATGTTATGCAACGAATGTGGTTAGAAATGACATTTGGTTTACTTATATGACAATCCTAATACCTATAATCTTGTTCGTTTCATTAGAATTCGATAATAAGTTTAAAATCAAATAATAAGCTTAAAAGTAGAATAGAATCATGCACAATTCGTTTTACATGTTTGAATGTAATGTATGAATGTTATGCAACGAGTGTGGTTAGAAATGACATTTGGTTTACTTAACCTACAATACTAATAACTACAATCATGTTCGTTTCATTAGAATTCGATAATAAGCTTAAAATCAAAGAATAAGCTTAAAAGTACAATAGAAGCATGCACAATTCGTTGTACATGTTTGAATGTAATGTATGAATGTTATGCAACGATTGTGGTTAGAAATGACATTTGGTTTACTAATATGAAAATCCTAACACCTACAATCATATTCGGTTCATTAGAATTCGAAAATAAGCTTAAAATCAAAGAATAATCTTAAAAGTAGAATAGAAGAATGCACAATTCGTTGTACATGTTTGAATATAATGTATGAATGTTATGCAACAAGTGTGGTTCAAAATGACATTTGGTTTACTTATATTAAAATCCTAACACCTATAATCATGTTCGTTTCATTAGAATTCGAAAATAAGCTTAAAATCAAAGAATAAACTTAAAAGTGGAATAGAAGCATGCACAATTCGTTGTACATGTTTGAATGTAATGTATGAATGTTATGCAACTAGTGTGGTTAGAAATGACATTTGGTTTACTAATATGACAATCCTAACACCTACAATCATATTCGGTTCATTAGAATTCGAAAATAAGCTTAAAATCAAAGAAGAAGCTTAAAAGTAGAATAGAAGCACGCACAATTCGTAGTACATGTTTTAATGTAATGTATGAATGTTATGCAACGAGTGTGGTTAGAAATGACATTTGGTTTATTTATTTGACAATCCTAACATCTACAATCATGTTCGTTTCATTAGAATTCGATAATAACCTTAAAATCAAAGAATAAGCTTAAAAGTAGGATAGAAGCATGTAGAATTCGTTGTACATGTTTGAATGTAATGTGTGAATGTTATGCAACGAGTTTAGTTAGAAATGACATTTGGTTTACTTATATGACAATCCTAACACCTACAATCATGTTCGTTTCATTAGAATTCGATAATAAGCTTAAAATCAAAGAATAACCTTAAAAGTAGAATAGAAGCATACACAATTCGTTTTACATGTTTGAATGTAATGTAGGAATGTTATGCAAAGAGTGTGGTTAGAAATGACATTTGGTTTACTTATATGACAATCCTAACACCTGCAATCATGTTCGTTTCATTAGAATTCCAAAATAATCTTAAAATCAAAGAATAAGCTTAAAAGTAGAATATAAGCATACACAATTCGTTGTACATATTTGAATGTAATGTATAAATGTTATGCAACGATTGTGGTTAGAAATGACATTTGGTTTATTAATTTGACAATCCTAACACCTACAATCATGTTCGTTTCATTAGAATTCGATAATAACCTTAAAATCAAAGAATAAGCTTAAAAGTAGGATAGAAGCATGGAGAATTCGTTGTACATGTTTGAATGTAATGTGTGAATGTTATGCAACGAGTGTAGTTAGAAATGACATTTGGTTTACTTATATGACAATCCTAACACCTACAATCATGTTCGTTTCATTAGAATTCGATAATAAGCTTAAAATCAAAGAATAAGCTTAAAAGTAGAATAGAAGCATGCACAATTCGTTTTACATGTTTGAATGTAATGTAGGAATGTTATGCAAAGAGTGTGGTTAGAAATGAAATTTGGTTTACTTATACTACAATACTAATAACTACAATCATGTTCGTTTCATTAGAATTCGAAAATAAGCTTAAAATCAAAGAATAAACTTAAAAGTAGAATAGAAGCATGCACAATTCGTTGTACATGTTTGAATGTAATGTATGAATGTTATGCAACGAGTGTGGTTAGAAATGACATTTGGTTTATTTATATGACAATCCTAACACCTACAATCATGTTCGTTTCATTAAAATTCAATAATAACCTTAAAATCAAAGAATAAGCTTAAAAGTAGGATAGAAGCATGTAGAATTCGTTGTACATGTTTGAATGTAATGTTTGAATGTTACGCAACGAGTATAGTTAGAAATGACATTTGGTTTACTTATATGACAATCCTAACACCTACAATCATGTTCATTTCATTAGAATTCGATAATAAGCTTAAAAGCAAATAATAAGCTTAAAAGTAGAATAGAAGCATGCACAATTCGTTTTACATGTTTGAATGTAATGTAGGAATGTTATGCAACGAGTGTGGTTAGAAATGACATTGGGTTTACTTATACTACAATACTAATAACTACAATCATGTTCATTTCATTAGAATTCGAAAATAAGCTTAAAATCAAAGAATAAGCTTAAAAGTAGAATAGAAGCATGCACAATTCGTTGTACATCTTTGAATGTAATGTATGAATGTTGTGTGAAGAGTGTGGATAGAAATAACATTTGGTTTACTTATTTGACAATCCTAACACCTACAATCACGCTCGTTTCTTTAGAATTCGAAAATAAGCTTAAAATCATAGAATAAGCTTAAAAGTAGAACAGAAGCATGCACAGTTTGTTTTACATGTTTTAATGTAATGTATGAATGTTATGCAATGAGTGTGGTTAGAAATGACATTTGGTTTACTTATATGACAATCCTAATACCTACAATCGTATTCGTTTCATTAATTTCGAAAAAAAGCTTAAAAGTAGAATAGAAGAATGCACAGTTCGTTTTACAAGTTTGCATGTAATGTATGAATGTTATGCAATGGGTGCGGTTAAGAATGACATTTGGTTTACTTATATGACAATTCTAACAGCTACAATCATGTTCGTTTCATTAGAATTCGAAAATAAACTTAAAATCAAAGAATAAGCTTAAAAGTAGAATATAAGCATGCACAGTTCGTTTTACATGTTTTAATGTAATGTATGAATGTTATGCAATGAGTGTGGTTAGAAATCACATTTGGTTTACTTATATGACAATCCTAATACGTACAATCATTTTCGTTTCATTAAAATTCGAAAAAAGGCTTAAAAGTAGAATAGAAGAATGCAGAGTTCGTTTTACAAATTTGCATGTAATGTATGAATGTTATGCAACGGGTGCGGTTAAGAATGACATTTGGTTTACTTATATGACGATCCTAACACCTACAATCATGTTCGTTTCATTAAAATTCGAAAATAAGCTTATAATCAAAGAATAAGCTTAAAAGTAGAATATAAGCATGCACAATTCGTTTTACATGTTTGAATGTAATGTAGGAATGTTATGCAAAGAGTGTGGTTAGAAATGAAATTTGGTTTACTTATACTACAATACTAATAACTACAATCATGTTCGTTTCATTAGAATTCGAAAATAAGCTTAAAATCAAAGAATAAACTTAAAAGTAGAATAGAAGCATGCACAATTCGTTGTACATGTTTGAATGTAATGTATGAATGTTATGCAACGAGTGTGGTTAGAAATGACATTTAGTTATTTATATGACAATCCTAACACCTAGAATCATGTTCGTTTCATTAGAATTTGATAATAAGCTTAAAATCAAAGAATAAGCTTAAAAGTAGGATAGAAGCATGTACAATTCGTTGTACATGTTTGAATATAATGTGTGAATGCAACGAGTGTAGTTAGAAATGACATTTGGTTTACTTATATGACAATCCTAACACCTACAATCATTTTCGTTTCATTAGAATTCGATAATAAGCTTAAAATCAAATAATAAGCTTAAAAGTAGAATAGAAGCATGCACAATTCGTTGTACATGTTTGAATGTAATGTATGAATGTTATGCAACGAGTGTGGTTCGAAATGACATTTGGTTTTATATGACAATCCTAACAACTACAATCATGTTCGTTTCATTAGAATTCGATAATAAGCTTATAATCATAGAATAAGCTTAAAGGGAGAATAGAAGCATGCACAGTTCGTTTTACATGTTTGAATGTAATGTATGAATGTTATGCAATGAGTGTGGTTATAAATGACATATGTTTTACTTATATGACAATCCTAATACCTACAATCGTATCCGCTTCATTAATTAGAATACGAAAATAAGCTTAAAAGTAGAATAGAAGCTTGCACAGTTCGTTTTACAAGTTTGCATGTAATGTATGAATGTTATGCAACGGGTGTGGTTAAGAAAGAGATTTGGTTTAATTATATGACAATCCTTGATACATGGGAGCTATGGGTCAAAGCTTATAGTGGAAGTTCAAGACTATCACGTCACCTTCCAGTCTCAATATCTTCTGAAGTACTCAATATTTCCAAGAACAATCAATTGTATAGGAAAGTTCATGATCTAAGCTTTCCGAAAAGTGGTCATATGCCTTAAATGGTTCAGTAACGAAGGAGATATGCTTGTTTTAAGTTGAGCTGTCCAGTTTCTACGCGGGCACACAAGGATGGCCGAATCTGCTATATTCCCCAAGCCATGCACGTGCAAGGAAGTTCTTAGTAGATATAATACTTATTCTTATTTGTGTCTTTGTTTAAGTTTAGGAAAGTGTCTTATTTACAGTATTTTGTGGAATAAAGGAGCCTTAGAAGGTTTCCAAGTTGTTATAGAAAGAGTTTAGGAAAGTTTCAGTAATAAGCTTGAAGTTGGTTTAAGGGAAGACCTAAAACTGGTTCTTAACTTGACTTTAGGTAAGTTTAGGAGTCTTAAGAGTAGTATAAATAGAGAGTCTTATTGTATTGTTTTTCATACAAGTTTGAGCATTAATATCAAAGAGTCGAAGGGAGTTTCCTTCAAAATCTTGGCCTTGCGAGGTATTCTTTTGGTTTGTACCTTGTTTCTATGTGATCTTGGTGCTTGCCGTTTGTTTGTGCTTGTTTCTTTGTGATCTTAGTACAAATTAGTCTTAGTCGAGTATTCTTGCGAGGATTCTAGACTAATTCATATCCTTTATTTTCTGTTTTAACTCCGCTGCGTTACAAACTCAAAAACACATAAAAATTAGAGCAAGTTTTACATCAAATTGGTATCAGAGCTTGGTTGTAACAAACTTCTATGCTTTGTTAGTCTTGGTGTGGTTGATTTTGGTTTATCAATGAATTATAAATTTCCTAAGTTTGATGGGAGTGGTGATTCTGAAGATTATTTAAATTGGGAAAGAAAGATCGAGCGTAAATTCAATCGAATTGGTTTTGATGATCGTGAAAGATTCGATCATGTGAAACTTATTTTGGTAAGAGACGCATTCCATTGGTTTGAAATTTTGAAGAAGCGACGCAAACATGAAGGTAAGTGCAAGATTCATTCGTGGGAAGTACTCAAGTGCAAGCTACGTAAACGATATATGCCAAGGAACTTTATTGAAGATGTGTCGTTCAAAAAGTCGTCTTATGAGCATGAACAAGCAAATAATGATCTGATTTTGTTGGACATGATGAAGAAACTTGACCGTATGCAAGATGACTTGAAGAAAGTTAGGAGTGCACATCTTGAAAAACATGATTCTTGTGAAGACAAAGAAAAAATCAAAGAAGTGATCTTGGAGGAACAATCGCAAGTACATGAATTCATACAAATCCAAGAGCATGAAGAGATTGAGATTAGTGATCTAGACAAAACATTGGATCTTCATGATACTTCTAAAGAGGAAAGCATTGATTCTTCACTAAAGTCTTTTGGGGAAAACGAAATAAAGAGTGCGATTGAACATGAGGTTCTAATTGAAGATGAGATAGATGACAAATTTGTTTACCACAAATTTGAGACCAAGATTCCATACAAATCATTAATTGATCGCTATATTGATGAGAGACTTGAAGAAGATGTCAAAGGTAAATCCTGTTTGTCTTTCTTTCTTTATAACAATGGCATCGAAGTGAAAGATGAACAATACAACTCTAAACTTGATGTCCAAAACATGATGGACCATGAGAAGCTTAAAGAAAAGAGAACAGAGATTGAAGATTATGGTGTCGAAAAACTCATCAAGTACATTGAAGATGATGAGTTAAAGGACTTGTGCATATGTTTGGTGTTTGTACTTCTCTTTTTGATCCTTGTATATGATCCGGGTGGTTGTGAGAATGTGTTTCTCTACTATAGGACTTCAGATTCGAGGACGAATCTTTTCAAAGAAGGGGAGAATGATACATGGGAGCTATGGGTCAAAGCTTATAGTGGAAGTTCAAGACTATCACGTCACCTTCCAGTCTCAATATCTTCTGAAGTACTCAATATTTCCAAGAACAATCAATTGTATAGGAAAGTTCATGATCTAAGCTTTCCGAAAAGTGGTCATATGCCTTAAATGGTTAAGTAACGAAGGAGATATGCTTGTTTTAAGTTGAGCTGTCCAGTTTCTACGCGGGCACACAAGGATGGCCGAATCTGCTATATTCCCCAAGCCATGCACGTGCAAGGAAGTTCTTAGTAGATATAATACTTATTCTTATTTGTGTCTTTGTTTAAGTTTAGGAAAGTGTCTTATTTACAGTATTTTGTGGAATAAAGGAGCCTTAGAAGGTTTCCAAGTTGTTATAGAAGAGTTTAGGAAAGTTTCAGTAATAAGCTTGAAGTTGGTTTAAGGGAAGACCTAAAACTGGTTCTTAACTTGACTTTAGGTAAGTTTAGGAGTCTTAAGAGTAGTACAATCATTTTCGTTTCATTAGAATTCGATAATAAGCTTAAAATCAAATAATAAGCTTAAAAGTAGAATAGAAGCATGCACAATTCGTTGTACATGTTTGAATGTAATGTATGAATGTTATGCAACGAGTGTGGTTCGAAATGACATTTGGTTTTATATGACAATGCTAACACCTACAATCATGTTCGTTTCATTAGAATTCGATAATAAGCTTATAATCATAGGATGAGCTTAAAAGTAGAATAAAAGCATGCACAGTTCGTTTTACATGTTTGAATGTAACGTATGAATGTTAAGCAATGAGTGTGGTTAGAAATGACATATGTTTTACTTATATGACAATCCTAATACCTACAATCGTATCCGTTTCATTAATTAGAATACGAAAATAAGCTTAAAATTCGAATTGAAGCTTGCACAGTTCGTTTTACTAGTTTGCATGTAATGTATGAATGTTATGCAACGGGTGAGGTTAAGAATGACATTTGGTTTAATTCTATGGCAATCCTAATACCGATAATCATGTTTGTTCCATTAGAATTCGAAAATAAGCTTAAAATCAAAGAATAAGCTTAAAAGTAGAATAGAAGCATGCACAATTCGGTATACATGTTTGAATGTAATGTATGAATGTTATGCAACGAGTGTGGTCCTAAATGACATTTGGTTTATTTATATGACAATCCTAACACCTACAATCGTATCCGTGTCATTGAATTCGATAATAAGCTTAAAATCAAAGAATAAGCTTAAAGTAGAATAGAAGCATGCACAATTCGTTTTACATGTTTGAATGTAATGTTGGAATGTTATGCAACGAGTGTGGTTAGAAATGACATTTGGTTTACTTCCACTACAATGCTAATAACTACAATCATGTTTGTTTCATTAGAATTCGAAAATAAGCTTAAAATCAAAGAATAAGCTTAAAAGTAGCATAGAAGCATGCACAATTCGTTGTACATGTTTGAATGTAATGTATGAATGTTGTGCGACGAGTGTGGATAGAAATGACATTCGGTTTACTTATTTGACAATCCTAACAACTACAATCATGTTCGTTTCATTAGAATTCGATAATAAGCTTATAATCATAGAATAAGCTTAAAAGTAGAATAGAAGCATGCACAGTTCGTTTTACATGTTTGAATGTAATGTATGAATTTTATGCTACGAATGTGGTTAGAAATGACATTTGGTTTACTTATATGACAATCCTAACACCTATACTCATGTTCGTTTCATTAGAATTCGATAATAAGCTTAAAATCAAAGAGTAAGCTTAAAAGTAGAATAGAAGCATGCACAATTCGTTTTACATGTTTGAATGTAATGTATGAATGTTATGGAACGAGTGTGGTTAGAAATGACATTTGGTTTACTAATATGACAATCCTAACACCTACAATCATGTTCGGTTCATGAGAATTCGAAAATAAGCTTAAAATCAAAGAATAAGCTTAAAAGTAGAATAGAAGCATGCACAATTCGTTGTACATGTTTGAATGTAATCTATGAATGTTATGCAACGCGTGTGGTTCGAAATGACATTTGGTTTATTTATATGACAATGCTAACACCTACAATCATGTTCGTTTCATTAGAATTCGATAATAAGCTTATAATCATAGGATGTGCTTAAAAGTAGAACAGAAGCATGCACTGTTCGTTTTACAGGTTTGAATGTAATGTATGAATGTTAAGCAATGAGTGTGGTTAGAAATGACATATGTTTTACTTATATGACAATCCTAATACCTACAATCGTATCCGTTTCATTAATTAGAATACGAAAATAAACTTAAAATTCGAATTAAAGCTTGCACAGTTCGTTTTACAAGTTTGCATGTAATGTATGAATGTTATGCAACGGGTGAGGTTAAGAATGACATTTGGTTTAATTCTATGGCAAACCTAATACCGATAATCATGTTTGTTTCATTAGAATTCGAAAATAAGCTTAAAATCAAAGAATAAGCTTAAAAGTAGAATAGAAGCATGCACAATTCGGTATACATGTTTGAATGTAATATATGAATGTTATGCAACGAGTGTGGTCCTAAATGACATTTGGTTTACTTATATGACAATCCTAACACCTACAATCGTATCCGTGTCATTGAATTCGATAATAAGCTTAAAATCAAAGAATAAGCTTAAAAGTAGAATAGAAGCATGCACAATTCGTTTTACATGTTTGAATGTAATGTTGGAATGTTATGCAATGAGTGTGGTTAGAAATGACATTTGGTTTACTTACACTACAGTACTAATAACTACAATCATGTTCGGTTCATTAGAATTCGAAAATAAGCTTAAAATCAAAGAATAAGCTTAAAAGTAGAATAGAAGCATGCACAATTCGTTGTACATGTTTGAATTTAATGTATGAATGTTGTGCGACGAGTGTGGATAGAAATGACGTTTGGTTTACTTATTTGACAATCCTAACACCTACAATCATGTTCGTTTCATTAGAATTCGAAAATAAGCTTAAAATCAAAGAATAAGCTGAAAAGTAGAACAGAAGCATGCACTGTTCGTTTTACATGTTTTAATGTAATGTATGAATGTTATGCAATGAGTGTGGTTAGAAATGACAGTTGGTTTACTTATATGACAATTCTAATACCTACAATCGTATTCGTTTCATTAAAATTCGAAAAAAAGCTAAAGAGTAGAAAAGAAGCATGCACAGTTTGTTTTACAAGTTTGCATGTAATGTATGAATGTTATGCAACTGGTGCGGTTAAGAATGACATTTAGTTTACTTATCTGACAATCCTAACACCTACAATCATGTTCGTTTCATTCGAATTCAAAAATAAGCTTAAAATCAAAGAATAAGCTTAAAAGTAGTATATAAGCATGCACAATTCGTTCTACGTGTTTGAATGTAATGTATGAATGTTGTGCGGCGAGTGTGGATAGAAATGACATTTGGTTTACTTATTTGACAATCCTAACACCTACAATCATGTTCGTTTCATTAGAATTCGAAAATAAGCTTAAAATCAAAGAATAAGCTTAAAAGTAGAATAGAAGCATGCACAATTCGTTGTACATGTTTGAATGTAATGTATGAATGTTATGCAACGAGCGTGGTTACAAATGACATTTGGTTTACTTATATGAAAATCCTAACACCTACAATCATGTTTGTTTCATTAGAATTCGAAAATAAGCTTAAAATCAAAGAATAAGCTTAAAAGTAGAATAGAAGCATGCACAATTTGTTGTACATGTTTGAATGTAATGTATGAATGTTATGCAACGAGTGTGGATAGAAAAGACATTTGGTTTAATTATTTGACAATCCTAACACCTACAATCATGTTCGTTTTTATTAGAATTCGAAAATAAGCTTAAAATCAAATAATAAGCTTAAAAGTTGAACAGAAGCAAGCACAGTTCGTTTTACAGGTTTGAATGTAATGTATGAATGTTATGCAATGAGTGTGGTTAGAAATGACATATGTTTTACTTATATAACAATCCTAATACCTAGAATCGTATCCGTTTCATTAATTAGAATACGAAAATAAGCTTTAAAGTAGAATAGAAGCTTGCACAGTTCGTTTTACAAGTTTGCATGTAATGTATGAATGTTATGCAACGGGTGTGGTTAAGAATGATATTAGGTTTAATTATATCACAATCCTAATACCGATAATCATGTTTGTTTCATTAGAATTCGAAAATAAGCTTAAAATCAAAGGAAAACTCTGTGCCATGCTTGGATATAATCGTAGTAGTGATAGCTGGATAAGCCATTGTAGGATTTGGATAAAGGTTTATAAGACCATGGGGAGTTTCCCCATTCAGAGACTATAATGATTTGGAAAATAAGGCATTTTGAGAAATTCGTGTCTTTGGAAATTTTGTCATCAATTTTGCAGGAGTTTGAATCTGATAAAATTTGACGATAAAATCCTACGTCTTTCCTAGGATCTTCTTGTATCCAGTTGAAGTTTGGAGGTAAAAGTTTTCAAAGATGAGCCTAGACATCAATTTTGGTAGGAATATTGGAGAGTGGGAGGAATGTGAGAGGTTCCTCAAATTCCTTTTTCAAATATTCTGGGATTTTGGAGGAAGAATTTTGAGAAGGTTTAGCAGTTTGGGCAAAGGATAATGGAGGAAAATCTTGTAAGGTTTGGAAGGAATTCTGTGCAATTGGAATCCCTGAGGGATGAGGAATAATTTGATCATTTGGATTATTTGGAATTGATGATTTTGATTTTGACTTGTTCTTACCCATTTCGCCCCAGTAAAAATTCACGGGTAAGGAAATCTGGAAGTGAATTATTTTCTCCTTTAATATATTCAATATCAAAATCGAAAACTGATAAAATAGCTTGCCATCAGGCAAAATTTTTTTTTGAAACAATATTTTGAACATCCTTTTGTAAAACTTCTTTAGCAGATTTACAATCTACCCTTAATAAAAACTTTTTATTATATAAATCATCTTGAAATTTGGAAATACATAAAACTATTGATAAAATTTCTTTTTTACTAGTAGAATAATTCTTTTGCGGTCCGAGCCATAGACCAGACGTAAATTTAATGACTTGTTCTTTGGAGGACTCATTGTAATTGAGTTTTATCTTTGAGCTCATCAGGGAATTTATCAGAAAACTCTATATCACGAGCTATCGGTTTAATAGTCCCTTGATGGATGTCGTGGCCTAAAAACCTGACTTTTGTTTGGAAAAGCTTCATTTTTGGAGGAGAAGCAACTAAACAATTTCTTTTGACGACATTTAAATGCTTAATGTGTTGTTCAATTGAATTGGAATATACCAACACATCATCGATATACACAATAACAAAATTGGAATAAGGATTTAGAATATCATTCATAATATTCATAAATTCAGATGGAGCATTTTTAATTCCAAAGGGCATTACATTCCATTCGTAATGACCAAAGGGTACATTGAATGCGGTTTTATATCTATCTTTTTCAGCAATTTGAATATGCCAAAAACCACTTTTCATGTCAAATTTGGAGAAGATTTTAGCATCATATAATCTGCTTAATAAATCTTTTTTGTTTGGAATAGGGTAACGGATCCATTGGAGAGCTTTGTTCAAAGGTTTGTAGTTAACAACTAACCTAGGGACTCCTCGTTCCTTTTCAGCCTGATGGTTAACATAAAATGCGGAGCAACTGCAAGGAGATTTGGAAGGACGGATTAATTTTTTATCAAGAAGAGTTTGAATTTCTTTTTTACAGAATTGTAAAAGTTCTTAATTCATTTGAATTGGACGGGCTTTAGTTGGAATATGTTTTTCAGAAAAGTCTTTCTCATAGGGAAGATAAACAATATGTTTCTTTCTTTCCCAAAAAGCGATTGGAATATCTGAGCAAACTTCTTTTTGAAAATGCTCTTGTATCTCTTTAATCTTATACTGGACATCTTTTCTTTGTAATTGTTCTTCTATGCGAAGGTGAGATATCTCATCTTTTAGCATTTTAATTTGAGATTTTTTGGAAGAAATTTGATTTATCTGCTGCGAGATAGTGGTAGATTGAAGAAGGTGGACATCTTTTTGATTAACAGAAGTAACAAAATTGAATATCATTTCTTTACCCAAAACACTAGTGTGTATTCCTTCAGAATTAACTTGAAAGGGATAAATTTAGGTTAAGAAAGGGGTTCCTAAAATCATTTCATTACTAATATCTTTTACTAGAATAAAAGAATATTTGAAACAATATCCGGAATTGCAAACATACGCTTTTGGAAGTTTGTATTTGATTCGAAGCTTAGCGCCATTAGCACTATGCAATTGTTCGGACGTTTTTTCATAAAATTTTGAAGGTATTAACCCTTCTCTCAAGCAATTTTGATCAGCACCACTGTCTATTAAGGCAATGATATTTATTTGAAAGTCGTTTGATATGGATAGAGTTATTATACAATACCACTTTTGAAAAGAGATTCTATCTATGACTTGACAAAATTGATCATAGATAAAGTCGGTTGAAAATTGTTCTTCTTCGTTTGTTATAATTTCTTTTCCTTTGGACTTATGATTTGAATCTAATAAACTTAGTGTGAAGGTCTAATATAGATTCTTGGATTTGTTTAATTTGAGACTTGAGTTGATTTATTTCAGTTTGAAGTTCTTTCGTGGTAATTGGTGCAATTGGACTTTTAAATGCCATTTTCAGGATTTGACTAAGAGGTTCTTCTTTTTCAATGCTTTTGGATGATATTGGTTTTTTAAGAACTATGTCTCTTAATCTTTTGAGATATTGTTCCTTGATAATAGGATCATTGATTTTATCTATGATGTCTAGAATCAATTCTTTTTCTTTATCAGATTTGGAAAGAACACAGATATTTTGAGTACAAAATTGTACAGAAGAATTAGAGGAAGTAGAGCCGTCACTGTCGGTATACAGTTCATTAATTCCATTTTCTTATGACTCTAATTATGAGAATTCTTGGTTTAATTGGAAGAGATTAAGAAGTTTATT